>JAYKKI010000046.1:9687500-10120000 GCA_039881145.1 Druceiella hillmani | reverse complement strand
TATAAGCTGGAGTGAAATTTTCCGGGATTAAATAAATGTAACCTATAACATTTCCCGGCCCACCAAATATATTCGTGCAAAAAATCACCCCGATATATTACTCCGTTGTAACGTGGAAGAACAAAGAAACTCATGTAGGATTATAATATAAGCTGGAATGAAATTTTCCGGGATTAAATGTAACCTATAATATATTTCCCGGCTCACCAAATATATTCGTGCAAAAAATCACCCCGATATATTACTCCGTTGTAACGTGGAAGAACAAAGAAACTCATGTAGGATTATAATATAAGCTGGAATGAAATTTTCCGGGATTAAATGTAACCTATAATATATTTCCCGGCTCACCAAATATATTCGTGCAAAAAATCACCCCGATATATTACTCCGTTGTAACGTAGAAGAACAAAGAAACTCATGTTTGCCTTTATATTGTTATATCTGTTGCTCCTTTATATTGCATATGTAACGATTACAAAAATCGTCGACTCATTGCTCAGTTGCGACACTGCTTCCTTACTCATTTTGTGAATTTTTTTCACTTTCAAACAAGAATTTTGCCGTAATAAGAAGAATCCTAAGTCATTTCCCGACCCCCGCAGCTACTTTGTGTAAAAAGTCACATCAAATCTCTTGCGCCCTTGCTATACGAAAGAAGGACACACAACATACATTAGCACTACATTATTTAGAACAATAAAACTATAGAATTAGCCTATCTGTAGATTGAACATATTTACGAAAAAAATAAATAGTGTAATAAAAGTAACGGAATACAAAAATATTGTTTTTGAAATGCGTGTAAACCAGTTTATCACACACCACGCTAGTGACTGAAAGAAATTTAATAATATCCCTGGTGGGTTCTGTTGATTCTGAGGTAACGAACGTATATGGTATATATTTGGTAGGTTGTATCGCAATCGACCAACTAAAAAGAACATGTTGCAAATTCACGTTTCGATATAAATTATACTCGCTTAAAAAAAGTACTTACTTTTATAATTTTTGTAACAGATGACATTACTGACTAGCTCTAAATTTGCTGGACCCTTAATCATCATATTTATCATTGGTACTTAATCAATTATTTACCTTAAATAGATCTTAAGTTGTTTACTTCTATACCACCCGCATTTTGGAATCATCACTTTTTTGTATTTAAATTCTTAATCAAGTAATAATATTGCAATTGGTGGTTAAATTTTAAGCCATGTTTTTAATTTACAGGCAGACACAATTAGACCAACCAAAGCGCATATAAAAAAGCAAAAGAATAGACACTAATTAGTAGCTACTAGTTTTTCTTACCTCGATAAAGCCGCATGTGGAAAATAAAATCATTGTGCATTACCATGGACTGGTAAGTGGATGATATCCTAATTAATACTGTAATAATATTAATATTTGTTATTGTAGTATTGACGTAATTTTAATAATACAACATAAATAAAACTAGTAACCAAACAAGTATTGAACACATATTTTGATTTTAATTATAATGTGGCATTACTAATTAAGATCAAAATAAAGCGAATAGGCTATCAATTGTGGTACACCACAAGCGGCGTCGCTACGCGTGTATTAGTGATTTTACGATTAGTAAATATCCGTTCTCGAGCGGCGAGATTTTTTAAATACTTTTTTTTATAGTTCTAAAACTGATAAAGTTATTTTAATACACATTTTTATGTGGTCTCATTTAGAAATGCTAGATGGAAGGGCAACACATTGCAAATTATTTTGAAACTTAATATTTCATAAACTGAAATAAAGAATTAAAAGTGGTAAATATCTCAAAAAGCTTAACGTAAACTTCATTTTACATGATCTTTCTAACGACACTCCACCCGAATGGGTACACTAATTTTTGAAAATGATTTTGAATCTAAATATTTCGTAAGGGGAACTAAAAAATTAAAATTATAAATAAAACCTAAATCATTTATCATCATAATTTTTTTTATCATCCCACTTTGATTGCGATCGATATTGATTAAAATCTAAAACTGTAAAAATTACAAGAATTCAGATCCTTTTAATTTTTACAGTTTTGATTCTAATGTATACACATTGACATGATAAAATTATAACCCAAAGAAAGATAATTAAATATTAAATATTAACATCGCTTAAACAAACAGACAAAACCTTCTAAACTCCAAAAGCCATAATTCTATGCCGACAAATAATTACGGTAACTATTACAAATTTTTTAAAGTAGCTGATATGGAACGAAACGCGAAGTATATTAAGTTGGTTACGAGTATGTTTTATGTTTTTACTTGACAAATGACAGGTTTTGTCAACCATGTAAATTAAATTGCATATTTTATAAAACTGCTTTTAATAAAAATAATTAATATAATTTAGCATTCCTAGTTTTTTTGGAGAGATTACTGAATCTATAAACATTAAGGCGTTACACTTGATATACCTAAACATAAAATAATTACTTTTGTCTCATATACATCAAGTGACTCCTTTACCTACAGGTTCAGCGACCAAAATTAAAAAACGACACACATTTTCAGTATATCTTGAAATGATCTATGGCTGAAAAAAGTATGAAAGAACGTTATAATAAGAATATTTTACATACTTCTCATATAGAACTCTCGAAACGAAGTTTAAAGCTAAAAAAAACCTTTATCACCTTTTTACATGAAGACACAGATCATCTATGGAGTCTTGATTGCTTACTAGCGTCAGATTTGCTGAGTTCGAAAATACAATAACTATCTAATATATATATATATATATATATATATATGTATGTATGTATATATATATATATATATATATATACATATATATATATATGAGAAGATTTTATTTGTACACTGACTTGTTTTATACTAATATTTTCTCTCTTTTACCTCTATTAGCTATTATCTACGGTCTCTTTTTCCAACGCTATCTCATGAAAATTGACGAGCGGACATTGACTGCATTTTCACTCACGACTGCATTTTCATTTTTTACTCACAACAGAAAGGTTATGGTATGCCTATTGCCATTTTTTTAACACGGCCGAATCGATTTTGAGGCAGTTTTTATCATTTAAAAACTGGTGCAGTCGTTTCAAGTTGTGAAGGGATTTTTGCGGCTATGAACTTAGAGTCTGAGTTCAAATGTTCAGTTCAATCGGACAATTTCCACATATTATGCCATGTATATAATGTACTATAGCATCTAAAAGCTTCGCGTTTACGTTGAAATGTTCAGTTTTATCGAGCACTGCTCACAGCTGCAAAACTGAAGATCAAATGATAACCTGAACAGTACCCTCCTGAATCAATAGAATTTAAGCAGCTAGTTTATGTGGGAATATTTACTATAATGGGGCAATTCTCACATCTATAAAGCTAAGAATCTAATTATAACCAGGATATTAAGGGTTCCCTGTATTGAAAGGCATGTAAACCGATTTCTCGTAAGGCTACATTGTTTTGTGGATTATTGAATAATTTGAGCTGATGTCAGTCCCATATACTAACATGTTCCAAAGATTTCGTTGTACTGAGATAATCTCTCCACTTATTTCCTAATATTAAATAGTATTAATTAGTACAAAAAAAATCAAATCAAATTAAACATTTTAGGAAACCAATACACTAGCCAAATATCACGCATTAATATGATCCATTAATAATACCCATTTAGTATACTTTAAGTAGTTATTAAATCAATACAACGAATAAATAAATAGAAAAAATATGGAAAATATTTAATTTTACTCTTTTTTTATATTACAAGCCAAATATGGATCGAGTGGATAGACTCAAATTTTGAGCTCTCAACCGCGGTTTTGAACACATGAATCCATCGCAGTGTCGTAATGCAGAGAACGACAAAATGGTGTATAAAATTTTGAAAAGTAATAAATAAAAATAAAATAACCCATGGCGATTAAAAATCGTAGGATACAAAATATAAATGTGGTCTGCTAAAAAATTAAGTAATTAAATGCAACTAAAGTGTGTTTTTTTGAATTAAGTTAAATAAAAACTAGAAAACTATGGGGGGGGTTATATGTTAGTATTATATGTAACACCCCCCCCATAGTTTTCTAATAATGTAATTGATAATTTTTATTATAAATATATAATAATAATTTTTATTATAATAATTTAATCTTTTATAGTAATGTCATTGATAATTTATGAAAGATAAAACTGTATTCAAAATAATTTGCTAGTTAAAATATATATATATATACATATATATATATATATATATATATATATATATATATATATATGTATTATTATCGACCAAAACAATCCGAACATTTTTATACAGTTATGGGTGACCATAACAAGATTCTTTATACATAAGTGTCCCCGTCGTACGTGCAAAAATTCACTAAAGTAAAAACTGAATTTTCCAAAAAAAATCTACTAATTTTAACAAAACTAGCAAGATGAGCTGATAAATAAATTTTATGACTTTTATTCAATCAACTATTGAAATAAATTGTCAATTTCATATTAATCGCGTTACGAACCATTGTTAGCCAAGACTGTTTACTCCCTTAATTCTATTTAAAATTACACCATTTTTTATTAAACTTACCTATGACTGTAATAATTTAACATATTCGTTATTCTTATATTTGAAAAAATATACTTATCCTACTACGTAATAACATAAAAGTTGTTGAAATTAAACTTCTTTAGAGACGTCTGAGCCGTTATGTGTAATGCCTAAAAAAACAAAAACCAAACGCATCCGACCAGCAGCGGAATCGGCCGAACGTTAACAAGATGGCGATCGACCATTTATAAATGTAAAAAATTTGATAAATTTTTCGCCATTTTCGAAAATTACTAACTAATGATAACTAATTTTTAAATTTTGGAAGTAAAGAACTCATTTAACGTAATTAGATAAATAATAAATACTACATTCTTTAAATTTGTATACGTATGCCTATAATATTTTTCTTCAAAATCTAAGCGGCAGATGTATTTTGACTGGAGTTGAAATCTAGATAACTTAGCTCTAAATCGCCTATGTAATCCAATCAAATTCTTCGATGTTCTTCGAAGGTAAACCTATTTTCGCAGACGTGGTTTAATAATTTTGTTTTTTAAGTAGTGAGATGAATTTTGAATTGACAAGAAACTTTTCAGTTAAGATTGAGGTTAATGGAAACGGGGCAATCTGGCAAAAATTTCACTAAAAAAATTTCATAAATTTGTGGATTACGGTGATACAAATGTGACACAGTTACAATTTATTACTTAATCAACCAAATCAAGGGAAGCCCGGACAAGATGGGATAGTTAAGGATCAAAGCTCAATAATTCGTAGCGTTTCATGGTTTTATAATTAGATTCATTTTTAATCAGACATTTAATTATCAGTCTTACATAAAAAATTAAATCAGGAACATTTCAACCATTGCTATAGTCCTAAAATAATACTTTAAAAGAAAGTTGACACCACCCCATCTTGCCCGATAATTAAGGCAAAACTCGCAAACATATACTGCTTTAGCATCTCCATCATCAACGCCTGCACAACCACAATATGTCACAATATGTACTTAAAACACAAAGAACAAGCGATCCAACCTACATTCTAGTTCATGAATAGTCTTATGCAATAAATGGATCGAGTGTTTTCGGCTTTATCCCCGTCAGTTTCTTTAGAAGACAAGACGGAGAGCATCCTGCAAAGGACTCTTTGTGTGTACAAAATTTATTTTGCAAAGGGCTCATTGTACATAATTATTTGTAGTTGTAGAATATTTAACAATTGTTGTAGATATCACTGTTGGTATGGTGGTAGATAATGTAACAATTGCTGTAGTTGTCAGTGCTGTTGTGATAGCAGAAGATAGAATAATAGCTGCAGTTATCACTGTAGTTATAGCAATAGGATCTATCACAGTATCTGCAGTTATTGATGTTGTTGGTCCCTCACTTCTCCAGATTCTTGATTTGCAGTAGAATAAAGATCTTCATTAAAGGAAATCTTTATTTTCATAGAGGCAACAAAACCATTGGTAAAAACGCTGGGATTATATAGTCTAATATCAGCAATTTTAAAACCATTCGTAGCTGTTGTCATTGTAGCTATTTGAATAAAAGCATTACCAAATAGTTCAGCAACTTGGCGCACAGTAACTACCATTCCTAGGTTGATGCGGAGGCATGTTGATATAGTTTGGTCGTAATAAATGCTTAATGCCTCATGAAAATTATTTGAGCAATGAAAACGATAAGTAATACGCAGTAGGAATTATAAAATTATGACCCATTTGCTTTAACTTCATTAATTAGATATATGTTCTGAATATGTATGGAGGCTATCCAATATTAATAATATACTCTATCTACTAACATAACATTAAATAAAATAAATTGATTGAACCATTCCAAAAAACGCTCGGAAGTAACCTAACGGAAATCAGTACACACGCCCCAAGCTCCCGATGTAAAATTGATCTTGATGTTAAATTCAAAATTCATTCATTTTCGTGGGAGCACCATCGTTGGTGGCATATCATGTCCGGTGCCACTAAAGCAAATTTCGACTATAACAATCATTCCTCTTTCAGCAGACACTATTGCGTCTACTTGTTTTGAGCCTTTTCTGATCATAATTTTTGTCTGGTTTTAAGTACTACTGATCTCTCTCAGTTCTATATTCGTTTAGGAGTCAGTTTATGCTCGTCCGAATCGTCGATCTAGAATCAGTTATTGCCACAATATTTAACACAAAGCAACCAAATCACTTTTTTGGTAATAACAAAACAATTGACAAGTGATCGTGTCGGTTCTCTCATGAATAAATGCTGTTATGGAGGCGAGTAGCAAGTACTAAGGCAAACATTCAAATAAAGTGAAGAGCACCATACCAACACCCCCCCTTCCCCCCCCCCCACCTACTCATATTATATAATATGATGATATTTTGAGATCGAAATAGTGAAACCTAAGGAGTTATCGCTTGAAGTACGTTCAACGATTACCAGTCTTCACAAGTTAAAGTTAAACCACTGGGAAATTGCCGAAGAGTAGTGGACTAGAATCTGAAAAAATTCACCGATACTATCAGTTTGCTAATAAAAAAACGCTTCAGATGTCCACGCAAAACTAATGTAGCTGAAGATAATTACATAACGTTAACAAGACGATGCAACCGAAGACTTATGGCACCAAAGATCACATTTCAAGTCAACCCAATAAATACTAATACAACTTTCAAAAGATGACTCTAAGGGGTAGGTTTTTTGGACATAAGACGGTGTAAAAATCATTCTTTTGGTGGTTTCTTCACCACCACACGTTCAACATAAAAAATGGACAGACTATCAGTGGAAAAATGTATTGCGAAGTAATGACTCGTGGTTTTCGGTTAAAAAAATGTATTTGTACGCAGATCCGCAAAAGAGCAGATGTCAGATGAATGTATGGTGCCTACGGTTAAATACAGAGGAGGCTATATAATAGTTTGAGAGTGTTTTGGAGGAGATGCAACCAGAGACTTGATAAAAATGGAGGAGATTACTAAAAAAGATGATTGGGAAAATTTACTCATCGACAGTACTCATAAAAACACTCATAAAAACTATGCAAAGAGCGTTTTAAAGACTTTGAGCGGAAAAGAATATCGAAATTCATCATCTGGCCATTCCAGATCTCAATGCCATAAAGTTATTATGAGCTAATTTAGACAGAGGTCAGAGAATAGTGTCCGACTTCTACAAAACATCCGTGGGATAAACTTCAAAGGGAGTGAACTGAAATAGACTAATTAACTTTCAACATTAACCGACAGATTATCTAAACTGAGTGCAGAGTTTATTAAAACAAAGGGTGAATGTATTGATGAAGCAAAATTTTAAGTTAAACCAGCGGTGAAACTTAATTTTGTTTTATTGTAATTTAAATTAATTTGATATAAGTAATTAAATTATTAGAAATACAAATAGTATTTGGTTTGTTTCTGGTGCAAATCACCCTTAAATTTATTAAAACAAAGGGTGAATGTATTGATGAAGCAAAATTTTAAGTTAAACCAGCGGTGAAACTTAATTTTGTTTTATTGTAATTTAAATTAATTTGATATAAGTAATTAAATTATTAGAAATACAAATAGTATTTGGTTTGTTTCTGGTGCAAATCACCCTTAAATTTAGGTGGGCAAAAAGTTTTGAGCAGTAATATTTACAAAGAACCTAACAAAATGGTTTAACATACGTGGTTAGGAGACGTTGTACAGGTATAAACAGATAACGATTTGAAATCTCATTTAGAATTATCTGGGATAAAGTAATAATGAGAAAATTATGGAAATAATAACATTGTAAATTAGTTTGCGAAATCTGTAGAAGCTTAATTCAGGTATCAAATCATACATTATATAAATATTTTTCCCTGTCTAAAAGAAACAAATACACGATTTCAAATTTTTATTTGTCTTGTATTAAAATTATATTAGAAAACAATGTTTTTTTTTAATCATAACAGTAATTTGTACTCGTTACATAATATAACTTATATAATTAGTGTGAAGATTTTTATTAAGTTTTCCTTTGTCTCAAGGAAGCTCAGGCGGGGAGCTATATGCTGCCTTCTTTCACTATTCATTGATAAACGAACGCTACCGGCTGTCTTTATGTTTATGATCTTATTCATTATAAATTCTAGAAATACGGCAAAGTTGGTGTCCCGGCAGGATATTTAAAATATTGGACGTCCCGTGAAATATGCAACCTGGCAATGCTACCGGAAACAGATCTTTTTTTAAATTTTTTTCTTTCCATATCTGGAAGTGGGAAGAAGCGAAAATTCCTTTAAAAACCTTTCAAGCAACTCACACTATGAGGATTCTGTACATATTTAGGCACTTATATACATTTAAAAGTACAAAGTATTTTTTAATAAACTATTAACAAATATTAATTTTTCGCGATGTGAATATATCGCCTACTGTTTCGTTTACAATCGCAAAAACATGGTGTATTTAAATAATGTTATTTCTAACCATGTAAATATATGGTATATATCTTTGACAGGCATAATAAATATACGTTTTAAAATACAAACTTATTTTTACAGTTGATTGAAGCCACTTGTATTTTATCAGACAAATTCAATTACAATATATCATCAGTTTGTCGACTACTCTATCAGTTGGTCTGTACTCGTAATCTAGTAGAGCCTACTTAGCTGTGGTGATAATTTTCCTTTTAATTTCATTGTATATACTACTATTGTCCATAATTTCAAATATTCAGAAATAGTGCTTTATCTGGTAGGGCGTGGGAACTCATAACTTAACAAAAATGACCACTTCAGAGATAATATTTCGTAAACGGATCCCTAGTGCAGTCGTGGGATCCCCGTCAGGAACGAAGTTTTTGAAATTATTTTTTCAACTCTAAACGTGATTGAATATGTAGATTTCTATTGATTATATTAGTATATTTTTGTCACGCAAAAAAGTGCAGCCCTCTTTTATTCAACTCTATCTCTCTCTCTTTCTCGCTCAAGCTCTCATTTGTATATTTTATGTTATTTTTAATTGCTACTCGAATGTCGATACTCGCATGAACACACACACATACAATCGTATATAATAGAAAGAGACAGAGAGAAAGAGAGGGAAAGGTCGCTTGGAGGGGCATAACGCTTTTTCCTTACGTGACAATTTCTGCCAGTTCGTTCTATTATAAGCCGCGTAAAAGAACTTCGTTCCAAAAAATGTTCACAATCTATTCCCATATTCCTGAATGTCCTATTAAACCCGATACAATGCGGTATGAGGAAAAAACAATATTCCCTTTTACATTTAGTAGAGAGACCCTAAAAATGTTTTTTTTAAAATTATATTCCATAAATTAATGGGCATTATAAATATGTATCATTATATCATATTTAATATAATTATAACGAATTTCTGCTTTACAGTAGTAATAATAACTTTATTCTTAATTTAGCTACGGGACCACAAAACCGATAACGATTTTTTTTTCAATTGTTTTAATATTTCCTCCATAAATCGCACGAAAATGAAAAAGGTTATAATTTCCTTCCGTGACGTCCTAATTTTTTTCATAGTTCGCTACCACCAGCTATTTTCCAAAATATCAACTAGTATTATTTGCTATAATATTTACAAGCGATTACTCATAACTCATTGTTGATTGTAATCCCAACGACGACATATATAAAGAACCATAGAGCATTTAGATAATATATCGAGAGCAAACATAAAAATAAATGTTTCTTCGTCGATTGCGATGAAACTGGTGAATGATTATGCGCACGTCCGCGAAGATTTCTGAATTCGTACAACAATTTTACAATAGATGGCGCGCGAATTCGTAAATAGCTTTAGCAGGAATTCGTATGCTTTCGATGTAGGAGTGCCCGCTCTTTATATAATTAAATTGAATCAAATACAAACAGCGAGCGACATTTCAGTCCGTGTGTGACATAACGAGTGATGTTAATTGTAAAATTCTTATTGCCGGTCGACATTAGATAGTAGATAATAGGATTCACAAACATTTTCTTTGTTTTTTCGAATTTAATTTGTAATAGTCATCTTATAGCATTACTTGCACTATGTAATCAAAATTTGAGTGGCATTGCAACGCATGCCGAGTATTCGAACTAAATATATTATCGCGTCAAATTGAGACCATGTGAACGAAGTCGCAGCCAGCAGCTAGTAATAAATATTAAGGTCCAAAGTGAAAATGCACAAATAACTGAAATAACAAGCGCCAATCAGCGGTCAGCGTTCAAACCGTGCCTCGCAACTGGCGCATACCGCGACCAGCGCCATGAATATTCAACGGCCTCGCGGTGCCGCTTCACACCGCCTATGTATACTAGAAAACCGCTTTAAACACACTCTCGCAAGCCATTACTGTGACAAGCTGACGCCCTCGCAGAAAGTATTCATGTTGTGAACTTAATGTACATGTGGATACAATTTTCATTTTACTTCAGTGATAATTTTTTATGCTGTAATGAGATATGAGACTTAACCAGACTTGACGTATACCATTAATATATTTACACATCGCTAAAAGATTCATGTCATGAAACACCAAAAAAATTTTTTTACGAATGTTTTTCTAAAACCACATTTTAAAACTATGGAATAAGTGAATAATTAGATAAATTTTAAAAGAAATTAATGCAAACACTCATTAATAGTACGTAATATTCGCGATGTTATTTATAAAAAAAATGACTTTGTCGGCATTTCTTTGATTTAATTTATCTAAAAACAAAAAAAATCGGAAACTTTAAAAAAAATGTCGGACAAATAATTTCCGTAAAAATAATTTTCAAACGAACAGCAACACTTGACTTTGATCAAAATGATTATTCTTAACTTTGGATTAAACCAACAATCTGCATGCTAAAAGCAAATCTTCAACGGAATATTCAACATTTTTTCAGTGCCACATAAGATTGCTTCACAAAACAAGAAGCATTTTCCCAAAAACATTTTTGTAAACTTTTTGCCACACATACTCCTCAGTAGGGATAGTACAATTATATAATTTGAGAATCAAGAACCAAGTAAACTGTTTCAAACTTCATCAACATTTGGTTCCTTATATGCGAAAACTTATCCAATTGGCATATTTATACATGGAAATCGGACGATTACGTTCATTACCTGTTTTCTTTATTATTTTAATAACATTTTTTTTGCCACAGAATAGTACTTATCTCTTAAAGGATAAAGGATAGAAACTTCAACATTTTAGAAAACCTGAATATGCGAAAATTCTAATAAATTGATCTAATATTTTTGCTCAAGGTTGCTCATTCTTTGATTGATGGGTGACCGAAACTCTACAAACTTTCAAAGACAAAATTTACGGTTCTATTGACAAATTTGCCTCGCTCTATTATATACATACCTCCCCAGATGAAGCAAATTCGAGCATAAGACACCTCGTTGACTAAACGTTAATATTAGGAAGTGCATGACTAAATAAGATAAAATAACACCAAAACAAATTGGATCCTGCTCTGAACCCAAGAAAATCAATACAGTGTTAAGTAATAAATGTATTCAAAGACTTAAAAACGTTTCTTTATTTTCATTTCATATTTCTTCTCCATTAACTAATATTCATCTACTGACATTTCAATATTTCTAAGCACTCGGGTACGGGTAAATTGAGGAAGGACATGCGTTGCCAGGTGAACACAAGCCTGTTAAGTTCTTTACCACGTCCCCAACAGGTTTTAGTACTTCAGCTAAGCTAATTATCCAGGTCAGTATACATATCTCCATTTGTGATGATCATTTTTAATCTTTGAAAATTGCGAAATCGAAGTTAGAAGTATTCCAGTATTCTTTCAATAAGTCCAAAGCCATGAGCGACTATGATATTTACGCTCTCAAAACCCTTATCGATGCCATAAATATATTTAATATGTGAGCTACCGCTGCTGCACTTTCTTCTTTCTAGAAAGAAGTCTTAAATCAGTGCAGTGTCCAAAATAACTGCCCAATACCCTCTAAAGACTCAACGCATTTTTTGCTTACCCTACATTATAATTTAAAGACTTTTTCAAGAACTTGTTAATCCTTTCGAATCTAGTTTTAAATAAAGGAAAAATTAATGATGATAAACAGTCAGCCATGAGTAACACTCAACTCACTTTACTCCTCTACTTCGGTAGCGCATATAATTATGTGGATATCGATAATTTATTAGCTTGCTTGAAAACAATCAGTCTCCAAATCGTCTTCGACGGTCTATTCCCTTTAAAATTAAAGTCTACTAATATCAAACTTTTTATTACCCTTTCTTGACTATTAAAACACACGCCAGAATTGTTTAAAAAAATTGAAGCTCTTCAAAAATGTGTCTAAGAATATTTTCACGTTTCTGGTTTAAAGTCACGGCCCGAATGGGTGGCGATTTGTGATCTGCGCAATATTGATACTCTTTCATTACTTTGTAATATTTTAAACAATCCTCACAGACCTTTTTCCTCTATGCCAGATTCACCGTCTGATCTGCCCATGATCCTGGTTCACGTTCAGAAAATTTTTATACTGCCAAATTTTGGAATTACTTGGATTTTAGCATAAGAAAACTACTATAATTTCACTGATATCGTGTTTTTATTCTTATTTCCTGCACACATGTCAAATTTAAGCCATTTTTGATAAATAGTCATTATTGTATACATCATATTTTTAAAATGTTTATTTAAAAAAGTCTTATTTATGCAGAAAATACGGTGTTTTGCAGTCCATCTAGGAACAAATTACTTATAACTCGTTTATGATTGACTTGAAGGGTTTGTTCGTGTGATGCTAAGTCTGCCATATATACATATATATATTACATTAAAAAAAATAAATGATTAAATGATTTTAATCCACATTTTTCTTTACATCTTTCATGTTTTGTTGCACTTGGGCTTATTGTGCTAGTCAATATAAGCATGCATATAAATGCAAAATCTAACCTTCGACATAAATAACGCTACATGATAAAAATTATCATATTAAAGACTTTTAATGATAACAAGAACAGTTTAATACTATGAAATGTTTAAACTTGTACTTACAAGTACGAAATCATTTAAAGGCAGCTGTAAGTTATATTTAGCCAGTTTTTATACGATTTATGGTTGAAATATTTTGAAAAGAGACACATGTATATAGACGAAATCCGCTTGTATTAAACATTCTGTTGAAATATAAATAATTAATGCAACACTTTCGCGTGTGATGGATGGCACTCACTACCGTGATATTACATTGTTATAAATACCGCGCTATGTGGATCAACATGTTGAAAAGGGCAATTTTATTGTTTATTATTTTACAAACTTGATAAACTTTTATATAAAAATATATTGAAGTAAATAGTGGACTAAAAAGTGACCCATTGTTCAAATATTGTAACATTAAATTCAATATTGTCAGCGGCAATAAACAATCGCGTGTATCTTATTCTTTAAATGTTTCTAAATGTACGTCAAAATAGGATATTATATTTCATCATTAGAACAACTATTGACCTGATTAACCTGATCCTCAAAAATGAACTGAAGTGTAGGTCTCACAACGCGCTAAAACGGAAATAATGTTCCTCTTAAATGTATTTATATCATAAAATAAAAATTCCATCTTACGTTTTTAAACTAATTCGTCGATTGATTTTATTTCAAAATAAAACGTAAACTAAATCACTGTATCTGATGTCGTAGTTAATATGTATACATTTTTATATGGAAATGTTTATTAATAGATGAAACGCTGAAAAGTAATTCCATAGCACTTCACTGTCATATGACGTAATGAATGTTAAAATTTGAACTACAAACCACAGATGGCGGTGCTCATTAATATTAGTGCTTAAAAATAATTTATTGCATTAATGACCTGAAATAATATTCATTTTGTACATTCATTATAAATAAGCTCGATATGTAATAAATATAAATAAGATGATGTTTTCTTACAAGGTCGTGTGAGTCATTAATAACACAATATTAATATCGAATATTAATTTTCTAGACTTTGCAACGATTAACTTGTAATTGAATTCACTTGTAATTGATCACAAACAAATAATTCACAATAGAAAAGAAGTAGGAAACGTGTCGCCCGGTCTACCAATCAGTTGGTAAATTAGACAGCTTCGGTAGTGCAGGGAGTTTGTTGAAATTATTCCATTCTCCCATCACCTTCCGCAGTTGCTTCCATCTTCCGTTCTTCCGGCTGCCTTCCCATCACCTATCGCTGGCTGGATCATCGTAAAAGAAAGTTTACGTTCATTAATGCATATTTCTAAAGAACAATGCCAGCCGATGTGTGAACCTTTGCCCCGCTTGGAAAATTGGTGTACATTTAAACTGTTTATATCCTCGTATCCTATATTTTATGCAGATTGTAGAACTGAATGTTATTTTTTATAGAAACTTGCGATAGTGTTTATATAATATAATAAAACCCATAGCCATAACTAGTCGTAAAGATGAATTTCTTAGTTTTTGGTAGTCTATACTGTTAATAGTGTAAAAGAAAAATAATAATGAGAAACAGTGGAACAGAAAAAAATATTACACCCAAAAGCTCACGTTTCAAGTTACGAAATAATACAGCGCCATACAGTGAACTTAAGCAGCAGTTAATTTTGTTATACGAGGTAATCTACGTATGTAGTATGAATGAAGACGGATATCACATTACGCTGACAATTGAAACAAGATATATCCAGCGTTAGCACTTCATCTTAACTATCTTTAGTATAAAGTAAGTATCATAAATGTAAAGTCTAGAAAAATAAGCATTTACTTCAAAACTATATAATAAAATTCCATGATTGAATGTTGACATTTGAAGTTCAACGGTTAATGAAACATTTACTTTATTTCATGTTTTATAACCGCAATTTCCAGAAAATTCAAACCAATACTAGAAAAAATCAATTTTTTTGAAAGGAATTGCACAATTGTCTTTTCTGTTGAATATTGCGACGGAATCTAATATCGTGTAACTAATGTTACTTAAAGTTAATGATTCAAGTTACTTAAAATAAAATTACACAACATATGAACAAAAAAACAAGAAAGAAAAAATAAAATTACCTAAAAAGTAAATATAAAATAAAATTACCTAAAACATAAATCTACTCTCTCTACTTCAAAAAAAATTAAATATTACCTTCATAGTAAGACATCGAATTTAAAATTCCATTGCTTATTTTATTCAAAGATACAAAAATTAGTGGTTTTTTCTAATGTTAGGTTATTTTATTACACATGAGGATGTTATTACACATCTACACACATATAAACAAACAATATTATAATAGAAATAAGCTTTCTTAAATGTTGAAAATTTTATCTATATAAAATATATTTTTTGATCCTAATCGATTAAGTATTCTTTTATCTATTGAAGGACAAGTACGTAAGTTAAGAATTATTTTTAGTTCATTAAAACAATGCTAAAACAATAATTATTTGATAATATATTATCAGTAGGCTGAGTAATAATATAAATTTTAAAAAAACGATGGAGTTAGGGAAAAATACACAACTAATTTAATTTTCCGCAATAGCTGTCAACGCCGGACTTGTAACAAGGCAAAAGAAATTAGAAAGGAAAACTACACTCGCATCGTGAATAAGAAGTGTGCATTTAATATGACACAATTTCCATCCGCCTTCATTTTTTATTAAATATTCAGGAGGGGAAATGGGCGCGGGATAAGAGTTATTTGATTTCGGGCGGGCGGCACAGCGTCTGCAGCGCAGCGCACTCTCTGCAATGGGAACACGGAGGCGTAAATCCAACAAACAACATTACCGTATGGAATTAAAATTCTCATGGAAATTAAATCCTGGACGTTTTCCTGTTTTCCTTCATTTCTCACATTAAATTGTTACGGCCTCGCCTTTTAAAAAACAGTTAACACAACGCCCGCTTCGAAACTGTCTACGAAGTAAACATTTGCACACAAACAATATTATCATATACCTAATGATGCAAACGTACAATAAATATACTAATGGTACCGTACCATACCTGTACCATACTGCTAACCTCGCATCTGATCCATGGATCAGATGCGAGGTTAGCAGTATGGTTAAAATTATCGAGGGAATATGGAAAAATAAGACGTGACATTTATGAAGTTAGTTAGAGAAACCAATTGTTATTTTCTGCAATCAAATTGCTTGTTATATAACAACATTACAAATATATTATTATATTAGATACTCAATATATTGATTCAAATAGATCTCAAACATCTGGACATAAAGGAAAATAAGATAAAAGTCTCTACACTTTTCGAAAACTGTAGGGACTAAACAAACTCTAAAAATGAAATATTTTTTGGAAAACTAAACAGAATGAGATAAACTGATCACAAAACCATTGTTATAAGCTGAACACCCCCCAAAAGCTTTTAACGCTACTCCTTTTTGTGTCTGACAAAAAGGTAATCCCAAAAAAGACGGAAAACTGTGAATCAATAAAACCAATATGGTCGATAAAGGAAAGACTGAAAAAATCGTTGCGCAGATTCTCGTGTTAATGCTAATGATGGTTATTTTTAATACCAATAAAATGCGTGAGGCAATATTTGTTCAATAATTTTGAAATGGAAATTTTCACACGCATTCTACTCGATTAATTTTTCCTAGCTCCAGCAATGCTGTTGTGTAGGAACTGTGTTATGTGGCTCCTAGAAAAGAAAATTCTTTTTCAATTAATAAACGTAAATATATAATATGTAAAAGTGTTGCGAACTACTAAGTGCAGTGTATTCTTTGTTTTCGTTTCAGACTTTATTGAAAGCTTATTGCAGAAAGCAGCAACGTATAAAATTGATTTAAGTAATGAAATTCAATTAGTTTTTACACGTCTCTTGTACACTTTAGTAAACCAAGAATCTGTTAATCATTTCCGCCACCTCTAACCGAAGTGGACTAGCATTTTATTCGACTGTATTGTATGTCGAAGACACTTTTTTCTTCTTCGCATACTCCATCAATCAAATTCATTAGAAAGTTCTTGCCAGAGTAAAAGCTTTTTAATACGGGCTTCGTTATTTTGTTATTCCTTTAGAATATGTCATTAAGATTTTTACGAAATGTCTCTAATTTCTTTATTTCAAAACTAGCGTCTCTTTTGAAATTAAATTTATGCACAAAAGCTTGTAAACAGCCTGAATTAAGACACTACAGTAGCTGTACATCGCCCACTATAAGAACCTTATGGAGAAAAGTTAACTCTCTTTCCTCCTACATATTTGGCAACGCACGCATTGAGCTTTCTGCTAAATTATTCATATGATTGTCAAATAAACTACAATTTTTTTTATTATAATTAATATTTATTTTCTAATAAAACGGGCTTTTCGTTTTGATCTATAGCACATCAATTTTGAAGAAATTAATGTTATCTTGGTTTGAAATTCAAATCACACTAACAAAGAGAATGGACAAAATTTTAAAGAATGAACGATTACATAGTGTGTACTTCAAACGGTAAATTAGTTAGTTAGATAAATCACCGCCATCGCGTATTACTTGTAATAAACGGTTTAACCAGTTTTCAATCTTCATTTTTGAAAGAAATCTTGCAACTAGCAAGCAAGAATATATTTTGCACCAAATTCTAACGTAACATTAGCTTTCTTGGTTTCATAATTTATAAACGTTGAGAACAACAACTGTGTTCGCTTGTCGGAGGTACGTGAAGACACTGGGATCTCTTTTGAATTACTTGCTGAAACTAATATAATAACCTGTTAAGAAAGGTGTATTAGAATACATCTAACGGAAATAGTCCAGTCCGAATTCCTAAGATTTCAATAATATATATTACATCTTTGAACAAACCCTTAATTTGTTTAAGCAATAAAACTACTATATGTGTAGAATATTTCGTTATACGTAGAATACGAATAATTCTTATTTACATACAGTTTTAATGGTGAATTCTAGTTAGTATCTAACCAACAGGACATGACGTGAAAATATTAAACAAAACTAGAGGTGCCGTTCTCTCTGCGCTACTCGCGCAACGATGTACCAACTCGATAGATACACAAATATGAAGACATATTAGGGTAGTCTAAAGTATTATTTCTAATCAGAACTGGGATAAAAATGATATTCTAGTGAGGAATATATTTAAATTTCTTATTTAAACGCTAAATATAGCGTTGAATTTGAATCAGAAATGATTACAACAGAAACATTCTTTTAATTTCAAGCGGAGTTAGAACCCGTGTTCTCACAATTTACTCATCGTTCAAATTCTTACATTGCTACACATTAATGTTTATTTTAAAACGTTTTATTTAAAATTACCAACAAAATAATCAAATCTAATTTTACCTGTTTACAGAAAAATACCTGTAATAAATTAGCGACAATGGTTGTTTGTAAAACACTTAAGTTCCATAATGATCCTTTATGAAAACCATCCATTTATCGAATCATCTAACCAACCATTTATGGAAGTATCTATTATTTATCTTATTTGGCAACTTTAAGGTACAGTAAATAAGACTAACTCATTGTTACAAGAGAAATCTCTTTTACTCACCCATAATAATAACTTTTTAAATTTAGTTGTTTGATAGCAAGTAAAAAATGTTACGTGTGTTAGTTAACGTTAGTGCATTTGGGAATAAATAGTGGGAGTATGGTTTCAGAGCATAATCAAGATTGTGACAGACAAATCTTTGAATTTGCCGCTAAGAGAATTTGGAATCCGAGAATTATTTGATGTATTAAAAAGAAGCGTAACAAGAGCGTAAGTGAAGTGTGACACTTTATCGATTTTTGTTCACATGTACATATATCACAGCATTGTCTTTTTAATCATACATGATTTAATGGCATTTAAGGTCCGTTATTTTTACGTTAAAAGTTCTGTAATTTTTGCGGAACAGGCAGCTGCCCACCCTGGTTTTGATATGCCTATGTACTGTTGTATTAATGAAATTGTTCACTCACATTCAAGTCACATTACAACTTACGATTATGTTAAGTATAAATTAATCTTATTAAAAACTGTGCTACACGCCTGGGTGAATTGCATGCAATGAGCTAGCGCCCCGTTTTTCCCCGCTTCAGGTCATGCACCGCGCTGATCCCAGATGATGACGGCCGAGTCCGCCCGACCGCGCGTTTTCGCGAAATCAACCAAGAGGGGGGAGTTACGGGGGTCTTTCATTTATTTGTTGTTAATGTGTTATTGTTTTGAAGGTGTTTATGACGAAGCTGTAGAGTATTGTGAAACAAATCTATTTAGGTTAACATTGTGTTGTGCATTTAGTTGAACGATAAATAAAGAGTATCACATTGAATAAAGATGTACAGTTGTAAATTTTTTGTGAGTATTTTTATTCTGTTTTAATTTTTTATTTGTAAAAGAAAACAATGTTTTTTTTGTACCTAGATGTAGGTACTTAACTTAACTAACCTATGCGAATGCAATGTTTCGGAAGATGGCAATTCATAAGTTCCGCAAAAATCAATTGTATTAACTATAGGTCTTAATGCATTTCTATTATCGTTAATATTTTTTGCGTGGCCTGTTTGCATAGCAACCTGTACATGTTTTTGCGTTGCCAAATAAACTGATAGACGCACTCTATTCTCTATGCCATTGACTATTTACATGTGCTTCACAAGAATTGTGGGCACAGAGAACCGAGTACATCTACCAATTTCTTTGGCAACGCAAAAACAAATGTTGCTGCTATTCAAAAAGGCCACTCAAAAATTATTAACGATAATAGGAATGCATTAAGACCTATAGTCAATACAATAGTTTGTTTGCGGAATTCATGATTTACCACTTAGAGGAAAAGAAAACGATGAGGATATTTTTCAAGAGTTGCTTAAACGAATACTGATGTTAAGAAATGCAGGGAATCAATTGTGCACCAAAAATATATACCAAAAATACCACAGCTCTGCGAAACAGGGGATCATATGAGATCATAAATACAAAATATTTTGATATTTAAGAAGCATTCCGAAATTGTAAAAGGTTTGGAAAAGCTTTCTCAAGAAGGGAATTCTGGGACAAGAAAAGTAACTTTCCATTTGTTATCTGCGTTTGAAAAAAACACGTTAATATTGGCTTTGTGTATTATAGACAAGTACAATTCCCTTTTGCAACTAGTCGCAATTATATTACAGTCCAAAACCCTGGACACAATTAAGTGTGTAGAGCACATCCAGACAATGTCAACTACAGTTGCAGAACACGGGCCTTCGGCCGAAGAAGCCAATGGGAACTTATTATAATAAGCTAATGAAATAGCTGTAGCTTTTAATTAGAGCTGCTTCTTCCACGGACTATAGGCCGCCAAAAATATATTGCAAATTTTCCAGCCGATTCATTAAGAAAGTACTCACTATACGTGCCCTATTTGGACTCGTTATCTTTCTCATTAGAGGTGAAGTATAACAAAGGTCAATCAACAACGTTTGTTCTTTCGTTGTTACACATTGTTCAGATAACAAAAATTACAGACTTAGATATAAAAATTGATATGGAAGAAGTCTCAAAATAATTAGAGACCCGTACATAAATCTGAAAATACGAATTTAGTGGTATTCGGCCCCGGATTCGAGAACCTACGAGCTTTCGGTTACAGGCTGACTCACTATCCATTAGGCTATTTCAAGTCAAGAAATTCCTGACGTGCTTATAATGCCCGTGCTTATAAGTAATGTAACCTCACAATAAATTGCAAATTAATTATTGCTATATAATCGAAACGATTAGAAATCTAATAAGATGGCCAAATGTTTATTAACCGTTTTAGAGCCATGGTTTTTTACTCATATATACTTAAAAATGCCAAACAAATCTTTTGTTTTTGATGTCATTTACACTTGTCTCAAAAAAAACTGTATCTCTTCCAAAAATTATCCAATTTTAATAATATTTTCGGTGTTTTCTTAATAGAAACTTGCACAAGGATAATAAAATACAAAGAAAATTATGGAAATATATATTGTGAACAAAAGTTATAACAAAAACTGAAATCAAAGTCACGTCGTATTTTCGCAATCCGGTACATCCTCTGTATTAACAAAATAATTGTTATTATATTTGTATAATAACAATTATCTATTATTCTAATTATTACTATCTATCTATCTATTATTATTATCTATTATACTATCTATTATTACTATATATTCTATTATTACTATCACTAAAAATTTGCATTATGCCAAATTGTGAGCGCAAGGATCTAGGAAAAGAAAAATTTTAACCCATAATGTCGGAATACGAAAATAATTCGAGTGAAAATGATCGTTTTTCATGTTGTGGAGAAAGTGACAGTGGGAGTGACATTGTGGTGCAAGTTTCTATTAAGAAAACACCGAAAATATTGTTAAAATTGGATAATTTTTGGAAGAGATACAGTTTTTTTTAATTACTGATAATATTCTAATTTGAACTTTATGTAACACGTAGAAAGATACAAAATTAGCGATGCGTGCGAGCGACCTCCCCTACCGCGCGCTAAATAGCAACGGATTTCGCGAGCGCCATCGCGCTCGTGGCAAATTTAGTTAGTACGCGCACGAGCGCGATGGTGCTCGTTGGCACTCAAATGGTTAAAATTATATAGCCACAATAGGTATTCAAATGTTCTCTGCGTATTTTTCCATAAAAATGATTAATTAATTGATTCCATTTCATATGGAAAACGTTAAATATAAACTATAAGCAAAATGAAGAATGCGACGTAGTATAAGGTCCTGATGTATTTTTTTATATTTAGTTAGTGTCCGAAAAGCTTAGCACGGTTAAAAAGCTCAGCACGGATAAAAAAAGAGTCAAACAAATGATGACGCCACTGACAACTTATCTTTAACTATATCGCTAATGACAGGATTTTATTATTTATTTTAAATTTCATAAATAATAATTTTTAAATTCACGAAAGATCACAAGACCAAGCAAATTATTAAATATACGTTTAATAAAAAATTAAAGTGTTAAAGGATTCATTTTTTTTTTAAATTTTAAGGTCTAAAATTGAAACTAAAATAGTCATATTTAGAAAAAAATAATAGACATATTTAAAAAATCTTAGTAACATATGGAGCAAACGATCTTTCATAACATTTAATTTTATAAAAATTATTCCTTTAAACATCATGTAATTTGAAAGAAAAACATTTCGAATCATACAATAATCATGAATTTCAGAATAAATGCAGTCATTGTTTGAAAATAAGAAAAAAATGTGGTAATTGAACGTGCCTCCTTTTACTTTCACGAATTTCTCATCGACGGTACGGACCGCTCTGTATTGACATTTATGTCATTACAGTGATAATAATGTGCTATGGCGACTAGCTATTTTGTTGACAGTTGTGAAGCTCCAAGAGAATTTCATATTTCTTCCATAGATAGCGACAGTAGATATACAAAATGTTTGTTGTGTTACAATATCAAAAGACATTTTTATTGTGTGGATTGTATAAAATCAGGAAACTTCGTTCATTCGACATCGAATTTTTCGGACAGGTAATCTACGTTTTGCTCTATACAATGACTTACGTATTTAACAATCGAAACATATTCGTTATACATGTATTATATGACAACAAACCTTAACTATTAACTGACTACAAATCTAAATAAATACTTATAAAAATAAGTGCTATACCTTATGTAGGGAATAAAATGATTTCTCTTTGTTTGATATTACGTAGCTAGAAAGGAATGGTATTATTTATGAAATACCTTGGCTTGCATCATTATTCTTACTAAGTTCTTATTATGTAATAAAAGGAAAGTATTTCATTTTTAACCTTAGTACTATCTTTTTGAAGAATGATTTTTGTATGAATGGCTATTGAATAATTCTGTTTGAATAGTTAAAATGACTATACAGCTGGCAGATTATTGTACCAAATGTTATAATAACTTTTTATGTTTATATGAAATGAAAAATTCAATAATGTTTACAATGAATTAAAACTATTTTTTTGAAAAATCACATTCCGAAATTATATTAATTTCTGTCTTTCCAAACAGAAAACTTGTATTTATTAACACATATCCCTATAATATACAGATCAGCAAGACACGGCAATTTAGACAACTTTAGATGACTCACATATGGCCTTGAATACATATTGATTATAATTACCTATATATTGAAAAAAAAATAACTTTAAAACCTTGTTTCCATATGGAATTGCTTCCTTGATTTAATAGCATAACATTTTTCAAAATCTGATTAATGACATTAAAAATGACAATTACAAATATCTGCAATCTCAAAGTTTCATAATATATATTCATGAATAAAAGGTTGTCACATATCCATCAAGCATGAGTCAAACTCTCACTACGAGGGTTCCATAAATATTTAGGCATTTATAAACATTTAAGGATACAGAATGTTTCTGTTTTAATAGATAACACACTTGATACAAAATAATATCATTAACTTATTTATCCCCTCTTTAATGCTTACATGAATATTTTAAAAAAGTTACTATGCCAAATTTCAAGTTTTTATGTCACAGGTTTTTTTTTTGAGAAAATAGCCTGTGACCGATGGCAGACAAACATGTGAGTGATATTATAAGGGTTCCATTTTTCAGTTTGAGGTACAAAATCCTATAAAATTTAAAATACTCGTGAAAGTTATAACAGTAAAGAAAGCACAATTTTTGTTTCTACTTACTTTACTAACTCGATATCTTGAAAATTTTGATACAATATGATGTCAAATGAAATTTTTACTAGCCAACTTTTAAATGTATAAATTTGTTTGTAATATATGCAATTAATGACTGTTAATTAATTTCAAATTATTGACAAATTCTAGTAATATTCCTCTAAATAAAAAAAAATATAAAACTACATTTCTGATGCAATATTAATTATCAACAGAAACAGGAAAAAAAAAATTTTGTCCTTCGTGATTCTGACATGACAAGAAAAAACGCTTCACACGATTGACTGCATCTCTCAAGCCCTACGACTTGCAAAACATTGTTTTATGTTTGCATTTACCAATTTTAAAATCCCAAACAATTTTGACATCACATATTGAATTTTTGTCTGCCATTCTGATATTTTACATCTTATTATCTAATTAGCAAAAAGTCAAACTGGTCATTACTGATATCAAATCAATCAAATGTAAATAATTTAATACTCAGCTTGTAATTGCTTAAATTTCAGGTTTGCTGATAAGCAGTTGAAACTATATCGAATCAAGTCTAATAGAAAACACATAAAGGATAGGTGTGAAACATTACTTTTAGCTAAGAGTAGGAAAGATAAACTAAATACGGAAATAAGCCAATGCAAAGATAAAGTTGAGTTACTAAATTTAGCAATCGAGCAGACACAGAGACGTGTCGACGAAAGAAGAAAAGAACAAAATGCATTGCTTCAATACAATGGAGAACTCAAGGCTAAATTGCCACGATACAGTAACCGAGTTGTGCGACTTGGAAAACATGCAGCAGCACAGAATTGCAGTCTGCAAGCGACAGAGGTGGAAGTGGCAGAAAGTGCAAGACGTCTGGCTGCACTTCGGCGGGCAAGAATCAGGCAGTTGATTAGATACATATTTCCAGTGCAAATGTCCTATAATTCTAGGTAATTATTATATTCCTTAGAAACACTATATGTAATAGAAATTTAATATTTATAACTACTCATTATTCAAACTTAATAATTTCATATTTGATAAAGGGTTTTTTCATATTTAATAAACAAGCATATGCAAAATTGGTATTATCATTTTACAGACGTAGGAAAAAGTTAAAAAAACATTTTATTAATGTACTAATTAAAAATACTTATAGTGCAAACAATAATATTGTGGCTTGAAATTGAAAAAAAAGATATTCATAATAATTTATATAATTACAGAGAGAGTGTCGACTTTCAATTGGATGATACATTCTTCCACGGTAGTTCTAGCCTGGATGATAGTTCTGATAGTCTAAAAAATTCGAGATTACAAATTGTGGCTCCCTGGCTTCCGGCCAATGGAGACTATTCGGAGTATACCCAGTGGGGTGAGTATATTCACTTTAATGATCGCTGTGAAAGCTAAAAAATATTTTAGAAATTAATGGTTGAAATACACAAACTGTTCTAAATTAGTATAGAAGTCGGCTTCCATAGGTTTCGGAATACAAAAAAGGAGATTATTATCAATAACATTTTTTCTTATCTCACCCATTTTCAAAGTACACTATTTCAAAGGGTTAAACGTTCTGCAGTGCATGCACACTGGGCACCACAAGGCGTCACCAAAGCTATAATGATGCAACCCAAAAAACCCCTTATTCGACTTGAAATGTATAAAAACTACCATTCAATATAAGAAGGAATTTGAGAAGAAAGAAAAGGCAAGCACGCCCAAGAGGACCGCAAATGCTAGATTTTCTAATTGATAATATGAAAGTTCTGTTGCTGTGTAATGTGCCCAGTCTGAGACAATGTGATGACAAAGCACAAACCAAATCTATGATACCCACTGTATTTCTCTATGCCTTTATGCTTAAGCATAAACCACATCTATGATACCCACTATATCCCTTTGTGCCTATCTCATATATTACTTAATTGTATTTTCCAGGATACTAAGAAAATACAAAATGTGATGTGATGAACAAATCATTACTTGAGGTGTAATTGCTGGATGTTTGTAAACTATTGTCTAATAGCGCCCATTATTTTAAAATTATGCCGAAAATACAATTAAATATGCTTAAAATTTAAAAGTATCCATAAATATCAATCTTTTATTTATTTCAATTTGATTCAATTAAATATTTTACTACAATATGTCGTCGGCCGAAGTGATCAAATGTTGTTCCACAAAAGAGGCTGGCAAGAAGGATGTGACATTAAGTAAATAGAATACAGTTTTTAAAAAAGCTAATATTTTTAAAATATAAAAAGTTGAATAATTCAACAATCAACAAGTACGAAAGAGTAAATAATAAAATACAATTTGTATCCGTAATACAATAAAACAATAAAAGCTATCTCCATAAACGCATATGTATCATATATATCAAGAATTTTTAATAAGAAATAAAAATCTAATGACAATAGGTTAATAATAATAACTTTATAGAAACTATTACAGAATTAAACAATATTGATCACTTTTTTTAATACATAGCCATTGCCTAAATTAATTAAAAATAAAATGTTAACTGCCAGTCATATTCACTCTATATTGTCAAAACAAATATCTCTTTCACTATTTTAAAATTTTACATGGTATTGTTCGATGAGGGCCATCATTGGGTGTGTGACCTTCACACATTAGTATGTCACATTTATGCATGGAAGATACAGCAAGACACAATCTGTACTTCGAAGAATTCCGTAATAAAAACATTTACATACTATTATGACAAATAGCCTTTTTATAAATAAATACTAAATAAACTTTTTTTTGGTCTTTTCAATATAAGGAAGTTTTATTCTTGTAACCTAAATATTAAGTTTTATTCTGAGCCCAATGATGTATGGACTTTTGCGAGTCTCCTCTTGTGACATTTCGAGCTAATAATTACGCATAATAATAATAGGAATCAAAGTGAAAAATAGATTATGATATTTTGTAATTAATGTGCTTATTATTCTTTTATCGTAATGCGTAATTACTCTTCTAAAACTGTCCCAATACTTCGAAAGCCTTGCCTGCAAAATTTGGGGGACAACACTTGATCACTCTTATCACTAACTCGACAATACATAAATATTAAATAATTTTTTGCCGACTTTCTCTGCAGTGTCATTAAACAAAGATACAACAAGCGGGTGCGCAACAGAAGGTGCTGCAAATCCCGTGTATCGTATCAGCGCTGCTCTATCTCACGCAGCGCAGTTGATATCTCTACTGGCGTTCTATCTGGATGTGCGTCTGCCGTTTACACTGAACTTTATGTAAGATTATAATTTTCAATTGTCTGTGTGATTTTATATTATCTTTTTCTTTATACTCAATTAATTGGTTGGGGAAACTGAACATGTCTTTTTTAATATTCTCTCCGATCTACCTTAAACATATTTAATACATTCTGGAGGGAGTACTGAGTGTGATAAAACGCTAACTATTAAACTGAAAAAATGATGCCCAAAACCACAATATGGACTCCAAGATACTAGTTTCTACTACTACTTTTCTTTAGTTCGTAATGGAAATAAATCATTTACATCAGTCAACGATTTTAAAACATTTTCACTGTTTTAAATTGATGTAGCATGGTTATTGTGTGATCAGTTGCTTTCATATTTGTCCAATGATGCTAGTTTCTTGTTCTTTGATATTGAATTAAACATCTTTGTTTTAATAAGTATGACATGTCAGGTTCTATTGTTATTACTCATCGCATATAATTACCTGACACATGACAAATCATTAACTGAAATATATATTACAGTTAATGATTGGTCATATGCCAGATAATTATATGCGATGAGTATATATATATATATATATATATATATATATATGTATGTATATATATATGTATGTATATATATATATATATATATATATATGTATATATATAAAAATATAAGCCATTTAAACTATTTTAATGATATTTTCTGTTCTAAACTTGGCGAATTGGCCTTGACTATATCTCTTTATCAAATCATTCATACCTTGGGTAATTTTTTTTTATAACAGTTCCTTTCTAAATAGCATTATTAAATATTAGTTTAATTAAATAATGGTTTGAAAAATATATTTTTTTTTTGGAAAAAGGTAGTTTTAAATTGGAGAAAAAAATCTTTCGACAAATTCAATGTTACTGTGGGATTTTCGTTAAAAATAATACATACTTAGGAGACAATTGCCAATTTGTTTTCCAAAAACAAAATAATGCTTTTAAATAACAAAAACATTGAATTTTTCCCATTCCATTCTCCATTTTTCACATTTGAAAGGAAAAAATTGAAATTATCTTTAAATTATTTAAATTTCCTACTGAGATTCCCGAGAAAGAAATCAGTTTATTTGATTTTGAAAATTTTTTTATGAAAAAGTATACATAAGTCTTAGATTTCATATTTCAAAGAAATTAAATTTTATAACTGTCTTTGCTACTGAGGGGAATCCCACTATCATGCGATGTCCAAGTAAAAATATATTTTTCTAAAAATATATTTTTATCTTAAATTACTATTCAGTGTTTCACCATAGAACATTGAAACACTTGAGTTTTTTTAGATATTTTCTGACTACATTACAAATCTCTTTATCTTATGTATGATAAAAATAATAATGAATCACTGATAATAACTAACAAGTGGGTCATGTTAATATAAACATGATTTACATAAACAATCCCAATCGCAAGTTGTAAATTAACGTTATTTGTAAGAAGTAAGATAAAAACTCGAATACATTTTATAAGACTCGTGTATTATCAGTACAATATGGAATTGAAAATATTCAGGAAACTACAGTGCATAAGTTTTAAGATTGTAGAGGTCAAATAAACATACGTACATTACACCCAGATAAATAGCATTTCTTTATACAGCCGGGTAACTAAATATGTTTGACTAATTTAGTTCTAGAAATAAATATATGTATTATGTAATGCTAGGGCAAATAAGTATTATTGATTATTGACTGCTTAATGTTAGATTAAATGATGGGAATTAGGATCCATAATAGGAATCAATCCATTGCTAAAGTAGATCCTAACTACATAGGAAGGCTGGCTATTTTCCATGTTGTTTCCGACACTAGGGGAAGCGTGCCATACATTGCCATATTAACACATAGAATATTGGAGGAGGAATACATACAAAGATAAATGAACTATAGAAGATTGTGGACAAAATAAAACATTGTAGATCAATATCCATCAAAGAATGTGACCTAGGAATAAGTTAGATGAGATATCTGGAATGCACTGTCATTTTGAACCTTCCAAGATTTTCTGAAAAAAAATTCATTTCCTAACTTCCATTTGTGATTCCCCATCATCCTCTCCCTGGTTTTCTCTCTTGGTCTCTCTTGTTATTTGTTATATTTTTGTTAGTTTGCCATTTTACTTTTAATTGTTTTGACTATTGTTTTTACAATTGTATTCACAATCTGTTGTACTGTTCTGAAACACATGGTATATGTTTTACTTGGTGCTTTGTTTTACGGAAAGAGATGCACCTACAGCAAAAGTCCGCCTTATGTATTTGTACATTAAAGACAAATGAATAAAAATTAAAAAAAGCAGCATGAACAAAATTAATAAAGAAAAAGCTAAACATGTCATAACAAAACCAAAGTGTACTGAAGCTGCTGGGGAGGATGATAAAAGGCTTAAGTATGATAGACCTACAGTATCACAGACAATGATTCGCTTATGTATTTTTATAACACCTTTATACCCATCACCCATAAGGGGAAAAGTTTCCAAAAGATTACAAATTCTCCAGGCTTATTAACCTACTGACCATGGCAATAAAATTTAAAAAATAATTAGACTGCAATTTCAATGGAAGAAATCATGACATGCTATGGGAAATAGGTACAAGTGATGTAAAATGGGCCATATCAATAAAGCGATAAAAGTATCTTTAAGCTCGTTTGTATAATCAGTAAATTTCTCAGGTACAAGTGAAGTAAAATGGGTCATATCAATATAGGGATAAAAGTATCTTTAAGCTCGTTTGTATAATCAGTAAATATCTCAGATACAAGTGACGTAAAATGGGTCATATCAATATTGTTTGTATAATCAGTAAATTTCTCAGGTACAAGTGACGTAAAATGGGTCATGTCAATATAAGGATAAAAGTATCTTTAAGCTCGTTTGTATAATCAGTAAATTTCACTTGTATAATCAGTCCATGATAGTACTACTGGTGAACAGACTCCAGACCTATAGAAAAAGTGAGTGGGCAACTAGTTCAGAAATAATTTCATGATTTAGGCATGGATACGTTATATTCTCATCACGGGAAGTATTCTAGTCTTGCTGATGTTGCTGTCAAATTAGCACTGGATGTGCATTTATAACACCTATTGACATTGGATTGTCTCAAATATTATTTACACTATGATAGTATTGTGTGTATTTAGGTAAATGCTATCATATATAGATCTTATCTTTATCCAAGTCTATAATGATAATTGTTAAAAAGAAAGAATGCAAGATGACATACATCATAAGAATGAACAATGTGTTTGTAGAGCAAGTAATTGAATATGTTTTAATTTGGAAGTTATAAGTATATAGGAACAGAAAATACAAAACAATACTAAACATGTAAAGCTGACAGAACAAGCAGTGATATTATGAAAAGAAGGAAAAATAAAGTATATTAAAGAAAGTGTACATAATAGTAATATCTATATAGCTTTATATAATAATATCTTGGCACCATCATTTATATACTCATATGATTTTTGGATAATACAAAGAAAGATGAAATTCTTGAAGAAACAAGGAATTTAAATGTGATAGATATAGAAAGAATTGTTAAGAAAGAGTGCCAAAAAACGCACATAAGAAAGAAGTTAAAACAAAAAGTAGAAATAAACAGTTGGACCAAATTGAGGAATGTCTAAAGAAAGAACCTTAAAAACGGAAGGGTGTTAATGAAAATGTGTCTATGTAAGATAGACGGACCACACTATAATACTGACACATACTTCAAAATGTTCAAAAACCTGTAGTTCGTGTCTAGAGGAGGTGAATTTGATTACTTTGCTTTTCCTTTCTTTACTTCTAAATATATTACAAGGGAGGTCTAAAAGTGAAAGTGAAACAATTTTTTTTGTAATATTGTCTCCCTTAAGCTCAATACGTTTATTAGATCTTCAACTTAATTTTTCAAAACCATCAAAAAAATACTTTTTGTCTTTGGCCTGAAAATGAGCTGAAATTGCCTCCTTCACCTCACTGTCGTCTCTAAATTTTTTTCCTCGGAGCTCTTTTTTAGGTTTGAGAACAAATAAAAATCGCTGGGAGCTAGATCTAGCTATAGAGTGAGTGAATCAGCGATTTGAAGCCATTTTTGTGAACAGCATCCGTCGCAACTTTGCCTTTGTGAACCGGCCCATTGTCTTGCAAAAGTAACACACCCTTAGGCAGTTTTCCGCATCTCTTTTCCTTGATATCTTCCTTCAGTTTATCCAATATGGTAGAGTGGTACTGTCCAGTGATACAGGTAGCTTTTTCTTTATAGTCAATCAATAAAATCCCTTCACAATCCCAAAAAACGGTTGCCATCAATTTTCCAGTCGATTCCGAGACCTTGCTCTTTTTGTGCCGTTACATCGACTCTTACCAAGCTCAAAGTGATGAACCCAAGTTGCATTTCCAATCACAATTCTCTCCAAAACCAGTGTAGATTCCTCAGCACACAGCTTCAAAACTCTTTAGACGCCTCGGATTCGTTGTTGCTTTTGCGGCGGCGTAAGCATTCTCGGGAGCCTAAACTGACTTTAGTTATGCCAAAATCGTCATGTAGAATTCTCAAAATTATTTATCTGATACACCAGCTAATGCAGAAAATTGTTTCTTCTTCAAGTGAGCATCTTCTAATACAAGTTTTTTTACTTTTTTGACAATATTCGACGTGATCGCCTCAATCGGCCGTCCTGGGGGTCGTCTTCAATCGAGTCTAGACCTTGTTTAAATAGACCATGCTACTTGTAAATCATAGTTTTACCAGGGCAACGATCTCTGTAAACAACTCCCAGCTCACTCATGAAGGTTTGAGGAGTTTTTCCTTGCTTGGTGAGAAATTTAATCAAAGCGCATAGTTTGATTTGTTCCATGTTCGCAGTTCACCTGCTGTTGTTCCATGTTCCAGATTTATTTCTTTAAGGGACGATTATTCATTAACGAATAATGTTAGGGACTTAATATTTTATTTATATACTTCTAATGAATTCCTTATTAGCGAGGTAACAAGAAAGACTGTACCTCCTCCCCTTCCCCTTCATTCTGCGAACTTTTGGACCTCCACTCGTAACTTTCCATTCCCTCAAATTTGAAAAAAAATTAATTTTAAGACATATGTAAATAACATGTTTCACATATTGTCTCAGATGTCTTCCTTTACTTCAATCAATATATGTCGAAGCATACAAAGTATCATGAAAATCACTTTTTTTTAACAGAATTTGATGACTAATTCTCTGAAAGTTTAAAAAGTAAAAAAAAAATCATAAATGGTTTCTGTGCTTTTGGCCAAATCAATCTTATACAGAAAATAGATAATATAATAATGAAAATTTACAGGAGTTCTGGTGAATCATGATTAAGTGGGTGTCAAAGACTTATTCATTTCCAAAATATCTAACCGATTATATAAGTTACTTTAAACAAGATCAAGTTTAAAAAGATATATTTACAGTTAATACAACTGCAAGAGTGCAAGTTAATTTTTTTATATAATTAGTATACTGTAACAGTTGCAAAACACAGTCTTTTTAAGAGCATTCCGCAGCCAAGTATTGCACACAAATTATTACAGCCAACAGCAAGTCTTGACCTGAACCAAAAACCAAAAGTAATTCTTCATTTACGTATCAAAAGCAAAGATATATATATTGAAAACTTCATTTTATAAAAATTTTTTGCTGAATTTTAACAAAAATCAGCATTTTGAAACTTTTGAAAATCTTTATAATCTTAGGAATAAAACAACTGCTATGGAAATAAAAAATTATATAATTTTCAACATCATTTCATTTTCAATAGACAATGTGGCTAGTCTATTATGGTTTGATTAGACTGTAATAAGTATGATTTGGTAAATAATTTATTTATTATTGTACTTCATCCAAATGTAACAAATCTTGTAGGGACTATAGTAGTGGAGAGTTAAGCGGGGCGCGTGTGGGTGGTCGCGTGCGAAGGCTGTGCGCATGCTGTGCAGCATTGGCGGCAGCGGCAGAGCGAGCTCCACCGCCAGCACCGCGCCGTGCCTTATTGCTCCTCGATTCCCTTGCTACTGCAGCCGCTATCGACGATCCTGCATTGGGGAGGTATGCATTCTACTTATTGATCTATCTGTACATTCACATTATCTCTAAGAAAGCTGAGTGACATCATCATCACAGCTTGTCATCATCTTATAAGGGTCTAGCCAAGCCATGGATGTATAGTGTGGCCATGATCCACTGCATTATTGCCTATGGTGGATGATTTACATGCTTTTACTTATGCTAGATTCATGCCTAAACTTACTGTTAAAATGTGTGCGTATACATTTTCATCAAGAACTTACTATTTTATTCTATTGTCTACGAAAAAGTACAAAAAAATACAGATTTCAAATAAACTGTAATAAATTCAAGGGAATTGTTAAATATTTTTAAATATCTTAATTCTTAACAAATAGGTTACACTTTTAGTTGTCGTTTAAAACTTTTTCATTTATATCATCTAATTTCATAATTATAAGTAAGATAAGATGGACCTACATTTTGGGGAAAAAAGTAACTGCCAGTTGATAGGAAATCAAATGTTCCTATCAACTGGCAGTCAATCCACTTTTAAATTAATATCTATTTTAAGCACTTAACCTTTTATCAATTTGTACATCGTTGTTGCATGTTTGTTGTGTTTTATTTTATATATCATACCATGACAGAAACCCAAGAATATATCAGTATTTTTATTTTATTCATGTTATAACAACAAAATTTAAATTTGAAATTGGCACTTCGACGTTAGCAAGTCTTCATGTAAATCATTACCAGAGCATAGACTGTAATGGCAATATTTCAATACATAACCAAATTGTCATTAAGTCTTCTTGATGTCAATGGATCCTAATTATTAGTGGCTGATATGGAGCTAGGTAGAGTTGCTTAGTCTCCATGTACAGTCAATCAAAACTATGAAACTCCTTTGTAGAAAAACCTTTCAAAAGAATAAATGCACTAACAATATCTTGATCAATGTATTCTCTTAGGTCATATAATTTTTTAATTCTGTTGCTATTTGGCCATGTCAAGAATACACAAAATGTCCGCGGCACTTCTTTCTTAAACTGTCGGAAAGAAAACTAACAAAAAAATGTTTCTATTAGATAACATATATTATTCCTAATTTATAAAACAGAGTGGAACAGTGGATGAGTCCAGATGTACTGGCCGCGGCTGACTCATGGATGGCAGAATGGTTAGCAGATGGTGGCGCCGGTGATCTTTCTGACGATGAGGAACCTGAACCGCCAGAACACTTGCACTGGGCCGACTGGGATAATGTAAGTGGGCCTCTAACGCTTTCTGAAATAACCTGAATAGACACAATATTTGGCAAATTTCCCACAACTACGGAGAGTAGCCAATCTCATGACACAGAAGTGTGCAAGTATCTTCGAATGCTACCCCATAGTCTAATTCCACCCTACAGAGTTAAGGACTCCCATTGACGATCAGTTATTAAAACCTCCAACACTTTGAACACGTTACTGTTCTACAAAGTTCTACTCTATTGATCAACACAGTAGAATAGAACCACTATGTGCATCGTTGTGCTCAAACTAGGTAATACAATCAAACAAAATACACTCCACGTTGTGCATGTCGAAACTGGAGAGCTGCCTCTAAAGAAAAAACGATAGAGACTCATGCAGGAGGCATAATGGCCAATCAAGACTTGTGACGGGTAATACTTAGCATAGAGTCAGGCTTTTTTAATCACTCTGAAACGGTGATAAATAGAATAGTGGTCTCACCTTTGGAATCGAATGAAAACCGCCTTCAAAATTGTCAAAGATTTTTGTAACAATATCTATACTCTTTATTGTGACCTTGCAAGATTAAGAAAAATTAGAGACCTTTTCGGAATTGATAAAAGTAATTTTGAGGACAATACAGAGATGTATTAACTGAATTCTAGATGGAGGAGGCCTCGGCTCCACTGCCTACCCCAGCCCAGACTACGGCCATCGGCGCGAGTATCATGACCAGTGCAGCTGCCTCCCTCGCATCTATCTGGCGCGGCTGGACCAAGTGAGCGCTGCATCTTATAGTGATAACGATTGCGTTTTACTCGTAGAAAAATATATTCAATGTTGCGCGACCAGTGCACTCGGAGACCATGTTTTTATCTCTGTAACCAAAAATGTTAAAGTTAAGTCCTGCGTGGCTGGTTTGCAATTTTTTTAAGTCGCTAGTGATGGCCCCTTTTGAGTGTGTTAAAGAAGGATTTGTGTTGAACTATTTTTTCTTTCTTCTATACCTTCTCACAGCAAAATATTAATGAAATCGCTTTTGTATTAAAAAGTTTTTGTATTGCAAAGCAACAGATATCTTGTTACAATAGTTAAATAAATAAAAATTGTGAAAACAATTGGCTTCAAAATTCTAGTTGGATTTCTTTTATTTAAGGCCATTTTAAGTATACTGTAATATATACAATTTTCCAATCAACATATCTTTACATGTAACAATTTGAAAAAGAAGACATAATATTAATGAAACAAAAAAATATGTAAAATCACAAGGCAGTATTGTTTAATCGTTAATAAATTTAAAAATATCACCTTCTACGTTTTTCACGTAAAAAAGTTATCTCACAACTTTTATCAACGCTTGTGGAAGTTTTCTATGTATTTTACTTCAAACATAGACATAAATGAAACAAAAAGCGGAAAGAATATTTTGCAAACACGTAAAACCACAGAACAAAACACCCATAACCATTTTTAGTTAATTTTATAAAAAACATTTAATAGCATAGTGCAACACTGGGCTGTCAAAATCACCATAACACTCAGTGTCGCACAGTAAAAATATTTAAAATTGTTTATCATTACAACACAGAGTTATATACTCAATGGTAAAATCAAGCCACAAGTAAACTTTAGCAACAACGAGTAAACTTGAAAGAAGTTTGTACTGAACCTTATTTTGCATAGTTACAAAGGCTGTTTATAGTTTATTTTGTAAAAAGATCAACATAACTGCTCAAACAAATTATGCCTTTGCAACAAATCATTTGTAGTTTCTTTGACCTAATGCGCAACGCAGACAACAGTTGGCTGCTGACAACTAGTTACTTTCTGCAGATGCATACAGTGGCTGGCTCAATGCATATGTCGAGATCACCAACGAAATGTCTCCCAACTTTATCAGCGCATATTTAGTCGTATGTTCTAGCCTTTATATGTGTTAATGGATTTTATGTCATAATTTTTGGATCGGTTGGAATCAACCAGAGTCGTTCCAATTTTTTGTAGGATCTATATTTATAAAATGTATGTATTAAAGTATCAAGAATCAAATATTTTATTTTCTCTGATTATTGTTGGCCATTTGCATCATTGTTAATGCATGTTATAAACGTAAATACATGCTTTTTATAAACATTTTTTATTCTTATAAACATTTAATATACAAATAAGAACACAAATTGTCAAATATTAAACGTAAAGCAAAAACTCGGAAAACATGAAAAGTTTTTGTAACTGCTAAATACATGGCTTTTCATAAGTATTCTCTGATTTCAAAATATAAAGCAGCGAGAAATTCAGATGACGATATGAGCAGGAAACTTGTTAATTTACCTGCACTGAGTTAAAAAAAATACTCACACAACCCACTACCTTGCCGATTCAAGCATGTTACCAGGATTTGACTCTAAATTGAAAATTTCTTGCACCGAGATGTCGATATAAATTTTACATTTTTGCTGTCGGCAACCAACAAAATTAATTGGAAGCAAAATTACTGCATTCATATAAAAAATTCTACTAAAGGAAAGTTTTTACACCATTGAAATGAATTTTTAATCATTTCTTTTTTTCATACCTGGTACCATTATATAAAAAAATTTAAAATGTCAATTATATGTAAATGTTGCATTTGATATGCATTTTCTTTCTTTAACAATTAACTGCCTATATATATAGATTAATTAGTCCTGTTTTAATTAGTCCTTTAAGATTAACTAAACAATTGTCGCAGGCTATTTTAACCAATAATCATCATTAACTGACATTTAATTATATTGTTCACTAGTATACGGACCGTGCAAGAAACATAGAGGTCTCTTGAATATAACAAGAATAAGAAATTTTGGTTACATTTTGTCAATATCAGTGGAGCATTTTATCAGCAGAAAATAGTAAGTGTTGTTGTTGAATGTAAAAAGATTATGATAGAAGTGAATATAAGATTATTTTTTTGAAAAATTTTACACTCTACTGTTTTTATGAATTATTAAAATACTTTTATACAAGACACTATACCATATTTAGCATTATAAATACTTTGATTTTTGACAATATGTTACCAGATATGTTACCAGATTTGATGACAATATGTTACCAGACGTTCATTCATTTATCATAATTTGGCACTAGCAGCATCTTGCATGGTCCCTATTCTATTATAAATAAAGTAAGAAAACATATAAAATTTTGAAACTATGGACACAATTCTAACATTTGAACGACACTAATAATGGTGCGTTGTCTCTATTGAGTAATTTGTATTACTTCTCTATAAAATGCAAAAAAATGTCAAATGAATAGCTTTGTCCTTTTACATGCATTCAAAAAAATATTTTTATTAAAATTACATAAGAAAATTATATTGCATTAATTGAAAACACTTAGAAATAATTACTTCATAATTCATACGAAACTCGCTTCGATGTCATTTCTGCTTATCTACTACGTCTACTTAAAGACAGATATTATTGTAGAAACTATTTTAAAAAAAAAAATGACTTACAACTACAATACATCACAACATAAAAAAAGTTAAAACTGTAAAAACTAAAATGAATATGTGATTTTTAGATTAGTTAAATTTTTACTGTAATTTTAAACTTACTAACCAGTACCTGTTGTTAAAAAAAAAATTAATGTCATCAATAACTGTATGACCCCACTGTATTTTAAAATGAACATTGGCTATAATAAAAAATCTTATTTAAAAATTAAACTTTTTGTAGAAAAAAAATTAATTATCAATTACTATGAAATAGTTATATAGGTAAATGATAAATTCGACAATAATAAAATGTCAACAAGAGATATAATTCAACAAAGTAGACCGGAACTTTTTATACATAAATTTGAATGAATATGAAAACGCAAAGAAAAAAAATCAAGTTATATTACTATAAAAGCCACATAAAAAAATACATTGACATTTGATATGACACGTAGATCTAATTGTAAAAGTATTTTTTGCCAATTTTTACTGTTCTACCAATTAATATAAATTAAAAACTAGTCATTGTAGTTGAATGAATTGATTAATCTTATCCATATATATTTTTATACACCAATTCTGACTTTCAATTAACCTAAAACCATTCAAATTTATTATAGATGGTTAGTATGGTACAGAAATTTAGTGTTGCTAGAAGGAACAAATAAATAAGGACTTTGCTTTAAACGTTTTTATAGCTTATTTTCTAAATAATTCCGGTAAAAATAATTTTGGAATATAAGCAGCAATTATTAATTTTATTTTTTCTTTATTATGAGAAGTTTTTGTCAATTTCACTTTTGGAAACATTCAGTATCAATTTCCATATGTTTTTCCTAATCGCCTTTCAAACAAGAGATTTGCATGAATCAGAGCATGCCATTTTTATCTTGTCTATACACAGTCTCGTGTGATTTAGTCCTAGCATAGTTATAACTAATTTAGCTCTCTTGTTTATAAGTTTAAGTTATTCTGTGGTCCATTTCACATAATACAAACGAATAAATATAATGTCTTTGGACCTCAAAGTAAATGTATATAAAGATAACAAAAAATGCATGTATTAGCATTTTGTGTTATTTCTATGGAACTTAACAATTGTTTTTTAATTCAAATGCACTCGCTTTCTTTTTTCACTATTTTTTAAGGAGATATGTACAATGTTTCTATAGAATTGAAGGTATATTATAAAACTAGGTGATAATAATTTGTGATAAATAAATGAATAAGCTGATCGATTTATCATTGTTTTAATCAACTGTTTTAAAAAAAATTTCTATTGATTCAATTAATCAAACAAAAATTTAATTATTAAATATATTTGGCGTTAATTTTGTAGAAATTCATTATTCACAATTAAATGAAACTACGTGATGTAGTATTATTTCTACTTTCTTTATGTTCTTTATCACAACCTAGGTCTCGTTGTATTACAACATCTTCAAGTGGGTTATTAGCAAAGATTCTTTGCTATTAAAGAGATCTTTGCTAATACCTGAAGATGTTGTAATACAATGAAACCTAGGTCGTGGTAAAGAACTTAAAGAAAGTAGAAATAATACTACATCACGTAGTTTCATTTAATTGTCAAAAATTTAATATTACGTAAAATTAATAAAACCGAATATCATTACTAAAATATTGGAGTTGCATACTGCTCAATTATATAGCATTCAGAGAATGATTAAGTATATGTGATTATCATTTATTTTTTAGGCTATCTGCTTCTATATAAGTTGTTTATATTATATCTATAGTAAAGCAATATAAATAAATTAATTAGTTTATTTTCTACATGTATATCATGCAAACATTGCTGTAAGCATTCTGAAGGCGTTTTTAATGTTGTACTATCTACTGAACATAAAGTAAGTCTATCTCTAATCTGAACGTATTCGTATCACATAAAAACTATAGTCAATTTAAACATATTTTTTGCTGTGTTACTTAGGGAATATGAAAGTAACTGAAGTATGCATTATTTGTTACACCATGATACAATGTTAAAAATAGGAAAACAAAAACGGAGTGTCAACCTACTCTCTACCTAATCAAGGTTAAACACAACCTACTCTCTACCTAATCAAGGTTAAACATTATCTTTAACAACTAAGTAAACAAATACATTTACACCAGCTAAGCTGCGGGTAAAAAACTATTTGATAACATTATCATGTAATCTTAATATTTGTTCACCTACTGTTGTGCATATACCTCTTTAATATTCTGCCGTTTGAGTTGGTCTCTGTCTCTCTTTCCATCTAGAACTTGTTACCTCAATAATATAAAATATACTATAAGAAACATGGGATTAGATGCATTGTTCAAGAGAAATGCAGAACTTGGTACCACTAGCCACATTATAAATGGTTGATGTGTGACCTATTCAGTGGGTATATTTGTATAGTAGACACTAAACAGTCACAAACCACATAATTATTTTTATTTATGCCTAAAACGTTCAATTAGTTGTTTTGTGGAATATCAGGAATACATTGAAATTGTCTGTTTTCTGACACTACATACTCTATACGCTTATATTAAATTTATGTAAGGTAAGGTACATAAAGGAATTTAACTTTGACAAAGTCTGTGTGAAAATTTTGCAATTGTCTCATACCCTTGCCCAAATATAGCTTCAAATTAGAAAATAACACTAACGATTATCGATAGACAAATCTGGAATAGCTAATATTAGACTCGTAAAAGTTTTTAACTGAACAAAATAGCAGATCCAAAACTACACAAAAATTTTCAACTTGTCTATATACAATGTGGATTTAACCGTTCAACATTAAATGAAAATCCAAGCATTACTAGTTGTCAGATATACTCTAAAATAGTGAAATTAAGAATTACGCCAAGAATAAATAAAAATTGTGTGTGTGTACTTATGTATGCACGTTAGAAGTTATACTTCTTTGACATAATACAAAAATAACTTTATTTATCATGCAAATGATTATTGGAAATGAAATAATAAAACAACTGGAGCATGATTATAAAAACGATTGGTAAAATATAAAATCGATCAAATAATTAAATTTTAAAATTGATTTTCTCATACAGAATAGTAAAAAACTTGATCTTTTTATTTAGAATTACAATACTTATCCTTTAACGACAAAATAATAATAATGATTGTTATTTTAATTTTTTTTATTTAATTATTGTAATTTAAAATTGATTTTAAAATTAAATTTAATTATTTTAAAAATTGAAATGTATACTCAGCATTCAATTAATTTTTATTAAATTAACACATCTATATAATAAATTGTTAAATTTACTAAAACAATCTAAATAACAAAAATAATAAAAATAAATGAATATGCTGAAAATTTATAGTAATTTATTAATTTTAAGTAACAATTTATAACTTATAATGCAAATAAATACATCCCGAAACTTAACCTGACTTAGAGAAATACACTCAAAAGGTATTAACAACCTTGAATATAGCGTCAGTCACTAAATGCGTGTAAATATATGTTTAGTGAGCAACTTCATTCTGCCGATTTTTGTTGCATCGTGCACGCACATCGTGACCAACTCCATACTGTAGATTTTTGTTGTATCGTGTGCGTGCATTGTGACCAACTTCATCCTGTCAATATTTGTTGCATCATGCGTGCGCATTATAAAATTTCACTGTCATCATTTTTTCATAAGGCGCCGAAAGAAGTATAACTTTAAAAATGTTTCAAACAAATTCAAGAGCATTTTAATATAAACAAAACGTAAACACCATGTCTGCAATATTTATGTAACTAACTTTAGCAAAGCGGCAACAATGTGCAATGTACGGCTGTTTCCATACCTACCTCAGATATGTTCGCATAGCTAGTGCGTTTCCATGACATTCTCCATAAATCAAAGCTCTGTCAGTATATTCTGAAGCCATGAAAACTGGTTTTGAATAATAATTAGAGTAAAAAAACACAATTCAATTAATCCACGTTATGTGTTCCTCTCACACACAATCATAAACAAAAGTAGTTAAAATTACACATTCACAATTAAAACTATATTACGTTCTGTTGATATAACAATATGTTAAAAACAATAAAAATGTAAAACAGTGAAATAAAATAAATAAATCTGAACATTGCATATGACTTAGCGCACCAAATAACAGCATGTTTTTGACCAAGCCGCTTGCCGTGTCACTGCAGAAATTTCCTTTATATCGTAGGACCGTCTCTGTATTCTACATAGCAACAGATAAATTATTTTTTGTCTTTTTCATACATATAATGCAACATTATGAAAATGTGACCATCGGCGGCAAGTAAGTTTTTGATTTATGATTCTTACAACACAGGCAATAAGAATGATAACACTGTTTGCCTGTAATTAAGAAATAATATAACATTATGGGAAAATATTCATATGGCAACAAATATTGGATGTAGAATTTGAGTATGTGCTAGCGAATACATTTGAAATTATAAACCACTTAAAATTATTTCTGTGACTAAACCACTGAATTTTTAGCTAATTTTTAGTGTACGTTGAACAGTCCACATTGTATAATATATTATTTCTAAGTTATGTAAATGTGTATGAACTAAAATGACAATTAAAAAATGGGTATCGGACATGCATCATGTTAGAGTTCGATACCATTTGAAGTTTGAGTCTGCTAAAGTTGTGTTCAAATGGGATAAATAATGAACGTATACTCCAAACTTGCAATAAAATTTTCAATAATTATCTTGTAATTACTATTACTACCACATTTCACTACGTAATTCACATAACATGCACTGAAAACAACCTGAATTTAGTGAGTGAAAATTGTTATTGAGAGGTGAAATTTGTAAGTTCCTAATTAAAAATCTAAAAAAGTTATTAAACTAACAATGTGCGAGTGTAAACTAAATAATATACTATATAAATTCAATAAATGTAGATAATTATTAAAATAAGACTAACAATACGAAGAGAAAGATGCGAGAAACAATGAAATACTTTACTAAAATCAATTAAATGAAACTACGTGATGTAGTATTATTTCTACTTTCTTTAATTTCTTTACGACAACCTTGGTTGCGTTATATTACAACATCTTCAGGTGGGATATTAGCAAAGATACAGATAAAGATCTTTGCTAATATCTCACCTGAAGATGTTGTAATACAACGAAACCTAAGTCGTGGTAAAGAAAGTAGAAATAATACTACATCACGTAGTTTCATTTAATTGTGAATAATGAATTTCTACAAAATTAACGTCATATATATTCAATATGCAAATCTGTGGCTAAAACGCTTAAAAAATGCATGGCATGGAAAAAAAATTTCATAACTTACCGAGATACACAGAATCTAAACGTGCACGAATTGTCAGTAGCTGTTGCTTGACTGTAATATTGAACTGTAACACATTGCGCCAGACCATACTTACTGAATAATATTACTCTAATAATATTGTGGCGTGGGGGAGGTAAAATTACTTATAATTAATATCTCTTCTTATTTTTTGGAAAAATAATATTGTATTGCGAAAATATTACCTAAACATAAGCTTTTATTGAAAAGCAAAATAAAATGTGGAAATAGCTTTTTTATTTCTCATAAAATATGCCATATAATTTAGGAATCTTCTTGTGTAATGTAGGCATTTTTCTTCGACTTACCAGTTCAAAATCTTCTTCGGCAAGCCCATTTTTGAAAAATCGGATAAAGTGTAGTCTACGTTAAAACAGATGGTATAACCTATACATCATTGATTGAATTTTGACATCTTAACGAGTAGCTTTTAAACTCACAAAATTTACATTATCATTACATAGTTTCGTGACTTTTTTGAGTATTATAGAATACATAAACCAAAAAAATTTCACGTTCGAAAAATTAAAAAAACATTAAGATGGCAATATCATAATTTCTGCCATTTTCCACCATCACTTCTGTGAAATGATAGAGGAACAAGGAGTAATCAAACAGGTTGCTGAATGATGAGAGATGACATCAACTTGAGTAGCCCGTTCATTTAATCATTGTTTAAAACTGATTACAATCACTGATATGCTACGTTTTTACCTAGTCGTTTATATAAACCATCAGGATGATCGCTTTTATGTCTCGAAGTAGACTACTTAACACCTGCAGAGTTTCCACTATTTACACTAACCACAAAACTTCTGGAATCTTCGAAGATTGTAAATATTACTACATTCTATTCAAGAATCATCTACAAAGTAGTGATCAAATTTGACAGTTGGACTCGGATTGAAATAAATAAGTTCAAAAATTCAGTTCGAATATTCAAGAAGGTTCTTATAATAATATTTCCCAGGTTTTCACTATATCTCTAAATTAGTATTACAAAATATTTTTTCCGATCCATTTGTCATCATCATCAATCAATTCTTTTCATATAATTACAGCACCTCATATAATCAAGTTTGTCAAAGTAGGAACAGACTGGATTAATTTTCTATGAAAATTTTCCATTCATATAACATTGTGCAAACAACGTTGGATAGATGGGGTTAGTTTCTTCAGTGGTGTAAACTTATTTTGTTTCTTCCTACACATCAAACAAATTCATGTGAAATTTTCTAACAAATATTAATGGTTTCCACAAAGAAATAAGCAGAAACATGACACAGACTCGGAGCCTTAATCAAATTTTTATGTTTACAACAAATATTATATAACAAATTCATAAACGCTCGTCTTACAAACAACAAAAACTTTATTAATAAAGACATTATAACATAAATATACAAGTTTATTAATAAATGCATCAAAATACTTCATAAACTGAAATAACATTAATAAAATTATTAACTAATAAGTAACTCTTGAGCACTTTCAACATAACTAATGCTCCAAAGGTCTGATGTCACAATATTAACCTTTTTTTTAGTGACAAACGATACACCTAATTACTTACCACAACATGTCTAACATATTAATATAATAAAATACGTAATCAATAAATAGTTGAGAATACAAAATCAACAGTCGAAAACTCCAGACAGACTCCGTAATGCATTTCTAACACTTTGAATGTGAAAGAATCACATAAAACACTTAATCTCATAAAATTACTTAACAAAAACACAAATGACATTCCATATACCATCTCACTATTAACAAAGTCCCATAAGATACATAAGCTGGAAAAACAAATACACACTCTTTACTAATACTTAGAGCCCAAATGTGATCTGTGTTGGTCCAACTTGTGCCTCCATCTGCTGTTGTTTCCTTGAAGACATTTTGCTACGTTGTCCACTGCATCTATCCATTGTTGTGTTGATGAAATGTCATCCTGTTAAGTAAAAACAACATTTATTGAACAGATTATTAAACTCTATTGGTAGTTCACATTCATCGCATTGTCTTCCATTAAGCTCTATTGACAGTTCAAATTCATTGCATTACTTCCATCAAGACCTTTCCACTACTTCATGTAACATTACTATTTCAGTCATATTTTTAAATTTTGATCATCCAATAGTTTCTGCCCTATAGTGATTTATCTTACTTGGCTTAGATTTTGATAATATATTGTTAGTACACATCTGTCATCTCATGAAGGTTGCAACATTTTTGCACATTTTGTGCATTATTCTTGTCAATCATGAAAAATCATCCTTATCTATTATACAAATAGCAGGTATTATAAATATACTTGTCATATTTTATATAATCAATGAGAACACCACATTTACACACGCACAACATGTGTGAACATCTTATTGGCGATCGCCTTCATAAGACGAAAGTTTTCTACTAGATAGGTGTAGTTTTATAACTGTAATTTTCTTAATTATTAGAGTTATTCTTAAGGAATTGTTACTTAACAATGCCTATGAAGAGTTAAAAAAAATCAGTGACAGTCATCTGCCTTAACAGTGAAATTATCTTATAGTATCACAACATTTACCCATAATCCTTTCCATTAACATCCAAATATAAGAATTAAAAAGAAAACCCCATCTCATTTAATTATTTATAAAAGATCATTGCGAAACATTTCCTAATAACTAAGACCATGCGATGATAACAATGAAAGTAACTTTTGCTGATACTAAGTATCATATGATATTTTCAATATATACAAAGTACTTCCACATATCATAGTCAAGTTAGACTCAAAAAACCATAATATTAACTGGCTGTAGTCGATAATCTAGAAGTAACAAAAATTAGTTTTGCTAAGATTGAACATCATATGATACGTTCAATCTTAGCAAAAATAACTTATCATCGATTGCTGTAACATAAGGCTCATAAAACCATGTCAGTAACTGCATGTAACCCATAAGTAATCTATAACTATGGAGGTTAATATCAGCTAGACATAACTCGATATCAATTTGTCTCCTTATACTTCAGTTGATAGCATCTACCTGAGATAGATTTTTGGCAATTTAAATTTTTACTTTGATAACAAATAGCTTTATAGTTTTCTTTTAATTACGATTACTTCTTTCTCAAATTCAGTTTCACTGTCACTTTACGCACATCATTGAACCAATGGACCTACTGCATCCAGTTTAATGTCGCCCTCTCCCTTATCTTATGGTCCCAATGATTAACTCAATACCTTATGAAGCGCCCTCTTCCCCAAAATACAATAAATTCACCCTGCATCCATAATGCCACTTTCAGATCAGATCTCCTCATAACAATAAGAGAAAAACAATCAAAAGATAATAAAAAAATATAATAATTAAAAATTCATATTTACCCTCTGCAATTTCTATCACATCAGTGTAAAATTATAAACGCCTCAAATCTATCTAGATTTGTACTACTGAACACAGATTATTGTAGAATAAGCCTATATCATATATCAAAAAGATTGCCTAGTTCAGGTAGAATGCAACCTCCCCATTATTAAATTCTAATTTGTGGTCTACGTGGTCTACAAAATGTTTAAAAAAAGATATTTATTGTAATAAAATGAACCTGTTCTTCTGACATCGGAATTTCAGCACCAACCAAAGAGTGTCTCCTACTGGGTAGTGACAGTTCATCCATGGAGTTGATACCATTGAACGAAGCAGAAGGATTCAGTGTTGAAGTGTTACGCTGATTTTCATGAAGTTTCAATTTTAAAACCTGATTTCTCTGCTGCAATTCTTTTATTTTTAAAGCCAAGTGCCTGAAACAATACCATCAAAGTTTTTTTAACTTGAGAGAGCTTCTGAAATGACTGTTTTAAAATTATCTTTAAGTATTTACTTTGAAAGGTGAATCAACAAAGTTTCATCATAAAATTCATAGAAATAATAAAGAGAAAGTTAGGAGTATAGGGGGATCCAAAAGAACCGGCCCACAGGGTTGTGAGTTTACTACGTTAATGAGGAACTTTGGAGCTCATTTTTTTGCCCAGTCTTCTTTTATAGACAGGAATGCCATGACAACAGGGGGAGATAAGGTACCACCACATGAGCCCGGAATTGATATGTTTTAGAAGGTAAAATAATTAGTATAAAAAGTATAGCAAAGTCTATCATTTCTTAATTTTACATTACAATTCTTTTAGACATGCTACATAACAAAAATCCCGACAAAAAACGAAAGTCATCATTATTTTGTAAAAAATTTAAAAAAAGGCAAGAGTGATCTAACAGGTAGCCATTTAAAGTATGTTTCTCTTAATTTAGAGAATGTCCTAGCTTTCCAAAGTAGGCTTCACTGCTCTCTCATATTGAATAAAGATGTTGAAGGAAGACATGTTACCGTTCGTTTTCAAACAGAGTTCCATTATGCACTAAATTGTACAGAAAAGTAATAATACATATTGACTATGTTCGAGTAGCCGTCCGTAACACTCGCGCCCACAATTGCGACCATTCCCATTCTACTAACTTGATAGCATCGCTATTGTTATAAGCAATGCATATTCATAATTATGAGAAAATAGTTGGTATTAAACATATTAAAGAAATCTTTAAATTTTTTATGTTAATCAATAGATAACAATTAACACTAACAGTAATTGTAAAAGTGTATTATAACTTCTATAAGAATTTGATAATCGTTTAGACGTTTTACATCTCCTGGTGTAACATACTTCTATTAGATATTTTTGAGAGCTGCTTGTCTCATTCATCGTGTTTAAACTTGAAAGATAACACAATTTACTTATGTGAAATTCATAAATCAATGAGTTAAGATCAAACTAAGTGATGAAAAATCACAATGACCCATTTAACTACGTGAGTCGGCATGGCTCGAACTGGCTGTGAACAATGACATTTTATCACTACCACAACGACTGCAGTCGTCAAGTGAAACGACAGGTGATTTTTCATGGATTGCGATTGCCTAGTGAAACATACTCATTGTCACATTTTTATCCTGTAATATTGACACTTACTGATGTTCACATCTCATCTTCTGCATCCAACTCCTGACCCCACTCACCACTTGTCGTGACTCAGCACATAATTCCGCACCACGGGATGATGCCTCGCTTAAATCAACTTCCAACCAAAGAGCGGAATCATTTTTAGTTCTGAAATTAAAAAGTATACAAATAATCTACCAAATATGGTATTTTTAAAGTCAATTACAACGTTTATCTCCCATTATAGCAAGTTTTTAACGAATTACTCCCCAGAAGACAAAGGAAGTTGACATATACAATACATGATAATGTAAGTACATCGGACTAAGCAAAATAATTTTATTCTCAGAAATCTTGTTCATGTAGAAGTTCCATTTTTAAGACTACTTACCAAGAAGATACTGAAATCTAAAATTTAAAAAAATTGTAAAATGTCACTAAATAATTCTAAATGTTAACTATTTTTAAGGATGATTGATATAAAATAATTTTCTTTTTCCGTCTCACCAATTAAGGTATACTTTGAAAGGACTTTTTTATAGACTTCACATAAAAATTGTTTTTTTTTAAATATTGCATTTTAGGAGTATTAATGTGAAGTGTCTTGTGAAATTTTTGGTTTGAAGTTTGGAAAATCTTTTACAGAAATTTTTTTTACCATTTGTTGCTTTTTAACTCTATTCCGCATTATCACACTTCGATGAAGATATGTATTTTCGTGTTAGGTAAGACCAAAGGAACGAACCCTTCACGTCACGAACATTCAGTGTGTTAAGGAAGACAATAATTACAAATAATTTAGCTGTTGATTTTATATCCTATATCAACACACCATAAATGTTTGTCCGATAATACGGCCGTAGCAGAAAGAACAAAGACGAAGTTTTTATTGCAACAACATCCCATGAATGTTCATCTTATAGTATGATCGTAGCATAACTGTCCAACCAACAATAATCTAGTCTCAATACATATTATTTTTAGTGATGCTGACGATATCATGGTCATAGTGGCTTGCCTCAATTACTATAAGTAGAATCACTAATGTTCGCATACATGGTGAGGGTACGGAAACTTCAGCACCTTAGTTACGTTCGCATGACCAATTTTTAACCAAAAAGAAAATTGTATTAAAATGTTATTAAAATTCTGGTTTTTTCATCCAATCTGTTATAACTTCTTATTAAAAACTCCAAATATATATACTTTCTACATCCTTTGAAATAAAGAAATTATATGCAAAACTTTGTTCTACTTTTCGAGCATTAAGATATATAGTAGTGGAGTAGAATATGGTAGTTTATTATATAGTAGGTAGTAACAAGTAATATTAGGCCACCGACATAAGTGGCATAAAATAGCCACTCAATAACAAGTATTTTTTGTATAAATATTTTTCTGACAAGATTCTGGAAACCCTAAAAACAGTACCATACTGTAGTCATTTATGTTCTATTATTCATCTATAGCAATTTCATTAACATAATAAAGCATAGATGATAAATACAGTTATGAGTACTAAAACAATAATTCCTCACTTTAAATGTTACAACATAATACAAATTGTATAGCATATTAAAAATATTATATCAACAATTTTAAAAATATCTTCAAATCTTTTCTATACTTTCTTTCTATTCCTTAGGTTAAATATTTTTTTAATGAACCAAAATAAAAACCAGGATAATGTATCTTAATCCTAACTGATTAATACGAGGGTAGCACTGAAATTTCTTAAATTCACCATTTATATTAAGTTTAATAAAGAAATAAATTCAAATTTCAAAAATCAGACTCTTTGGTAATCCTGTGAGGTAGTTTGTTTAAATTTGTCATTTGTTTTTACAAATTGGTCACAATTTGGAAATTATGTGCATCAAAATGAATGATATCCATTGTGATCTCAATCAACAACAAAGTTACAATCGACTTCGATTGGCGTTTAATGATGAAACCCCACACCCACTACTATTTTAGAGCTGGTTTAGCAAGCTAAAAGTGATTGTACTGAACTCAGTTGACCTCACCTGGGCTGTGTGGCTCACAATAAAAGGTGATAAGAAAGTAATATATCAGCAGATTCGGCCAAGTTAAGATATTGGTACAAGTCAAATACATGAAACGTTTAGGCATCAGGAAATTTTGTGCTAAGTGAATACTGAAGCTCAAAAACACCGCAGTACTGATTTGTGTCGTAAAATGTCAATTCAAATGCTATGAAGGCAATGAAAGCTAGATATATTATTACAAATTCAAAACCAAGAGGCAATCTGCAGAATGGTGTTTCCTTCTAAAGATTTACCTACAAAAGTGAAAAGGAAAAGTGTTCGAAAAAAGACAGTCTACTCTTTTTCCGAACACGCAAATGATTACTATATAATTGTAAATATAATTATAACTATATATAGAAGAACTATTGCTGCAGACTGGCATACCAGAAACTGCCTGTTGTTTTGGAAAAAAGTCAAGAACAACGCTATAACAATAGAATCCTCCTTAATAGTAACAATGCCTCTGCACACTCAGCCCAAAGAATGACGAATATTTGACTACGTCGTGTATAGAAACCTAAGGTGGAGGACCTTACCTGATCTATACAATCCTGACCTTAAACCATGGGATTTCTAATTATTCTCAAGGATAAAAGATAACCTGCGAGGAATAAAATTCCCTGACACTAAAGAAATTGTGATTGCTTCCGAAAAGGCTGCAGAGAGATGTCTAAGGAAAAGTGGGCTAACTTTTTCTCTCAGTGGTTCCATCAAATGGAACGATGCATACTCGTAGTACGCCACAGAGACCGCTTTGAAAGATTATAAATAAATTACAAACTTGCTGCTTGTTTCCATTTATGAAATTCTTAAAACTTTCAGTGTTACTCTCATGTTGTTAAATAAAATAAACTTAGTTTTATTTATTATGTTACAATCATTAAAATATTAGAGCATTGTTTGCTGATACATTATAATATTCATGTGTCTCCCCAGTTGCTTTATGTTATTTACCTGTATTGTTTCTGTAAATCGGTGTAAGCAGCCTGCGTCGCGACCAACTTCATTTCAAGATTATTCGTCCGCTGTTCATATTCAGACAACTGATTCTGCCAGTGTACCACTTGATTTGTCAATATTATTAGTTGGTTTCTCAATTTTGAATTCTGAAACAGTTCATAATAAAACCAATATTCAATAACATTAAATATAGTTTTGAGCACCGATCAAGAATGAGAAAGATTATGTATTCGATACATACATTTTTAAAATTTTATTTATATTCTATTTTAACGCTTTGATACTTTAACCAATTTCCATGTGATTTCTAGGTGGTAATAAGATTAAGTATTTGGTCTATTATTTTAAAATTGTAAAATAAACACACCACTAATAATTATAAATTACCCTTTTTCTGATCGACTGGAGGAGTAAATCCATTCCCGTACACTTTAATGTGCATGAAAGTACATTAAAGTTAAAAAATATTTAAATAATTTTATGGAAAACATTCATACACAAATACGACTTGACTTCAATTTCATTTATTATTACAATGACATTATTAACTGTTAACAGACGGGCCATATAGAAGTACATTTTTTTAATTTTAACTTCTTAAGATAGAAATTTAACTTCTTAATTTAGTTCTAACTTCTTAAGATAGAAAAATTAAAATAGTCACAGCCTAATAAAAATTTAACGAAAAATGTGAATGTTTAAAAAATAAATGTGAGATTTTTGGTTAAATTTTCATTAAACTGTGAAAATTTTAATTTTTATGTATATTTATTTTTTTCTAATTGTGGTAATATCCACCTGTTAAACCTACTGCACAGTTTTACTTAAGCTGTATTTTTAGTTATTTGATAGCCATAAAAATGGTGAAATGAAAGTTTTTTTCAAAATAATAATATTTATGAGAAAATTTACGCTTTTATTTAAATAATGATTATATTAGAATTGAATACAGATGAAGCAGTATCTCAAGATAAACTCATCTGCGTACAACCATTTCTTTATTCTGCAATAGTTTTGTCTTCATAAGTCTCTTAATATTGAATTTGAGATATTTAAGCCTCGAGAAAATATTTGTCATTACAAAATATTACACAGTACTTGAATAATAATTACCTCCTGCAGGTAGAGCTGAGCAGCATTCAGTTCATCTTTGAATATTTTTATTGTCTTTTCTTGATCCTTGCATTTATTTTGAAGACTTTCAAGTTCATCATCTTTACTTCCTAATATTGCTGTATTCAATTTCAATAGTACAATTAGTGAAAAATTTATGAAAATCTATTTTAATTTAATAATGAGTAATAATAATATCATTAAAGTTTTCCAAAACGTTTAATCTTTATAGACTGTATGTTGACAAATCACTTCAGAAATATTTTTAATTATTCGTTAGTATTGTTAATCAACAAATTTTTAACTAATTGAACTTAGATCTAATTTAGTAATTTAAATTTAAATTTATTTTACTGAGAAAGTGATGGAAAAAAATTTAAATATTTCCTACTACTTATGAATAACTTATACTTATGAATGACTTATAAAGCCGACTTTCTCTTTCAAATATTGAATTGATTATTGCATAAATCGAACAAAAGAATTAATCATTCACACTTAATTTTAAATATCAAGAAACAATTGTAAAAATGTTTTAAGATTGCTTTTAGAAAGCTGAAAATCTATCTAATCTATTCTATAAAATCCCATTTAAGAATAATATATAGTGAATGCAAATTTTAAACTTTATAAAATGTAATGTTGTTGTTTGTAAAATGTAATGAAATAATATAAAATGTAATGTAAACAAATAAAATTTTAAAAACGTAATTATAAATATTTATAAAATTAGATCTATCATTTTTCACCAATTCTTTTTTTCACCAATAATAACAAGCATTTAAACATAAGACTGTAATTATTACTTTGATAGAATATAATTTGATTGCAAAAAGTAATACAATTAACAATGGGTACTTAGAAAATACAGCCCACTTTTACAGAAAATGGGCATCCGTGACATGTCAACAAAATAATTTATAACTCAGAAAGTATTTATTACAATATAGTCGAAGAATTTTGCACCTTATAAATGTAGTTATGAGTGTAAAAAATAATGAAAAAGATGAAAAAAGAAATTCCCCATTTGCATAAGAAAAAAGACTTATATATATTAAAAAGTATAAACATAAATGTAAATAACAAAGTTACTAATCCTAATGTAAAATTATGTTATCGTTAAGTTTTTGTTGAGCCAAAAACTTACTAACGGCTATTTCACACGGAATAAAAATCTTAGTAGCAAAAATAATTGTATTCTGTATGCAAATCTATTACCAATTGATTTATTATTACCTTTGATTTATATTCTTATTCTTATGGTATATAATTGTCTATAACTTTGTCATTTTAACTGTTTATAAGAACAGAAAAATTTTAAAGTCTATATATAATGTTTTGATGGAGAGGAAGCCATTCTACTATATCGAAAATTTCTTTTAAACTTCGTCACTACCTTTTTTAAAATATATAGTTATTGACGCTACCTTTTTTACATGTACCTATGCCAATTATATCCAAAACAAACAGAATATTTTTTATAAAGTTAGCTATTCAAATAAAGGCTATAAAACTCACTTATGGAACAAGATTGCAATTCAAAAATTACACTTATTGTATAGATTTTACAACTATACTAGGAATATACACATTAAGTATCACAATAAATATGCTCAAAAAATTTAAACTACCCCTGGCCAACTATTGGCAACTAAGTTTGGAACCATTAAATCCTTTATAAAATTTATCCATAGAAAGGCTTGAAAAGATATCTATAATTTTATTTACATAAATCAAAAGAATCAGATGAGTTTTTTGACATTGCTTATAATGGTAGTATTCTTCCGTCAATAATATATACTTACATTGAGTAGTCTTAAATTTTTCCTTCAAGCTCTCCAGTGAGTTTTTATAAAATATATTTTCCTGAGTTGTACTGTCAATAAAACTTTTATTATTGGAAATTTGCATCTCATAAGCTTGAAGTTTCTTGGTCAAATTTGCCACAGTGTCAGAATGCTGTTCCTTAATAACTATAATTTCTGATTCTTTCTCTTCAATCTACAAGGTATTAAAAAGAGAGTATGAAAACAAATTTAATATTCCGTATAAATACATATCCACAAAAAAATCATAAATTGTTAGTGAAACCAAAAGTGTAAATTTACTACAATTTTGTGTAGAGTATAACTAAAAAAATTTACCATAAAAGGTAAAATTATTATTATTTTTATTTTGGTTCCAAAAATTTTAGTCTAAGAAATATTTACCAATTCATTAAGTTTTTGAAAGTATCTTATAACAATTAAGTATTAGTAATTAATGAAGCAATAATGGACTTCTATTCTTATTTATAATTTATAATTTTATGCATTAATGCGCTTCAGCACTCTGTTAATCATGACTCTTGTTAAACAGCCATTTACAAGAAATGGAACCACAAGGACGTAAGACAATAATTTTTTAAATGATTCTATTCAACAAGATAAAAAGACAAATTAGGCATTTAAATATAAGAGTGTAGTTATTACTTTGATCAAATATAATTTGATTCCTAGAAGTAATACAATAGAGCTAGAGAATGCAGGCCACTTTTACATAGTCGGTACTCGCAACATGTCGACAAAACAATGTATAACTCAGAAAGTATTAATTAAAATGCAGTGTAATGTAAACAAAATAAAACGTAAATATAATATTAATACGCTTCAGCACTCTGTCAAACATGACTCTTGTCAAACAGCCATTTATAAGAAATGGAACCACCAGGAGGTAACACAATGATTTTTTAAATAATTCAACAAGACGAAAAGACAAATTCGGTGAGGGGAGATTTTAATTTAAATAGTGTTCTTGTATGTAAATATGTAGACATGCCACGTAATTCGGAAAGTACTATTGTAGATAGCTTAAAGATTTAAGTTTAGTTTTAAAATATGAGTTTCCGTTAATCCAGAAATGAATTAACAATGCGTTATGGGATGTCTCATAATATACTATAAATTCCATATAAAATGTAAACAGGAAAAGTAGATTAAGCAAGGAACTTTCTCCTTTGAAGTCTGGGTGATAATATATATATATGTACAAACAGGCAGGAGTGCACCTAATATTGATTTATGTATTCAGAGTGCTTCATGTGAAGGCTATAAATAAGAATATATGAAATAAGCTTATTTAAAAAAAAACATTTCTTTTAAAAAAATAATATTATTTTTAGCAACTGGTGAAAAGTTCTTTGGTCACACCCATGACCCAATAGTTTCATCACTCCATTGGTGTGATAAAGCCTAAATACTGACAAATAATAAAGTAATGACAAAAATTCAAAAATAAATATAAATAAAATACAGCCCTTTGATTTAATTTCATAATTAATTTTTTTTATGCCAATTTTATATAAAAACAAAAAACTCAATCCTCTTTTTATACAATATTTTTAATTTATAGTCTTCCTTACATCCAAACAATTGACATAACTCCGTGAAGTCCATGAATATATAGTAGATTGGTAACAATATTAATAACTATATAAATTAGTTTTAAAACTCCACTTTCATTAAAGAAGAGCATGACGAAATATTACTAAAGTTTTGAAATAACCTATCTTTTGAATTTTATTTCATCATCAAATATTTAAAAACTTTTATTGCTTTGCTAAATGTAAATGTTTTAAGAATGTACCTGTTTTTCTTTACTTTCCAGCATCTCCTCCATACATGTAATGCAATCTTCTTTTGCTTTTAAAGCCTCAGCAAGATTATTAATTCGCTCATTCTGCATAATATTTTCATCCTTAAATAGAAAAATTGTTTATGTAGGATTTCCTAACCTTAAAATTAAAAACGCCATAAAATAAAATATATTTACCGTATATTTTTCCAAAGCAGCCTGCAATGTTTTATTTTCCATTTCCAAATACAATGTATCATTATTCTGAAATAAATATAATAGACTTGGAAGACTTATAATTCACTACAAACTTTAAAAATTATTTCTGGCACAATGTTTAGTGATTAATCTGATCCATAAAAATGATAAATAACTAATTTTCATTTTTAATATGCGGACTATCCTTTGAGTTTACAGTTCAAATCTATTTCTTTCAATCTTAAAGTAATACCTTAAGTAACAAACTTGTCATGTGAATATTGAAGCCTAATATACATTCGCCTGGGAATAACCTCTTACCTAAATCCTCCTCATACCTACATAAAAGTATTACTTTATAATAATTCCCATAATCTTATTTTATTATTTATTTATTTATAGGCTTAATGTACACAATTGGTATATTTATGTCTTATTGCTACGAGTGCAAACTCTTACAGCCAACCAGAAAATCAGTCCAGCCCAGCTCGGCGAGCAGCCTAGAATCGAACCCAGAGATCTACAGCACACCATGTTATCAAAAACATTGCACCTATTGTAATCAACCCAACACATCACGGCGACGACAAAAAAGTAATTACCAGTTTTATGGTCTAATTTGCCTATTACATAAACCTATATGTACAAAAATAACTGACACTTTTTATTGGCATCATCAAAATTTTATTTATGTAGATACTGCTGTCAAAGAAAATTAAACTAAATCTTTGGTAAATTGGATATATTTGAAATAAAAAAACGTACATAAAACCTTATTAAGTGAGTAAAGAAAATCATTTATACCTTTAAGAGACAATTGATGCAATCATAAGGTTTAAATGAACATTAAACATCTTGGTTCGTCAGCGAATCTTACAAAGATATAATTTCCAAATTTATACGTCTTTTCAAAGGTTCTTTTTCTATTTGCTCTAAGTGCACAAAAGTTTAATTTATTTTTGATTATAATAGACTTGAAGTACGTTTTGACTAGTTGCTAAAGAGAAAAAGATCTTTCAATGATGCTTTTGATACATGGCTATGTCGTACACCATATACAAGTACTGTATAATTGCTTTCCATGCAGCAAAAAAGAACGTCAGATTAGCATATTGTTTGAAAGCAACCTGAGTGTATTGAGGTAATATTTATATCACATATGTATTTTTTTTTACTTTTTATTTCTTCTAACAGAAAATTGAGTTAAGACTTTTTCACCTATGAGCTAAAAAGATTGAGGCCAATATTCCATTTTCCCCATCTTGATACAACTATGCACTTATTATTATTAATAATTTGTTCAGCTTCCATGAAATTCGCCCTCAAATACTCGTATCTACCTTATTTTCGTCCTCTCCATTTCTCCACTTTTATCCTTCATTTTTTCTGTTAAACCGTTTAATTACAGCTTTTACAGTTTTTTTTCATCCATCTGTATATTTCAAATACTTCGAACTGAACATTTTAATTACTTTGCTTTGGCAAACTAGAAGTAAGTACTCTTGTATTGAGCAACCTACCATGGGAAGTTAAAAAAAAGTAACATTTTGTTTACAATAATACCTATGGTAATTTGAACATTTCAGTTATTACAAATATTTACTACACCAAGCATATTTCAATAAATATGGTAATTGTGGGCCAAGCACATTTCAATAAATATAAATAATATGCAACAAAAATGGCCGCTCTCACAGAAAAAAGCCATCGAGTATCATAATATGTTTTTAATGTTTTTGCATATTTGTGACCTGAGACTTCAAATAAGTGTACTTAATTTTTATGTTTAATTTTCTGAAAATTCAACGTTAACATAATTGGTAAAATTGTGCAATATTCTATTTTTATTTGAGGGAAAAAATATATACAGTGGCAGATTTCAAAGTTTGAACAAACATAGTTTCTGAACGCAACACATAAGAGGGGCGCGGCGGGCGTCGTTAGAAGTGCAAGCGGTGCGGATGTTTTTGTAGCCATGGAACAGTGGAGTGGAGAGCACCGCGCTTTTGCCGTCGAGGTGTACATTTCGAGAGGATTTTCGCTGTCTGTAGCACGCCGTCGATTTAATAATCGTTACAGTATTCGTCGATTACGTGATGGACCATCGATCAACCTCATTCAGTCATGGGTAGCAAGGTTCAGAGCTACAGGATCAATATTAAATAGGCCCAGGCCAGGACCTACACCATTGGTAGCCACGGATGAAAATGTCGAACGTGTTATGGTTTCTGTCGTTGAAAATGTTCAATCCGTTTATCACTGCGTACACATTCATCGATATTGGGAATTCCGAAATCAACTTTACAGGTAATAATGCGAAAAAAGCTCAAGTTGCATCCATATAAAATTCAAATTGTTCAAGATTTATACGGTTCTGACTTTGAATTATGAAAAACTTACGCAGAGGTGATGTTGTTGAGATTTCGTACTGCTACCTGAATGGGCAACATATTCTTTAGTGACGAAGCTCACTTTCACATTGGAGGATATGTGAATAAGCAGAACTTTCGTTACTGGGATGTCCACAACCCAAGACAAATGCATCAAGAGCCTTTACGTAAGCCTAAAGTAACAGTCTGGTGTGCTATGTCTGCATCTGCAATCATAGGGCCTTATTTCTTTGAAAATCAACGTAGCCACACTGCAACTGTGAATTCGGAGAGATATGCCCAGATGTTAAATGACTTTTTCAGAGTAGAACTACAGAATAGTCCATCCTTCAACCAAAACACATGGTTCCAGCAAGACGGGGCCACAGCTCACACTGCTAATGTGTTCATGAATGCAGTGCGGCAGTTATTTCCAGAAAAAAACATATACCCAAACGGTACCGTACCGTGGCCACCTAGGTCACCCGATTTAAACCCATGTGACTTTTTCTTATGGGGATACTTAAAATTCCTTGTGTACAAAACAAATCCGAGCACTGTGACACAACTTAAAGAAAATATTCGAACCGAAGTCAGTAGGATACCCCAGTCGATCTGCAAATGCGTTTTTGAAAACATGCGTGCTAGACTCGAAGAGTGTGTCAGGCTCGATGGCCGCCATTTGGAAAACATGGTTTTTAAAAAATGAAACCCGCATTTGTTGTTATAAAGTTAAAATAAACCTACTTAGTATTAGAGGTGTAGTTTTTTTTTTTATAATTTTCCAAACATTGAAATATGCCACTGGACAGCCTGTATTTCAAAGAAGAAAAAGAAAATGATTGCCTTTTACTAACTTGAACTTTATTAATTAATTAATAATATGTCATTAAGGCAGTGTTGTATGATAAAGTTGAAGCTATGATAAAGAAACTTTCACTAACACTTTCAATGTTTTGACAAAATACTGAGTTTCATATTTTAAATATTGATATTTTCAAATTCTATACATGTATAAAAAAATTATTATTTTATTGACATCTCAATTGCTTTTCAATGTCTCATGGTTAGTTAGTCACCAATTTTAGTTTTTTTATTTTTACTGAAAGTTACCTTTGACATTATGATTTTATTCTGTGGTGGCTATAATATTATTTTCTTTATCACAATAAATTATAACAATTTGATATTCATGCAAATTATGTACAAGCAAAATTAAATTGTACCTCAAGCAATACATCTTTAAGCTGAAGCAGTTTTGATTTAATATCTTGCAATTCTTGTGACACCTCGTTCGTCACAATTTCCTGAATACATTTCTGCCACAACACCTAGTCACAGAGAAATTGTAGAGATGTTAGTTTCATCCATGTTAATCAATTCACAGCACTGAACTTGAAAAATTTACCAACTGCATATGTGACATAATAGTCAGTGGTACACTTATCTCGATGTTATTTTGTACAGAAAGCTTTACTTCTAGCAAATTTGCAAAACAGCCAATACATACAAAATTTTCATAAACCTGACATCAACGGATGCAATGTGGAACATTTAATAAGTATTTTCAATGAATTTTTAACATATATTTTCTGTTCCACTTTAAAAAATTCTGAGGTCCTTTATTTTAATCACACAGTTCTATTAACATATTTTCAAAAACAATAATTAATTAAAAAGTAGAGGCTGTAATTCGCCTATTTTTTAGACAATGTTTTATTTCTTTATCTCATAATAAGATATATAAATGAAACTTTAGGATCGGATCATAAATTTTTAAACCAGTTATCACATATACACAAAATTTATAACACAGACAACTGCTATGTATATCAAATTAATATTTCATTAGTGACACATAAACTAAATTTACATGTTTTTATAACATAAAACTAGCAAACTTTAAATATATTTTTTGTCTCCCTAATTTCGTGAAATAATAAAAAATATTTAAAAATGCATATGCAATTTTTTATTTCACCTAGCTTAAATGAAAAATTGCCCAAAATTTACTAGAATTTTATAATATCAATAAGTATTTTTTTATTTGGTTTAATATTTTTAGTAGATCCCTAAAAAAATCATTAAATATGAAATAGTAAAGGTTTACTCAATTTGATATTGTGACGTCTCAATTTGAACTTATCAATTTACTTTGTCCTTCATAAAAGTTTTTTAAAATAAATAAAAGAGTTTTTTAAAATAAATAAGTTTAGTCAGATGTTAATAACAATAAAAGAATAAATGCAATTATAACTCATAGTTATGAATTTACATGTTATAATGCAAAACCTTTGGTGTTTTTTAATTATGTGTTCGATAAATCAACATATAACTAAAGAAAGAATATGTTTTATAAATTTTAGTAAAACCAATGGTATTACTTCAAACACTATACCAAATCACCCTTGTCCATACAAAAATTCACAGTAATTTATAAGAAAAACTTCAGTAATTCCATTAGTTTCAATAAATTATTCAATGCTAAAACATTACACCAAGCACACAAACATTAAAGTTAATAAACGTCCAATTGACAATTAACATCAAACTTTGGTTAATATAATTGTATTAAAAAGAAAAACAAAACACACAAATCCATAATAATTTATTTCATTGGTTATGACATTAAATTTTTTAAACAAATTTCCAGCGTGGCAAGAATTTATAATTACCGCATCATTATCAATTCTGCTTATGACTCTCGAAATTTCAGACTTTAGGTCATCTATTTCTCTGACAATAATCTGAAAAGAAATTTGAGAATTACTATTTTACATTATTTGGTATTATTCGCCATAGAATTTTAATGATGTAAGCATTTAAACCTGGACCTGTGGGTGTAACAACTAGATTAAAACATGTAATGAAAACTTGACCCACTTACATCAAAAATTCTAATGATGTAAACATTCAAACCTAAACTTCTGGATATCAAAACTAAACTAAAATAAGTAATGAATCCTTGTTCCACTCACTACAAGAATTCTATTGATATAAGCATTCAAGCCCGAACTTCTGGGTATGACACCTAGACTAAAACACGTAATGAAAACTTGTTGATACATTGTTAAGGGAAGTTCTAATATCATAAACTTCTAAAATCACTCGCTGTATGGGCACCTCCAAAAGATGGCTTTTAAATTAGTATCATTGATAGTAGTAGGCCAGCTGGTACTTACCAACAAGGCATATTAACCTTTGCAAGAAACTTTACATAACACAAAAAAAATTAATAAGCTGAAAATATTGCTTTTACTAAAGTATATACTATAAGCTTATTTTTTAATAATAAATGCAAAGAGACCAAAATTCTAAAGTTAAAAATTAAAATCATTATAAACGAAAAGTATAAACTACAACAAAAGAAACAAAAATCTATACATACAACAAATATATATTAAAACAGTAAAAGTGAAAAAGTCTATGGGAAAACTTAGAGGGCGTGAAAAACATCTACTGTGCCATATCACAAGAACTTTTTATTATTTTATGTGTCAATGTTGGTATCTTTTGTTCTTGCCATATGGATAGAATTACAAAACACGGCTGCCAGTCAAAACTGGATATGAAAAAGTTACACGCTGCCAGTCAAAACTGGATATGAAAAAGTTAGACTGACAAAGGGGGAAATTATTTAGGGTTAGCCAGGTTATAAATGTGACAGAATTTAATTCTCAAAAATTAAAATTACCAGTCGAGTAGTTGCACAAACAAGAGTTGTCAAGTATGATGTATTTGTTTATAAATAATGTTGAACCGTAATTGGGTATTTCTCATCAAATTACGAAATTTCAGTTTCGTAATTGATGAGAAATACCCCATATCAGTTAAGAAAATCATTTTTAAAGTAGAAATCCAAAGTTTAACTATATGAGACTTCACATTTGATAGTAATGGTTTTCCAAATTTTTGTCCATAGCTTTATAAAAAATGGATTTAAAAAAAATATGAAATGAGGGAATGATTAACAGAATGAGGGAATGATTTCTAAATATTATTATAGTAAAAAAAACAAAGAGTTATGTATGAAATTATATAAATTTTCATTATAATTAATTCTAATTGAACACTCATAAACTGTCAGGAAAATAAACTTAAATATATCTTCTTAGATTTAACATTATTAATATCTAATTATTAAACTTTAACTTTTAACATAGAGAAAAACTTAAGTTATCTTTATATGAATTAATGAATTAATCTTTGTTAATTAAAAGCAATATTAATGTACATTCATCTTTAACAATCACATGTAGACTTTGGTCTTTAAATCAAATGTTTAATCAGTCTCAATTTTCAGTTATCAAACTCTGTAATAATGTAGCACGCCCTTTTAACTAACTTTAGCATCTTTATTTTATGTATCACATTTTCCCAACTATGTAATTGATCATCTTCAATAACTGGCCATTTCCAAAATTTTAATCCTCGCTTCCTACACCTAATCATTAAACCATCTTCAAAAACAAAAAGAACTTCTCCGGGATAATTTTTATTGTCCCATTTAACCAGTACATAATCTCCAATGGTTGCAATTTGACGACTGTCAGAGACGGCAGGAGGTCCAGCATTATCCAAATCAATTGTATCAATTTCTTTGGATGTTGCAGAGTGGTCTTGAGTACGCGAAAAAGAAGATAGAGATAGTCAGTCATTATTAGTTGCTGTGTTGAGTGTATCAATTTTTGTTAACTTTCGAGAGGGTTTGTCCCATGTTATGGTATTACGAAGTTCTGATAGCGAATACAATCTTCTATGCAATCTGTGCATAAAAGTCTATGGCACTGTCAAGTGTTGTTGAAAAATAGGAACTGGTGTATTTTTTGAGTACCCCGAAATGTAGGAATAGTCGTAGGCTATTTCATTATGGCATCCATTAGTGAAATATCTGCTGTAGTTACGTCAAACAAGAAAATAGAGGGACACCTGGCCTGAAGGATTGATTTCAACGAATTCAAATCTATGATGTCGTGATCCTCGGCAACGACTTTATCAGTCGTTCTTTTCGTGATTTCACCGACACCATCAGGTGCTCCCTTACCATCCATCAGGTGCGCCCCTGTTCAGAATAATACCATGAGAAGTAAATATTTTCGGGAAAAATAATTTTTATATGACAACACACCATTTCAAACATAAATTTATTTTTATACCGATTAACAAACCCATCACGAAACATATGTAATCTGGTTAAAGGTAATTTTTGAGTTTTAATCCAGTCAAATATGGGTTTTGAGTGTGCCCAAACAGCCGATGTATCATGTCTGTCTTTACTAGATAGACTACAAAAAGATACAGGTTTGATTGCAGTATCATTGCGCAAGTATAGAACTCCTGGATGCATCTTTACTTGCTGTCTTGCTCCACCAACGTGAACAGCTTGTATTTCTTCATTATACTTGCAGTAATCATTTTCACTGTAATCTATATGAATCAGAGCGTCATTTATAGTTAAATTATTTTTAATATGTTGAATTACCTGGTTTTGAAGTGCTGTAGGCCCAAGTTGTTGCAAAAAGTGGTAATGCTGCTTCCAAATTTTGAACGAGTTGTTTTATTTTCAATTTATACTCTTTCTTTACGGACGGATTTTTGTTTTCTGTCTTTTTCAAACGCACTGACTTCGTAAATCCATTGGCGATAGGACACCAACTTATCAGCATTTGGTAAGTAGTATTCTAAAGATCACTCCTTGCAGGTTGTACATTCTCTGAATAAGCATTTTGTGGTGTGCACATCATAGGTCTGCTAGATCTGCTGTAACTCTCTCCAAATTCATGCAATTTAGAGATCATCAGTTCAATGTTAGCATGCTGTACGCATTTGCAAGTATTTCTCTCAGTCACATTTCACCAGGTAATCCAAAAAGGTCTAAATATGCTAAAGGTTGCAAGACTTATCTTGTAATTGACTGCACCTAAAAACTTTTGACATAAGTTATGAAGTGCGTCACAAAGCACACGCTTTTGTTGTATCTGACCTTCTTCGGATTTAAGATAGTCTTTCTTCCCTGTGCACATTCACGTGTTTTCATCCGTCTCCAAAAAGTTAATAACATTGTTTCTAACATTCAGTATTTCGATGCTTATTTTCAAGGTTTTTGTTTTGTGAATATGTCATTCTTATAAAAGGTTTTGATGTATGCAGCGACTTATATTTCTACAGTCATTTCATCTTCAAAATCTTGTGATATTATTCTTTTTCTTTATGTTTGTTCCCAAGATGATCATAACTAGCTTTTAGGTCTCTTGATATTAGTTCTGTAAAAAGTAATTTTTTCGTAACACTAGGAACTTTTACATAGGTACTTTAAGAGTAAAGATTCTTTAGTTGCTGGAGATTCTGGGTCAGCATTTTTAACTTTCAATCGTAAATATTTTTTTGTGTTTTTCGCTTAATTTCACTACATTCATCACTTTTTTTTCCAAATTTGCAAGTTTTGCATACAAAATAGCTCGCCGCTTTCGCATTTGACGTCTACTACGAGCAGCTAAAGACTCTGAACTTTGCTGCAAAGATGGTGTAGGACTTTGTGGAGGTGTTTCAACAAGTATTCTTTGACAATTTTGACGTACTATGTCTTTTTTGATTCTGTACGCTTTACTATTATTTTTCCATTGTTTACATTTTTGTGTCACTTCTCTGGCACTCATGATATTGATTGATTTATTCTGACCCGTCTCTTTTTTTAAAAATACTTTAACTTTCCTTTTCCCGTAATTTTTCCAAAGACTCAGTATTACTTTTCATTTGTTCTCGCCTTCTTCTGTCATACTCTGTCTTTTTTAATTCATTTTCTTCGTCACCCAATTTTTAAAAAAAAATCGCTATATTGACATAATAAGTGTGTTGCCAAGTTTTAAAAACTTAAGGTTGTATCTACAGATGTCGTTCGGTACGATCATAAATCGAATATTCGTAACACGGTAAGGGAATGATATTATTTAAAAGGACGGATATACAAAAACCTTTTATGACTTATGTATTTGTCATAGAATAAAAAAAGTTCTGAAATACAATAACCATCATCTTCTGAATATTTTAGCAATATTTAATTAATAAGAACATTACTTTATTTGAGAAAAGCAACTATTAATTTTCATCAATTAACTCGGGCTGGGGAGCAACGTGAGGGAATGATCTTCATAACATTAAAATTGACCGTAACTTTTTTTTTATTGAATGATGTCTCGTCTTTTGAAATAATAGTATAATTATCTTGCATTTAAATAAAAATATTACATCGATAATTAATGCATGTACTCAACACTAATAGCTCAGGACTTCAATTTCGGAATTTGATGAGAAATAAAAAATTGAAGTGAATTATTTGCTCTTCTTCTCTATTCAATTGAACAAAAGTTTCTACCTAAACTTGGCTTTGTGTAATAACAAATGCCATTAACAGTTTATCTTATAAAAATTGACATGCGTTGATTATTGTAGTTTTTACAATTTAATTTGCATTTTTTTGTCACTAAACACTTAATATACTTAATTGTCAAATATTTATGTTTGATAAACTGTATCGTCAAAAATTACAATACGTCAACCGTAAATAAACAATAGTAGCATGTCCAAATTTTATTTATTTATCACAAGATGGCTCTGATAGCATCTTGCACAGTTCCTATATGTTATAGAAATTTTAGACTATAAATATAACGAAAAAACTGTCCATTTTAGAAATTTAGCTCTGTCTGCCTGTTTACCTCTGTACAAACTAGTCTTAGGAATATAATAAGATATAAATATATCATCTATATGACTACAAGAACTTAAAAATGAATGTATATTCTTCTGTTTGTCTGGGAGTACCCATTACCTAAAAAATACTAAGTATACTCAGATGGTATCTTAATTATTGTATCGTTCAAAAGGGGGATGCCTCAGCAGTGGTATAGGTTATTTCGAAATAGGGTTTAAAACGTATCACTTTTACTTATTCTAATTTATCCATGTTATGTAGATGGAATTTTATCGGAAAATTTAATAAAGGGAAGTATTATATTCAATTTCCTATTTTATAAAATTAGACTCTATGATAACAAACGTTGAATGATCTCAATGTTACTTTCTCTCGAAGCTACTGTTATAACTTTAAAAATCATATTTTTATTTATCACTAATTGAGCCTACAACTTCGCATAAAATTCGGAATAAAAAAGTTATTACATTTTTTTTTCACATATACTCTTGGGTATAAACTATTACCATACCAAAAGTTCATCAAGATTCATCCAGTAGACTTCGTGTAATAAACGAACAAATTAACATACAGACCTGGGTATGAACTATTACCATACTAAAAGTTCATCTAAATTTATTAAGTAGATTTCGTGTAATAAACGAACAAATTAACATACAGACCGACAGACAGACAATTCTAAAAACAGGTTTTATGACTTCCATTATCATTCTTTACTCTAAATCAATCTTTTTAAAATATTTTCCATGTGCAGAATTCACTCTGTTACAATTGTATTATCTATATAGATAACTGACCCCATATTATATAGATTAAACTTTATGAGGAAAATTTAGTAAAAGAAAAAGTCAGCGAGAGGATAAATAAAGTAGTTCAATAAATAAGTTGATCCGCACAGTCGTCTTGTGCTGAGCAACTTATTTAGTGTAGCGTCGTTTTCATTTCTATGGAGACGTCATGTTTCTTTGCTTTGAAATAGGGTTTTAATTTGGTTCGCCCAATTATTTTTTTTTTAATTTTTATTATCGTGCGATCAGTTTACTGAGTATGAGCAGATTTGTTGTGTGCTTCGTTGCGTTGAGGGCACTACTCCCAGCGGAGTCAGCCCTTTTTCTCTTTATAGCGAGCTTTATACTCCCTATTTGCCGAGGTCAAAAACAACCAATCACTTTTTTAGTCGACATAGACTTTCTAGTATGGTGAGTTGTCCTGCAAGCTGATTAGGGTGGTTTTGTAGACGTGTATTATATTTTACTGCTTGAATAGCGATTTCTTCTGATATTGTAGGCAGGTTTAGAATTTCATGTATATCTGTAATTCTAGTAAACCATGGTACGTTCGATATTTGTTTCAGTATATGCTATTGTACCCTCTGCATTTTCATTGTATTTGAGATGCTGGCAAAACCCCAGAGCTCTATGCCATATGTCCAAATCGGTTTTAAGACTGATTTGTATATGAGCAGCTTATTGTCCAGTGACAGTTTAGAGTTTCTGCCAGCAACCAATAGAGCCTCTTGTATTTAAGAATGACTTCCTTCCGTTTTATATAAACATGGTTTCTCCAGGTAAGTCTACGGTCCAGATGCGTACCTAAGTACTTCATGGTGGTGTGGTGTGGAAGTTGAGTGCCATTCAGGGTGATAGGGGCACAGTCTTCTTTACGTAGTATAAAGGCAATTTGCACTGATTTAGAGACTCTGGCCGCAATTCTCCATTTGGCCAACCAATTTTCTACTTCGTTAAGCTGCTTTGTAGGATGCGAGAAGCTTCTTTGGTACATTCATTCGTTACGAGCAAGGCCGTGTCATCAGCGAAGGTCGCAATTGTTACTTCTCGACTCTGTGGTAGGTCATTCGTCAACAACATGTATAGGACAGGACCAAGTACAGAAACTTGCAGCACCCCTGCGCATACATTTTAAAAATCTGATGTACTGTCATTTTCTCTAACCTGGAATATTCTGTTGGAGATGTATGATTTTAAGACTCTGTAGAATATATGTGGAAACAGGGATTTTAGTTTATAAAACAAGCCCTTATGCCAGACTCTGTCCAAGGTTTGTTGTATATCAAGGAAGGCTGATGTGAACAGTATTCCTTTTTTTCCATTGATTGTCTTATTGTTGTGCATACTCTGTGAACTTGTTCTATTGTTCCGTGTTCTCTCCGAAATCCGAATTGATGATCTGGGATTATGGCCTTGTCTCTGATGACATTTAGTATTCTATGCAATACGGTAAGTAATTTCGACATAATTGAGAAGAGGCTGATTGGTCTGTACGATGTAACGTCGTGCATAGATTTCCCGGGTTTATGTATCATTATTACTTGCAATACTTTCCATAGATCTGGAAAATATCCAATTCTCAGAATGGCATTAAACAACATTGTTTACACTATCACTTTGTGAGCTGACTCTTGAAGTACCTTTTTATCGATAAGGTCATGGAGCTTTATTGTTGTGCATTTCTTAACGTTAGTGTATATCTCGCTGAGTTACACTAATTTTAGAGGTAAATCCAGTTGTTTTTCATGACAGTATTTCTCTGTAAACCTCGGATCCCTTAAAGGTGGCAGGGTGAGCACTAAAGCAGAGGTCGCATTTTGCAGGAGTATTTCAATCAACCTTTGGACATTCTGATGTTTTGTGTGCTTCAGCATATTTCACACAGCAATAGGGTCTGCAGTAATTTTTTGAGTGGCCATATTGCTGACATCTTTGGCATTGGATATAGTTTTACGTTTTCGTAGTTCTTCTATAACGACCGTTTGATGATTTATATGTTTTATGTTCTTCACCGCTTTATTATTTGCACTTAATTGAACTAAAAGTAAAAGAAAGTAAAAGTGGGTTTCTTCTGAATAATATACTTGGGGTTTATTATTTCTCCAATCACGGTTTTTGCTGTTTCTTCTATTCCTTTTTGTATTGCACAAATAGGTGTTGAGTGGTGAAGATTTTTTATTACAATTCGATATGTTCGTTTGTCTTTTCTATTAAATGTGTGACCAATTAATCCTTTACCCCTAATGGCTTCTATTACCGTTTTGTAGACTTCTACATTCGCACAGTTAATGCGCAGTTGATTTTTATTTATAATTTTATATGTAAAGTCGCTTCTGTTGACGCTAAATTCCAATAGCTCGGTGAGCTTCGTGAGGTCTTCTATGCCATAGAGGATTATTGGTGGTGGTTAAGGAATCAATTTAGGAGCTTCTTTTTCTATATCATCTTCCTGATCAACAGGAAGCTCGCTAAATCTGTTGGTAACCAAAATTCTATTCGGAGATGGTAAGGATGGTTTCTTTCTTTTCGCATTTCTAGGTTTGGGTGCTCTCAGCCACGGAGGATGATTAACAGTATATTATTATTAAAAAGTCATTACTTAACAGAATAGTTTATAGCTTCAATAAAAAATCTCATTAAAAATATACCTATCTTAAAATATATATATATATATATATATATATATATATATATATTATTGTTTATTCAACTTATAAATAAATTATGTTCATAAAAGTATCATATTTATTTGTTTTAATTTCTCATATTAGCATCCCTCACATCAATCACATAATAATCTTTTGACAGCTTACCCAGAACTGAATAAACAGACAAGAGTCCACGAATTGTTCAATAGTTAATATTCACTAAGGTTAGCATGCTCCATAATGTTGACAGTGAGATATTCTAATCATTATACTACATCATTTATCTAACATTAATGAAAAATAGTGATTGAGCATCAATGACTTTGCTTCTATCTTCAATTTTTTGTTATTCCTAACAGATACACTGCCCAGAAAGCAATATAAACTTAATTATGACTTACAACAAGTTTGATATATCTAAAAGGAAGGTTTGTGTCAAGTTTGCCATGGCAAGTTTACACACTTGCAGCAAGTTTACACGCTTGCAGCCTGTCAACAAAAAATGTGATACACGTGGCTGGGTGCTTCGCTTTACTTGCAATAGATGACGACTATAAAGAGTATAAGATTGCAGCAATATTGTCACAAACTTCAACTTCCATATTTGATTCAACAATTTAGAATCAAAGAAAAAACAAATTTGCCTCAAGTTTTCATATTATCTGGACTGAGAATATTTTCATTATTTCAATATGATTGATAATACTGATTAGAAAAGAAACTGGTGGTTTAACAATTATTATAATATGATAATACGAAAAGAATGTCAGGCAATAATGACATGTTTTTCCTTTTACTAAATATCTCACTCTCGCTACAACTAAGTTAACTAAGCATGTGTAGATTACACAAACAAAACCACAAACAAAAAGCTAATTTATAATATATTGCCAATATCAATCTAGATCGTTACTTATCTTATAAATGATGAAGGAATCTGAAAGAGTTTGTAACCTGAAATGCCTCTAAAATCCACAAAATGATGACAATGGTTAAAGAAAAAAGAATTAAAAAATAGAACAGAGAATGAACATGAAACACATCAATGCACATATCTTATTATATTATGAAGAAAAAATCAAGTCATTAGACATGGTAAACATTTTTTGCAATTAACTATACTTTTACTTGTTCCTTTTTTATTGTTTTGAGAATGAGAAATGCCTTACTTTACACTCATTCAAAGACCTTTTCTGACTAATGACTGTATTTTGTAGTTCGTCCACTTCTTTGATACGGTTGTTATCCTTTAAACGAATTTCCATATATGCTGATCTTAATAAATCTATCATCGCATCCATTCTTGCAGACTGGAAATAACAGAAAGTATGCATTGTGATGAAATATCATCTATGTCCTTCAAGTCAAAGTATGAATTACGTATAGTAATAAACGTAACAAAATTATAAACGTAACAAAAACAATTCAAATTACTCAACAACAGTGAACAAGTATTGAACTCTTGTTAAGTACACAAATATTTAAATACCTAATTAATAATAACTTACCTCATAAAATGAATCCCTGTACAATGTTTCCAAAATAGCTAGATTAGAATTCAAATCTTGTATCTTACTATTATTAACCAATACCTGAAAACAAAATTCATAACATCATAACTCTTGTTCATTCTTTCTAATATGAAAGGAAATTTTTTTAAATTCTGATTTAAACTTACCTTCATGAACAATAAAATTATTTTGTTTTCATGTTGTGAAAAAAAACAAGAAGTTTTCAAAGAGGAAAAACTTCATAAGAGAAAGAAAATATTCCAAAATCATCCAAGTCGATGTTAAATCTAAGCGCAAAAATTAGACTTGTTTTACATTGCTGTAGGACAGCATTTTATTTATGGTGGTAGATAATTGTCAAACACTTAACTAATATAAAACACTATTGGGTATTTGACTAAATTTTTTTTATTTCATTAATCATAATTTCAAGGTACAAGCTGATGAAGAGTGAAAATTTTTTTTAATAATCTTAAAAATTGGCCGAGTTATAAAAGTTTAAATTTAACCTTTAGAGAAGGACGGCAATACTGTGTTGTGGGGTCATTTTTAATATTGTACATTATATTCTACGAGAGGAAAAGAGACAGGGATATACCCAACTCTATCCGTATCTCCAAATTTAGAAGCCTATAACTGGCTTATTTTTCAATCAATTTATGAACTTTTTTCAAGACTGGTTTTTAATTAACTTATATTTCACAATATTATACGAAAAATATCAAAATTTAGAATGAGTCAACTACCGTATTAACTACTTTTCTAAGTTTAAATGGAACAATATAAGAAAGTAAATGAGAAACAAGAATAAAATTACTTTGCATAGGTATAGCAAATAATTTTGAGCAACTCATCAATTGAAAATATCTTAAAGGATCTTTCAAAATCCTGTTCTACCATAATTTTTTGAATTAGTTTATGTGCCTGATGACTGCAATTAATTTCCATGTAGAATTTAAAAAAATAAAAATATTCCTACATTTTGAATCTGTAACATGTCAGTTAATATTCCTGAATATGGGTTAAACATACCCTAGACAATAAATAGAAATTAGTGTTAAATACAATAGTAATTTTACTTAGAGTGATTACCCGAAAGGATCCAACAAGTTATACTATGAGAATCAAAATTTTTTGATTAAACCTTTAGATTCTCAGATTAAGATTGGAATATTAACCATTTTCGGCCAAGACTAGCAGTGATAAGCTCAAATACCACATTTTAAAAATCTTCCCCAGGGTTTAAAAAATTTAAAAATCATCCCCATTAATTAACCTGCTTAAAAAAGTTAAATAATTTAGCAAACAGATGGAATTGGAAGAATGAAACAGTAGACACCCTCTGCATTAATAAAGAGACATTCAGATCTCTAACCAGAAAATTTATTTTCTAAATCACTTAAATACTGTTAATAAAAAAATTATAAAAAGATTGTAATATACTGTTAATAAAAAATAATAAAAATATTGTAATTTGCAGCTAGATCCTAAAGTACCTCAGAACGTGCAGATGTCCAGTAACAATAGTTGTTACAGAACATTTATATTTTCTCATGGTTTGACTAATGACTTTACTAGACAAAATTAAATTTGAAACAATGGAAAATCTTAAACACTTACCATCTGACCTTCCCCCTCATCAAAAAATGATAAATTTTCTGCTTTCCACCTTTTTTTACCAAATCTGTGAAGATTCCTCACCTTGAATTAAAATCATTTCAACGTGATTGGTAATAGTTTATATTTCAACAAAGCTAGCCCGGTAGCTTTAAACTAAGCTAATACAAACTTAATGAATACAGCATATTTTTACTTATGTAAAAAGATATCTTATAGGAAATGGCATTTATTTAAAACACAAGTATGTAACGATACTCATTCGGTGACTCAAGAAAGTATTGGTGAGTATTTTAACAAATAAATCAAGTTTTAAAAATTAATGTCATCCCTTTAATTGATCACTGGTTACTGCTTCATAGGAACCTACATACATGGTACTACTTTCGTGAATTCCGATCCAATCATTAGATGCAGTGTACAAAGGCACGCTAAATCATTTTCACTATATTTCACATCCACTCTCTGTCATGTCTACTAATGACCCATACACTCTTATGCAACTGAAGAAATAATGTATTGCTAAATGAAATTTTTAAACCTTAGAAAATTAAAGTTACCATGTTATGGCATGAGTATGTGGTGGCTGCGAAAAAGTTGTAAATAAAATAAGAAAAAGAAATGATCAAACCAAAGCAAATTTAACAATTCCGAGGGACCTAATATCTTAATTCAAAATTCAACTAAAACAAAAAAGCACTTTAATTTACTTTAAGACTATATTTTAACGATTGTAATCATAGGAATATTTTACCATTTTTAGTTATAGGCCAAAAAACTACATATACATAGTTTAATGTCCCTGTCTTAATTTGTCAAATGAATTCTTTCAAGGTTCGCTTGACAGACAACCATTATTCAGTATGAAATTTTAGCTGCATGCTAACACATACATGGAGGTATATAGCGACATTATGTTAAGCTGAAAAGCGAAACATTTCAAAACACATATTTCAAAACACTTCAGAGAAAAGCTCTGCTGAAAAGTTTGAAATGAAAACATTTGTGATTAATCCAAGAAGAGTAGATTGGAGGTAAATGGCAACATTATGTTAAGCTGAAAAGTGAAACATTTCAAAACAATCTGATGAGGGAAGCTCTGCTGAAAAGTTTGAATTGAAAACATTTGTGATTAATCCAATTAGAGTAGAACTTGGTGGCCTTTTTGTTTATTTCCCATCTTTTCTAGATTGAAAATTTAATGTTGTATAGTAAGAGGTGGGAGAGAAGTTAAAGAAAGGGGATGTCTCACGAAATATTTTTATAAGCATGTAAACATACAACACCGAAATGTTACATTTTTATAGGGATGCTGACTCCAAATACATTATTTAAAATAGAATTATATAGATTAATAGTAAGTACTAAAAAGGTAAATTACCTCTTGTATTTTTCGATCCAGTTCATCTTGAAGTAATTTAGATCTCTGAGTTAATTCTGCAACACGGATATCAGCCATTTTTAAGCTTTCTTCTTGTATTTGTATCATTTCATCTTTATTCTTTAACTATAGAAAAAAATAAAATTTCAAAAAACAACAGATTTTTACACAACATAAAATAATTATATAACAACTTTACAACACATGTGCATAATGCATAATAAATCTCAAACATTAAATTAAATGAGTTTTCTTTTTACACTTTAATTAAAATTTAATAATAACTTAATATTCATTTAAAGTTATTTAAGAATAAATATTTTACCAAGAAAAAGGTTTAATAAAAAATTAACACTGCAGAAATAAATTTCTTTTTCTTTCATTAAATAATTTTGTGATAACCCACAATATCAACAAAATGAAAACCTAAACATAATATACCTTTCACATCTTTCTAACGTGCACATATTTCGTGAAGATCTTAAATATACTTAAAGAATAATTTTTGGTTACCTACTTGCGCATTAATATAATATTACATTAACATTTTCATAAAAGGTAAAAATGACATCCGATTTAGTGTAACTTTTAAAACCTGAAACATCGACAAACAAGGATAACATATATACTCCTCCAAATGCCAAAAATAAAAAATCAGTGGTTTCTTGAATTAAAATTGTATAAAACAATAATTAGACCTACTTAAACACAACACAAACAAATAATATTAAATGTTGTTCTGAAGTAAACAATGCATGTGCATACAAAAAAAAATTATACTTGCGTATCAAATTGAATACCTGCACATATAAAAAAAACTTTATAAACACAAATTGATTTCATAAATTTAATTTAACCGTTTGAGTGGTAACGAACGCCTTCGTTGTTGTTTAGTGTGCGGTAGGGGAGATCGCTCGCACGCATCGCTAATTTTTTATCTTTCTACGTGTTACATAAAGTTCAAATTATAACATTATTAGTAATTACAAATTAAAAAGGATCCAGGTAAAGAAAATGTTTAACCCATAATGTCGGAATACAAAAATACTCGAGTGAAAATAATCGTTTTTCAAGTTGTGAAGAAAGTGATAGAGGGAGTGACATTGGTACGCTCACAATTTGGTGTAATGCAAATTCTGAATGATAGTGATAATAGTGACGATAACAATTATTTTGCTGATACGGAGGATGTACCGGACTGCAAAAATACAATGTGACCTTGATTTCAGTTTTTGTTATAATTTTTGTTCATAATATATATTTCCATAATTTTCTATGTATTTTATTATCCTTGTACAAGTTTTTATTAAAAAAAAATTATTAAAATTGGATAAGTTTTGGAAGAGATAAAGAGTTTTTTTTCGAGACAAGGATCATTTATCAAAAACAAAAGATTTCTTTGGCACTTTTAAGTATATATGTGTAAAAAACCATGGCACTAAAACGATTAAACACATTTTATGTTAAATTTACATAGTTCAATAAATTATGTAAATTGCTTTTGTAAAAATATGCCTTCTTCATCTTATTCTATCTTATAAAGTAATGCCTTTAGAACAAATATATTATCTTTTCCTACTAACATGAAATAATTAAGTATAAGTCAAAATATCTAAAAAGATTGTAAATGATTTTTCCTTACTATTTGAAGCAAAGCTGTTAGTTTACTTTGTAAATAATCCGACTGATCAACATCACAATTTGCAGAAAAGTTACTTGCATAGTATATAGATAACGGTGAACTATTCTGTAAAAAATAGAAAAATATCAACTATATGAGTTTATATTTACTTTACCTTGCGAGTTAAAAAAAATTTACATATCATAATGCGCTTTTATGAAATAATAAGTTATGAAAACACAAGGATTTTGTATTTTAGAACAAAAATATTTACTTAGATATATCTAACCAAATATTACCTTACTCCTATTACTAAACTCATCACAATTATCACAAAGTAAATCTTCATAAGTGTTAACCATCATTGAAAACTGTACAAATTGCAATTGCTTAAAATCAGCTCAAAAACAAAAACAAATGTACGTCAACAGAGTTCAACATCCCATCTGCCACAGTTTGTGTGTGCATTTATGCATGTTTAAAAGCTATTTTTGGAATCACTGATTTAATCACATGTGCTCTTAGCAACTCCAGTAAATGTTAAGACAAGAATATAAATAGACCATGTCCTTTCAAACTTTTCATAGGTATATATCCATATATTATTCTAATATACATATATTTAAGTTATTTTCTAGCTTTTGAATTTACAAATAAGTTAACACTGAAAGTTTCAACTATAATTATACAATTTTTTCAATAACATTCCAGTTCAGCTTTTTTTCAAAATATAATGATAATTTTCCTAATTATTATCATTCCAAAAGCTTTTATACGACATTAGGTAAAAAACAGACAGGTAAATAGATAACATTTCTGATAATAATTCTTTACATATCTAATCCTTTGTAACTAATTTCTTAATGTTAAATATTCTATATATAGAAGATGTGAAAATGGCTTACTATTTCATTATAGCATCATAATTTTACCTTTTTGTCTATGAATGGAATAAAATTTACATCGTATATATCTGGCCACAGATATCTTGCAGTCCTGCACAATATAGGTGTACATTTAAGTGTTTTGGCTATATCTGTCCAATAAGTAACTAAATTTATTTATTGTAACAAGTGAGCGACAATGAAGGAAAGCATGTAGTTATGTGTTTATAAGGTATTACATATTGATAATACTTTTGCAATGACCCTTGTTTGTTAGATATGATCTAGAAGGTAGCTATCCTTTTAGTGTTGGATTTAAAAATGTGTTATCTAAATTCAGGGCAGAAGGGGTGGAGGAAAATAGAAAATATATCACTGTCCCAATGGTACCTGTAAAAATGCAGTTGATTGAGAAAAAAATTCCAAAATTTCTGTATTGTACTTATATCTTCAAGAAACTATCCCGAATAAACGAGGAGGTTTTATCCCACAGAAGGTTTCTCTGTTCCCTGCTTCCCTCGTGAACTTACATAGCATTTTTTTTTTATTTTTACTCTCTCGTACGTTTATGACTAAAATATTGATACACAAATATTAATTGTTGACAAACTGGAATTATTTATGATAATTTAATTTTCATGCTCGAGACTTTATTTTTTTAGCCAATACACTGCACAAAACTATAATGGTTTTGTGAAAATCAGGAATATTTAATATTACACAGATTAAAATTGTTTACAAAAACAGGGATATTTAAAATCTTCATATAAATGCACTTGAGAACCAGAAATCATTCAATAATTTTTTTGATATGATATGAAAGTACTCCAAAATCTTTTTTAACTAATTTTCTATGGCAATTAGGCTTTAAAAATAGTTTTAAATAACTATCAGATATACTATAGAAAAAAGGATGGATAGATTTATCAAACCATTAACTTGAAATCCATATTCTTATCTGAATCTATTCTTATCAGAACTTTGGGAACAATTTAGATTGTTAAAACCTTTAAACTGTCAAAATGATGACATTTAAGAAGTTACTTTATAATTAATTTCATTCAACAAATATAAATATAGTTATAAAATAGAATCAACTTACATAAAAATTAAGTTTTGAATTCTATCATTTTCCATCTATGTGTAAAAATGCCCTATTTATTTTTTAAACATGTTCTTTTATTCTTTTATTTCATGGCGATCATTCTCTCCATAGAGACCTTTGCCAGTGTCAAGTTTAGAAGTGGTGGCTAGAACTAGATTTCCGGAGTGTGACTAGATCACTCTCCGTAAATCTGTCATTGTTGCTTAGTAAGAAAAATAAACTAAATTGCAAAACAAAAATCAATTAGAAATTTACTATGATTGAATAATTAGAGCAAAAATGAAAATAAAAACTAAATTTATAGATAATACAAATGTGATAATATACATGAATATAAATGGTGCTAGATTTTCATGTCGTTCTTTCTTATATATTGTACGATTAAGTCTAAAATGGGTTTATTAGCAACATATAGAAGGGTTCTAATGTTGATAGGGATTTAAATTTTATAATTCATAAATGAATGAAGGAATATACATGACATTTTATGTATAATTGATTTCAATTAATTTTAAAAATGCATTTTTGTTTAAAGTAGTATTCCATTTAATGACCACATGCCAGTGACATAAATTATATAAGATCTATTAAATTGAAAATTTACATTTGAATGTGCGGATTGTGTAACTGATCATCATATGAAAGAGTGTAAGTGCTATATCTCTTAAAATAAGTAAACATTGGGCCAACAAACGCCAACGAAATGGTTTGATTTATGATATGATAAAATATGTAAAAAATGCAAATTAAAAGCAAAAAAAAATACTGACTGGACTGATCCTTATAAAGCAAATAGAATCATAATTAACTTCATTTCGGCTTAAACATCAAATGTGATATTAAGAAGTTTGGCATTGAATTGATGAAATTTTGCAAACCAAAGTGCTCCTTGAACAAGTGAAGTTTCAACATAAGATACAAATACAACACCATTTACATCCAATGAACTCTAGACGTATCTCTGCAGGCCAATGGATATGCAGTGATAATTACTGACTTTAGTTTTTTGGCCATTGTTGGCTTGCTTTATACACACCATTATATAATTAGTGGATTAAGAGAGGACAAATAGCATTATCACACAATAATCCATGATACTTTGTAAATTATACTTTTAGCTTCACAAAAAAACTGAAAACTTAAAATAAAAAATTCATACAAAACAATTTCATTTTGATCAATATATATTCACATATTCTTACCGCACTTGAAATTTTACTTGTAATTTATTTATGCCACTAAGTACACTAAAAATCGCAGCTGAAAAGAATTCTTTGAATACAGTTACCATTACTAAATGTGAATTAAGTTTTTCCCTTTCTAAAAAAAATTGTACGAATTAAGAGACATAAAAATCACTCAGAATAAACTCTAGCGAATAGGACAAATTACAGAGAGGAGATACTACATATCGCCATAACAGTCACGCTAGGTTGTTTAAAGCTTTAGTGGGAAATGCCAGTACTTGATTACCACTAATAACAATTCAATTCAGAATACCTTCTATTCTCCCAGTGTTGTTTCCACAGAAGGACGCGTACATAGTCAGCTTATGAGATAGCCTATACATTTCGTCAACATAAGGTCATTGGGTCAATTCTCAATAACAAAATTTATATAAAATGAAATATAAATATATTCTATAAAAAAATAAATACACAATGATGTATGAACTGAATATTTAGTAAACATTATCTACAATAATTAACAGTAAACCTAATTGAATTAATCGGGAAGCTGTACCAACCCGATATTGGCAGCCACCAATCCACCCAAAGTCTCTCCGGTGAGCACCCAGCTCTCTCTCTCCGGTGAGCATTACATGAAATTGCGCTTGTCACCAGTACAGATTTTTTTTATTTTATTGATTTCATACGGAAAAAAACAGATACTACTCATGAAGTTATAACATGATGAGTAAGTTCTATTCTTGCAGACTTATATCTTAACATTCCCCCATTCAGATACTAATCTATGTTGAGTATTGATACAAATAAGTTTACCACGATATGGGATGGTATGGTTACTTCTTCCTTCCATTTCTGTCCAATTTCTTTTCATTCTTCATTATCTTGTTGCCATCAATAGACTTTTTTATATTATATAAAAGCAACTTCAATGAAACTCTTATGTTAGTTACAGTGAACGATACTATTTCATTCAGTGGTAAAGAACATCATTTAACACTTAAAATAAAACCTATTAAGTACGAATGAAACTCGCACTGTGAAGGTTCCGTACATATTTAAGCAAATTTAAACACCCTGCACAGGCTTTGTAATGATCTTGACACAGCATTCCATGTTCTGGACAAATTTGCTAGCTTGTTATAATAATACATGCAGTCAATTTTACGGATACTATACAACCATCAGTCCATTGAAACTACAGAGCATATAATATAACTTACAACCATGTGAAATTATATTTTTTCTTTTTTTAAAGTCTGTATGAAATTTTAAAGTCTTTCACATCTTCACAAGTCGAATTTGGAGAACATTTTTGAATATATTCAATTTTTGTTTTATTTATTGTCATGTATTTATAATTATTATTATTGTTATATTATTATAATTCTTTGTGCTATAACTGGTGAGGATTATCGTGAATTTTTAATGAATGATTGATTTCTAAAATTGTTTTATCAGTATTATATGTTTTATAATTGAATCTAATATATTACAATTTTTTGTTATTTATTGTATTATACTAACATTTATATAAATTTAAGGATCTATATATGTAGAATGTTATTTTGATATGGGTATGTTAGGATACAAGATAATCTAATACTTAAAAATCGCGTTCATCGTATCTCATTACGATTTGTATCTGTTTTTACACCCATAGATGATAAACAAATAAATAAATTTACACAAATATCAATATTATTTTGTACCATTTAATTATATCGCCTAGTATATCTTTCGCAGGCATAGTTTTTCAGTAAACTTGTATTATTATCATTTTAATTTTTTTATAATTCTGACTTTAGCAATTTCAAAGATGAAGGCGAACATATTTTTGTATAAAATTTCCAGCTATATTTTCAGCTTTAAAACTATGAAAAAAACTGTTTAAACTTCTGAAAAAACAGTTCCGAAATCCTTATAAATCGGATGACATGTGAAACTAAAAAAGAAATTATACATTGCAAGTGCCCCCTAAAATATACTTTTATAAATATTTTTTAGCATTGATTATTGAGTTAATATGCTTTAAATGTCCAGTTTCTGCATCAAATGATCTATGCGAAAAGCGGCTATGACTGACAAACGTACAGACACATGAGTGATCTTATAAGAGTTTCTTTATTCCTTTTGAGACATGGAACTCTAAAAAGATCAAATTGTCATTAGAAAAAATGTAAGCTGAGTAGAAATTTATTCATTTAATGCAGCCAACCCAGAACTCTAAAAATACATTAGCTTATTCAAATGGGAGATTCCATACTTGAAGCCTAACTTAACTTATATTTTATACGACCAATAAATTTCCTACCCTCCAGGCTCCCTTTTTGCTTTTTAAAGTGAAAACGGTTTTAAAAAGTCTTCTATACTAAGGTCCCGCCAGAGTTAGTGATTAAACATTTTTGTTGTCCGTTTTATATCTTTATATCTTGTGACTCAAGGGTTGTAGAGTGTAGTGTATTTATTCTGAAAATAGACCGCTGTATATTGCGTGTCAGTGCACTTATGCCATCGAGCAGGGAGGGGGGACACTTATGCCATCGAGCAGTGAGGGCTTCTAATAAGTTCTTTATTACACGCACATTAACTATATTAAAATAAACATACAGATGTGTACTCTATCAGTTTTGTACACCAAAGCGCAGTTAAAGCCAGCAAAATATAATACTAACTACCTCCCATATTGCTAGTTGTCATAATTTCAGTATATTGCCTTCAATTATACTACTGCTTTCAAATATAATTTTCATGTTTAGTCTCAAAATCCATCCCTTCAAAGGGCACATCCCTTTAGTTACTTGGAGATAAAAATTTCTAGAATGAAAATGATAGAATTAATAATACAAAAGAAACAATTATAATTACTTTCAAGCCACAAAGGCAATCTCTTTCACATGGCCATATGGTTTGCATCAGCAAAAAGAGTGAAATGATCACTGCCATTGGGTTTGTTGACTTCATTTACTTAAATTACAGTCTATTGCTAAATATAATTCAAAAAACTTTAAAAGGCAGGTAACTTATACACAACTTATAAATACTTATGATATTAATATATACAATGACATGATAAACACCAGAGAGGTCTGCTATTACGCAATCCCAGTCCTATCTTTATTTAATCTTGAACTAAAGAAAATTACAGCTATTTAATAGCTACAGTACGAGGCTGGCCACTTTCAATGTCGTGATTCACAACAACATCATGAGTGCCATCCGTGCTCTCATAAAATTGTACATAAATTAATTTGTAATGTCTTAACTTATTACGGGTGATTATAATTTAAATATTTTTATTCTAACATTACTACAGGTGATTATTATTCGAATAATTTCGACTTTGGTTTCTAACACTGGTAATGGTTATAGATATCATACTGTTACTAGCTGAAAAACATCCCTTGTGTGTCCCAAGTTAAGCAACCATATAAAAATGACTGAAATTATAAACATGACTGAAATTATAGTCATGACATTATAAAACAAAATATTTTTATTTTTAAAAAAATCAATAATTGATATTCGAAGCAATGTTTTTTGAAGTCATAGTTTCATGACATCCTTAATTTCACAATAAATTATAAAACTAAAATAATATTGAACAAACTATTACTCCAACTGTGAATTTAATTAGAAATGTGTTGACGCAATTGGAAAATAAATTTTATCATTTATTTCTCAACATCTTATAAAAATTTAATAAAAATATCTGCGGTTCAACGATATTGTTTACATATTTAATATAATTTTAAAACACAATTCAGACTTCAAATTATATTTCAAGTCCGAATTATGTTTTAAAATTATTTAATTATTTAGTTTAAAATTGAATAATTATTTTAAAGATGAAGATTGATTGTGAAAATTGTTTTAATTTTTTTACAAGAATTTATGTTTGTATTGTATTTTGTTATTACTTTTTATTTCCTATTCTGTTTATGTTGTCAACATATTTGGAGGATTTTAAAAAACTAAATATTTCATTTAACATAATAAATACAAAACTTATAAGTATACAATACTTATAAGTATACTAATTCTTTAAGTAATACATAACTGGCTTGTATTACAATAACAATACTGAATGTTGTAAGAAATTCACCATATAGTTTATGTATATTGATGAAAAATATATTAGGCCATATGTTTATATGGTGAAAAATAATAATAATAGTTTAGTAGAAATACTATGTTCCCTAAAATACTTAAACTCATACATGTATCTTAGTGTGTATCCCTCATAGTGAATGTTCTACTCGTATTTCATTTATGTAATTTTTTTCAAAATGCACTTATCATATTTTACTTTATCGACAAGAGCACAATATTAACACATGCACAACATGATCGGAGAACTTGATGGAGATCACCCTCTATAGGTGAGTTAAATGAACTTAAAATGAAGTAAAACAATGAAAACTTCTTCAACAATAGCACATTTAGTATTTTTTATACTGTATAACTATCGTTCTAAACTTGCTTGTAATCAATTATATTAATACAAACATACCCTTTTTTATTTTCTTCTATTTCTGAACTCCCTATTGCATCATACTTTTCATAAAACCTTTTTTTACATTTTGCACATATTTAATTTGTATAAAAAAAAATATACTTCAGAATATATCTTCTTCATGTTCTAAGGATGCAGAAAATCTCACAATAAGAATAAAAGCATACCATAAATCGGAATAACATTTTAGAGTAAAGTCTTCTCTCCCTTCAGCATATTCATAACACTTTTAATAAGTAATATTCAACTACTCTATGTTCCATGCTAAAATTTTTAAGCAAGTATAAATTACAATTTTCAACAGAATATTCCCCCGATTATTTAAAAAATTATCACCAAAAATTATCTCATTGAACTTACAAAAATAAAACAAAGCACTTACTTCTATAACCTACAAGTACATATTATTGTAAATATTGATATATTACAAGCAAACTTATTCTCATTCAGCTTGTTAAAAATTTATAGGTTTTTTGGCTTCAACTTACCCTTTTTAAAATATTTGCCATGTACAGAATTTACTCTCTTACAATTATTATATGTATAGATAAGCTACTTTTTATCCCAAAATCTGAAATGATTCCTAAAAAATAGCATCCATCTTTTATGATGTTCATGATGTTCTTAATTAATTACATAATAATTTACAAAGAGACTTCAATCAATAATGGCAATGCTAACCGAAACTTTACACAATGGAGTACTTTACAAACATAAAGTTAATCCTATAAACAAATTATTTCATTGCTACTACTTTTAACCCGTATATACTTATACTATTGATAGCATACACTCAACAATATAATAAAACTATATAATATGTAACATAGTAACAAGGCACTGGCCTTGTTACTATGTTACATATTATCTATATATATATATATATATATGAAATAAACTTTTAATAAGATTAGTTAGACTGTCATATATTACTACCTGTCCAAAAAGTTGTTGAACAAAAATTTGTTGCTCATCGCAATATGAAGTCATTCTCATGTCGAAGAGCTTGATAGATAACTGAAATGGAAGACATGTATGCAAATTTTAATTCAAATTTTTGGGTTCTCAACCAGGAATTAATACAAATAAGCTTTTCTTCAGATTGCTCTCTAAAGTATAAGACAAAAACAATTTATAACATTTTTTTTGTTTTGTATAACAAGAATTTTTTTTCAGCTTACTCTCGAAAACATAAGACAAAAATAATTTGAAATTTTTTTTATTTTGTGTAGCAGGAATTTTTCTTCATGTTCCTCTTGAAAATATAAAACAAAAATAATTTATAACATTTTTTTTTCATTTGAGCTTTAATTACAGGGAAGTTATTTACTTTTAAGTAAATAATATTTTTTATTTACAAAAATAAAAAAATATTTTTATTTAAAAAAATATTTTTTATTTATATTTTCTCGGTCATAATTCAATTTAATTCATTATGTCATTATCATAAACAGCTATGATAATGCTGTGCGGCGCTCAGTTATTGTACACTGCGGCACACTGACACTTGCACTAAAGTTTAAATAATATATCTCGAGAGCAGTATAAAGCAGCTGAAAATGTTTTTTCATGGTAAAACACAAAGAAAAATGTTCAATTACAGTGGTTTTATTTTATACTTAGCAACACATAAAAGTCGGCTTGCTATTTGCAAAGGTCTAAAAGCAGTTTATATTAATTTTATTAGAACTTGATTTTGAAATTGTCAGAGAAATGCCCTAAAGTGTCATGTCAGTTCCCAGTGAACACATCACCTAAAACTGACGTCACAACCAGATCATATAAATGTAAATGAATGAATTTAAGTAAATTTGGTGTAAAACTGATATTAATTATGATCTTGGTATGACGTCATGGTGTTTGATATAATTTTGATACGACATTGACATAAAATTTGGTTTTAAAATGATACAATTTAATGACTCACCTCATATATTTAACACGAAAAACATTTGTAATATTTATATCATATCATGACACAACATTAAAGTCAGTATTTTACGTTCATTAGACATAACAAATCAATCATACTATTACATAAATTATAAGTCATTATTTTATGTAGATTTGACATAACAAATCAGTCATATTATTAGATAAGTTATGTCATTTTTTTAATATTATGACATAGTAAATTTGATCTTAGAAAAGAAAGTCGAGAAACGATAAACACCATTCATGTACCAGTTATATTATACGACACGCAAATAATTCGTAATTCAAGTTGTAAAAAGTTTAGTGGGACCATCTTACATACGCAAACTATAACTACGTAATACGAAGCAAAACAAAACGCAGTAACAATAAGTACAAAACGCAGTAACAATAATAATTAAATATCAGGCTTTCTTCAAATAATTGCTTATTACAACTTCAATAAATATTTAACTGTTTTGAATCATATATCATGGCTCTAAGAATAGTAAATCGAATTCTGAGAAACGTTCACCTTCTATTTTTATCTTTTTATTGATAACTTCAATATGTTTGATAATTAAAATATAATAGACAACATATCTAATAATAAACAAAATTTAAATTTTTTTTTCTTGAAGTAAAACTCTTAAATTGTAGCGCCAAGATAGCGCTCTTAATAGTAGCGTCCTTGACTTTATCCTTAATATGTGAAAAATAATTTTAAAATTTAATAGTGCTAAGATTGTCCAAGGGTCCAAACCTTTTTACATCATTCACGAAATGAATAAGATTATGAAGATTCTGTGATATCGCATTGCACCATATAAATTTTTGTATTTAATAACAAACCACCATAACAAATTGTTGCATAGTTATTGTAGATTAAGTTCTTACGAGGATCGCATAAAAGTTTAGTTGAAACAATTAAAGCCATAAAAAAGTATCTGGATGTTAAAAAATAATTTTTAATATTCCGATGCGTTATTATATTTGTCACTAGGACATTTACTCTCCAGTGACAAAATAGCGCTACATTCCAATTTGCACGACGACACCGAAGTGGTTTCCCGATAGCATATGTACTAACAAGAAACTACTAGTATTCGCACTGGCCAGGTAGTGAAAAGCGTACTTGCCTGGCAGGGAGGATATCCAGGGCAAGGTCCTTCCATTGCACTACAAACTAAAACTGCACTGTCATATTCAAGTAACGTTTTCACAAATAACTTGATATCATTTTGATGATGATTTTAAGGTTAAGATGATGTCATATGGATGTTATTCATTAGGTCAAACGCTGACCTAAAAATGGTGAAAAAACAATTCTCCTATGACTCAAGCACGACCTTATTATACCTTATGTAATTTGTGATTTGGCATGATATCATTTTGATGTAAATCTAATGTCAAGCGTTTACCGGAACGTAAATACGCAGTCATGTTCAGGTAACATTTAGATAAATAACTTGTAATGTCATTGTTACATCATTCACATTGATATCACTGACGTTAAGATGACGTCACATGGACATCATATTTATCATTATATTCATTACATCAGAGTCACATAAAAGTGTGTGAAATAATGATTCTCCTATGATCTAAAACTTATGTAATTTGTGACCTAGCATGATGTCATTCTTATACCAGTCTTATGTCAGTGTGTTCACTGGATTGTATTTACTAAATTAAATTATTTATGAAAAAAATACATAACAGGCGATGGTCCCATTTTTTTAATTTTTTTACTAAACCCAACATCAATGCATTTCTTAACTTAAAAGTATAATAATACAGAGTTAATCAAAACACGTTTATTAATCATTGTTGCGTCTTGACAAAAACAGTTGAATTTAAAAAAATACATTTTGAAGGCAAAATAAAGTTGGTGCGTGAAATAAACATATACAAATGACAAAACTAAAATACAATAAATTTATATGAACACATTTTCAATTTCAGCAATTAAAATTCGTTGAAAAATATGTCTACAAATTCTCAAGAGAAATGCAAAGAATTTAAATGATCAATTGACATGCTGAGAGTTGACTTTTGTTGGGGTAATTTCAGAGTATGTCTTCGTTTAACATACGTTGTATTCATAGTTCTCCCATGATAATCTTCCTTGGGAAACAAGCGTTCAAAATCAACCTCAGAATTTTTCCTGGGTTCAGCAATTTCGTCTGTCTTGGCAGAGTCACAAAAGTTGTCATCATAGTTTGCTATATCTGTCTTGCAACTAACAAGCTTTATTTTCAGTTGGGAACTTGACGAATTTAAATCCTTGTTACTTGAAGAAGAACTTTTTAACGAAGTTGGGTGATCACCTGATACCCAGTCTTCCAATCTCTGATTATATTTTGTATTATAATGGCGTTCTGGTTGAAGCTAAAACAAATTACAGATAACGAAACTAAAATATTTTTTGATAATTAGTATTGAAAATAGTATACGAAACGTTGACATATGTTATTTTCTGAATTATACAGCAATTCTATCTATATGAAATTTCTGTTTGCATAAGCAAAAATAAAAATCAAAAAGGACATAGAAGCAATAGTGCCAAAACTTTCACTTAAACTATGCCCCATTTTCAACAAATATTTTTAAAAAGACATAGCACAATCAGTATTGAATAGATAACATTAGTTTTTTAAGACTTATTTATTTCTTCCATAAGAAATCATGTGAAATAACTAGACTCTAACTGTGATGTTGTATGTATGTATGTTGGCTGTGATTTTGTATGTATGTTCTAAATAAATTATTGTGGATAAGCGGCAATAAAATAACTTAGGGGATGAAGGGAATTTACATGAATTAACGGATAAATAAGTATAGAAATGAAAAGGCAAACAAGATTAATGTAGTGAGTCATCAACCATATATAATTGAATAAAACAATCAACAAAGTATCCAACAAAATTATGAAATAAATTCTGTAAACAATAGGCCGTTAATAAAAATGATCGCACATGTCATATCCCAACTGAGTGCTGTATAGGGTAAGAGGGAGCAAGAACGCCTTTTATATATGCACAAGCAGAGCGACAACGACCCACTTTCACAGTTAGACTTGCATCCAATTTAAATTATTTCTACTTCTAAATTGAGTTATATTAGTTTCTATTAATCTAATTTTGATGAAAAAAAAGCAATTCATCAAAACTCTATTTTATAGGTAGCTAAATTTTATTTCCAAAAAACACCATTTTAAGATTAAGTTTTCTCAAATATTCAGATAAAAGACAGACAGACAAATAGACAAAAATTCTACAAATTGTGAATGTCATCTTAGAATCATATATGACTCAATGTCAAATCAGAAATTAGATTATTAGTTACATAATTGGAAAATGTTTTTCTCAAATAAATTTCTTGTATTGAAATTTTTACATTTGATCAACCCTTGTATAGTAATTCTTCGTTTTCCAAAATTATTTTTTCCTTTGAAGCACTATGGAAATTTTCAATAAATTACCAGAAAATGACAAAGTCTGTAAATGTTGTGTTTATTGTGTGGCCATCCTAATATCTTTGGAAGGGGCATATCTACCCCTACTACGGTGTCTGTACCACTACTATTTAATAGGGCATTAATCATTTTTGTATCTTCAAGAGGACTCTTAATAGCTGGTTTATGGTTTCTGTTTAATATTACTCTAAAATAATCATAGAATAAAATTGAAATGAATGAAATACAAATTTATTTAATTAAAACTATTTATCGAACATATTTATAAAAGATTATATGAAATTAATGCATGAAAATGAAAGATTTACAATTGTTTTTCTGATGACCTGCACGGTACTAATTTTAGGATCATTTATAGTAAAAAAAATGTTTGCTTCCACGGCAATTTTGCAGGCAGCTGCTGTGCCACTGATCCAGCATAAAAATGCACGTTCAATGATACTTCACTCAATGAGATGCGCATATTATATGGTGTATTAACCTATTTCTTTTCAGTATTTGGCAGCATATCAATTTAAATCTACACATAGTTCTACAACTGTAGAAACTGTGACAGAAAGATAGATGCAACAGATATAACAATGTAATTGAAACAATTGCTACTTTTATAAAAAGTAGCAATTGTTTCAATTACATAGCTACCAGGCAACTTTAGTGACTTAAAAATACTGCAATCATTCTATTATGTTTTATTTTATATGGTATGTACTCATGATTTTCAATAATGCAAAGTTAACATCGAAAAACTTCAAAAACAAGTTTAAAATTTTTCAAGTAATCTTTATTCTTATATTTAATATTCCACTAAGTTTTTAAATCAGTTAATGATCAAAATACTTTATTGCAGTGATGCATTTGAATATGATATTCGATGATTCGATTGACACATTACAACAAGCGCTCCATTATTACCATCTGGGAGACAACAAGCACTCCCTGGTATCAATCTACTATTGCTTGGTGAGCTGGTCAAATGTGCTATCAATGAAGACACAAAGGTCGTCACCAAGTACGTAAGCTCCAAGAAAAACCTGCACTCCGTCCATTCCGTCTAAACTAACAAACAAGTACACGACATAAGCAAACAAGTACACGACAGAGACAATCTTCCAAATCTTCATTTACTTGTACAATACTATTTAATGACCAAGAAAGAGATGATAAAAATCTCTTGACAATGCAGAAGCTCTGCTTACTACTTGATGGTGAGATACCAGTAAACGAAAATAGAGTAATTTGCTAACTTGGAAAGAATTATTGACAAAAATGGAAGCTCTTACGCTGTTGTTCATATTAGAATACAAAGAATCAGAGAAGCACTTGGAATGCTAAATATATGGAATCATATTTTATTCTAACACAAAGATCTGCCCATTCAGCACCAATGTGAAATCCTTGTACTCTTTGTATGTAAAGAAGGTAAAGTGTTCACATTTAGGTACTTACATAGAATACTAAATATTTTTTGTTTGACACAAGTCTCTATTGAAGATCATCATAGAAAAACAAAACAAAATCTGATACACATCAAAATAAAAAGGTGAAAATGGAGATGACTGAGACCTACCTAAAATGCCCTATCGATAATCCACAAGGAAGCCATAGAAGAGGACATATCAAAATCACTTAGAGGTGTACGGTGATAGATAAGACAGGGAAGCTGGGAAAAACATGGGGTGAAGTGATACTACCAGCAAAAAATTTAGTCAGATGGAAAACATTTGAGGAAGCCACATATTCCAAAACAAAATGAAAGGAACATATATATATAAATATATCAACCATATTCTTAGATAAAATATTTTCGTAGCTTTTTATTTGGACATACCCGAGCTTTAGCTTGCTTCAACTGGTATCTCATTTCCCGAATTATATCGTCTTTGAATTGACTTCGAGAAAGTGAAGTTCTGTACTGCTCTTCAAGGCAATGACAGCGCCTTTGGAGACCTTTTATTTCTTCTGTGGTGCCACTATTGTGCTCGCTTGGTGCAATATTTGATGTAATATAATTCTGAAATGGTAAATAAAATATTATGAAACTGAAATAGAGCTTCACTTCAATACAAATAATTACTTGAATCACATCTGTACATATAACAAAAATTTATATATATGTGAAATTAATTATTAACGCCCTACAGTGTAGAATTGTCTAACTGTATATTAAAGACATTCTCGAAAAAATTATTGCTTTAGGAATTGTTGTTTTTTGTTTTTGTGTTTGTTTGAATGTGTATCATATAAAAGCTATTAACTCAATTCAGGTGGAATTTTTTTAAAAACATAGGGGTGGACATAAAGTAACTTTAGTAAATTTACTTTTTATTTACTCTTCGGCTCACCCAATCAGAAGATATGTGAATTTAATATTTACAAAAATTCATTTACTTGGCATTAATACAACAGCGACAAAGAAATCTAGCTATTCGACGCATAGTAATTACCCTAAAGTACGTTGTATCTATGTACATCAATAAACTGTACTACATATATTTAAATCACGTAATGAAATTTTTCACACAGATATATATTGGCGAAATGTGCCAGTCCAGAGGTAGGGTATAGAGTGGCTTGGGATAGGTAGATGCTTAAGTAAGCAATCTGAATACGTACAGACACATGAGAGCAGACGTCGTTGTTGGTTGTTTTTCGCATGTAAATTTTGTCAATGTTGTATTCAGTACAAGCTTTTTTTGTGTCATTCTGTTGTCTGTGGAATATGTTGTAAACATTTGTAATTTAATTACTTTAGTAAGCTTAGTATTAGGCTGTATAAATTAAGTTGTTATGTATTTTATTGCCTATAGATACAATAAAATTGTGGAACTATACTATCTACACATTAAAGATGCTTATGAAAAAATAAATTAGGACACAACAAAAATAATACAACACAAAAATATTGTTATGTTCTTTGCAAACCTGTTTATTTACAAGCGCATCACGCAAGAGTAGCTAAAAGGATTTCCATGAAATTTTTACTGGTGGTTTCTGTGGGGTCTGGGATAAAATATAAGCTATGTTTTACCGCAATCAACCATTAAAAAAAAAAAGATACAGCAATTTGACTTTTCGATACAAAGAGTAGATTCCGCTAGGCAATCGCAATGCTCAAAATACTCACTATATCATTCCACTTGGCGACCATGGTCATTGCAGTTGTGATCAAAATGTCATTAATGATGTTATTATAATTGTATTTAATTATATACAGTTTAAATTGTCCGTACAATAAATAAAAATAAAAAACTTGAAATACGTATCAATAAATAAAAGCAAAAAACTTGAAATTAGTGACGCATTTGTTACTGTGTCACCAATTTCAAAACAGCAAGAATTCTAAAAATGAATAAATAAATAATACAAAAAAGAAAGAGGTCATTATGATAAAACGTACAACTGTTGACGATAATATAAAATTCTTTAATTTAAAAGGGAAATTTATTTTGATAGTCCTCATTTCTTTAATTACCATAATATTCATAATAACATTCTTATTTTTCTCTTCCATATTATTAACAATCTATTATTTTCATTATATTTAAGATCAAAATTCACAAAAGTTATTTTAAATTTACTTGTTATATATAATTACAAAAAATTGTGTTTAAAGCAGTGATCTCACTTTTCGCATGCTACTACATTTATATGAAAAAAATCTAAATGAACACCTTAATTTTTCTTAACTCTATTTTCAAGTGAAACTTCTTTACTGACATATGAGTCAGAAAAATTGTCACATTGTGTGATGCGTATTGGACACATGCATAATGTCATAATAAATTATGAATTAATACATGAATAATAATGTTATAAATTCTTATTAATAATAAGGATTCATATTACTATTTGAAGTATTGGTGTGCTATTTTACTGACGCTTGAACTGGTGGATATTTCTTTTTATAGTAAAGTATTTTAATTTTGAAAGTATTGTTTAATTTATGTTTTTATAACCTAAAATATAAGAAAATTAGATTTGGCAAGCTGCTGGGAACTCGTAGCAGATTTTTGCATATTTACCTTATTATCCTTATTAAAAGAGTTTTTAAATTCCCTTTATATAATAAGGGAATTTAACAACTCTTTTTAATGATTAAAAATGCGAATGTGCTATCTCGCTCACACAATTACTTAAAATTAGCCATCTTCTTAGTACATGATCTGATGACACGTAAACATGGTAACACGTAAGCTTTCAGTGTAGGTAGAAATGTTTTTTCAGCACCATCATGTTAGCTGCAGTGAACAGTTTTAACGAAAAGGTTTTTTGTCCACATTTATGTGTCATATTATCATTTATTCAATGCCATAGGATGAAAATTTATTAACTAATATGAACTGTTAAGAAGTTACACTTTATTCTTAAACTTATATGGTGAGGCTCAACCCTTTTTTACCTATTAAAAACTACCTTTTTACCGACAATTTCTCTGTTATGATTTATATAGTTAATCATATTGTGTTCAGCAGCAGGTCAACACATTCATTTTATGGTTCTCTACCTTCAAAGGGAAACGGAACCCTTATAACATCACTCACATGTCTGTATGTCTGCCTGTCATGGCACTTTTTCTCAGAAACTGCTTGACATGGAAACATGAAATGTGGCAATAAAACATATTAACCCATGAAAAAAAATAGAATCTTTAAAAGCATGTGGAAAGGTTGTAGAAAAATTATAAGAATGGTTCTAGATATCATCATATTTTTCAATATGCACCATGTCTTTAATGTGAAATATATAGTAGGTTACGTTGTGAAAAATTAATATTTGTAAATAGTTTAATAAAAATACTATGAAGTCTAAAATGTTTGTAAGTGCTTAAATGAGTATAAAACTTTCGTAGTGCAATTTCTACTTGTGCCTGACAAATTTTTATCTACTTTATTACATTGCATCAAAATATTTCAGTCTTTTCAAAAAGTTTCGATAAATACAACAGTAAAAAATCCATGTAAAGCTTAGCAGTTTTTAATTGATGCAAGTACAAAAAACACATAGAACGGCAGAAAAAAATTCCGAAAACTATAATCACCTCAAATTCTTCCTCAGAATCTAAAGAATCAACGAGATTTGAACAAAAAAATCTCTGCAGAAATCCATTTAGCAGCTTTTAAGTCAAATGTGGTCAAATGGATAGATAAACATTATATTCTGTTGTCTAGTTTATCTAGAGTACATAGAATAAATTGTTTTTTGTAAATATTTATTACACAATCTCTTTTCCTTTTACTGGTTTATTATTTGTAAGTATAGATTTTATATAATGTTTACTAGAAAAGCTATATAAACATTTTGAAACATTTAGGAATCTTGTGATATAAGATATATTATAAATAATATACATTTTAATTCAGAATTTTGTTTACAAGCAAACAACACAGTTTGCAAATTTTAATTTGAGATATACTTTTATATACCAATAGGTTATAAAAGTATACTTGATAGAGAGAAATAAACTTGGGAAGTTTTACTAAAAAATTACTAACAGCTTATATACAAAAAATGCAAGCGCTGATAAGATGCCTAAGTGACAATACACTGGAATCGTAACAGGCGCGTCAAGATCCTAAACCCACTGCCCATTCATTCTAATCCATGAAAAACATTATTTATTTATTCAATTAAAATTTAAAAAAAACATAATTGAAATTATTTGTCTATTAAAAATTTCCTTAATATCTCATAATATTTATGTTTTAAATACACATCTAAGTCCTCCAGTATAATGAAAAATTACCGACTTGTACTGTAAATATTATATACATATCTTTTATATATAAACCCTTACTTCAACCCTGTACTTTTATAGACGAGTTAAAAATTTTACAAAACTGCTTCAAAATTGTGCTTATTTAATAGAAGAGAGGAGTGAAATTAATTCTCACGATGATTATATAAAAATAACGACTCTCATCTTCAATATGCAAAATAATTCAATAAAGAAGAAATATATATGAACATTTATCAAGTGTGCTTCCAGTGGGATTTTCTCAAAATGTACATACTTTTAAAAAAATCATCCTTTAATTTGTTGTGCAAAATATCTTCTGTTTTATATGTTATCGTGGCAGTATTGTGATTCCTGCACATAATCAGAATAAAAATAATAGAATATATGACATTACCATATCTTTCATCATATATATTTTGTAATTATATCATAAGTAAATTTATAATAAATCAATATACATTATAAAAATAAGTGTACAATGTGCATGCTGCTAAAACTCAGAAACGAATCCTGGTACGATCAAGGGAGTTATATGATGTGGTAGCCCTCTATCCCCATCCGTGAAGAAGGTTCCCGTTTTTACCTGAAGGGCGTGCTTAAGGGCTGGAAGTTTCTCCTCTAGAAATGTCCAGAACAGTCCAGAACATTCAAGGGTATTCGAGAGCATTCTACAAAATTCCAGAACATCCCCGAATATTCTGGAATGTTGTGGAATGTTTGGGAATAGTCAGGAACATTCGGGAACATGTGGACCAATCGAAGCCTTTTTTGTATGGATGAGGCTATCCATTGGTAGGGGTATATAAAGCGAGATCCGTTGTGAGTTCGAAAGTCAGTTTCTTATCAGTGAAGTGCAGTGAGTGAATAAAAACAAACAATGAAGTGTGAGTAATCAAAATGATGCAGTGTGCAAAAATGTTTAAAAGTGTACTTAGTGTATTTCTTTATAAAAAGTTTTATACAATGCCCAAATGTAAAAGAGGAGATCTTGCCAGTTCTAAAGCAAAACGGCGAAAACAAAAAAAACAGTGAAGAAACAAAACAGTCGAAGAGCGCGAAGCACGTTTATATGTTTAAAAAAACATGTAAACGTGCTTCGAAATCGAAGAGCGTGAAGCACATTTACAAAAATGAGCACCATGAGAAACAGAGAAGTCTTACCCTCATCTTACATTGGACTTTCTCCAAGACAAACGCACAAATACACTTAGGATGCCATGATCCACGTAAGAAAATATGGACGACCTGACCTCTTCACACGCAACTCATCATGGCCAGAAATCAAAGAACAACTAAGATACAGACAAGCCTCTATGGATCGACATGACATAATAGCCCAAGTTTTCCTACAAAAACAAATGAGATTTATTGAAGTCATCACAAAATACCACATCTTTAGAACCGTTAGATGCAGGATGTACGCAATCGAATGGCAAAAACGAAAACTGCCTCACTTACACAATCTCATATGGCTACAAGACTGAATTCATCTCACGGATGTAGACAATATCATTCAAACTGAATTTCCCAATCCACAAGGAAATCCGCAGCTTTACGACATAGTTGTGAAAAACATGATTCACAAACCATGTGGGCCATTAAACCCCAATTTTCCATGTAGGAGTGATTGAAAATGTACATAAAAATACCCAAAACCATACTTAGTCGACACACAAACCGGAGATGATGGCTATCCCAAATACTGAAGACGATCACCCAAAAAAGGTGGCTTCACAGCAAAAATACAACTATGAGGAAGAGACGAACTGGAAATAGATAATCAATGAGTAGTACCATACAACCCACTGCTTTCCAAAACGTTCCAAGCACACATAAACGTAGAATACTGCAATTCAATAAAATCCATTAAATATGTAAGTATGTGAACAAAAGCAGTGACATGGCAGCATTTCAAATAACCAAAGACAGAGAACAACAAAACAGAAACGACTAGATCCTCATGTACCACATGGGAGATACATCAACAGTAAAGAAGCAGCGTGGCGGATTTTCGGTTTTCCCATACATGAACACGAACCAACTATGCAACATCTAGCAGTACATTTGGAGAATGGACAGAGAGTTTACTTCACAAAGGACACCACCAGAAAAATTGTAAACAAACCACCTAAGAACACAACATTAACAGCTTTTTTCCAACTGTGCCAAACGGATCCATTCGCGAAAACATTACTATATGTCGACGTCCCTACCTATTATACGTGGAACACAACAAGAAAAATATTTGAACAACAAAAACAAGGCATTCCAGTAGAGGATAATCCAGGAATCATGAAAACTAAGGGTCTAGGCCGAGTACACACCTTACATCTGAACAACGCCAAACGTTACTATCTTCTGATATTACTACATGAAATATGGGGACCGACCAGTTTCACACATCGCAAGACTGTTGACTGTTACCTATGCCAGATGTACAGAGAAGCATGCCAATGCTTAGGAATACCGGAAAATGACAACACTACAAGAAGCCTCACTCACAGCCTCAGCTGTACAAATCGGAGATTTATTCACTCGAATCCTTCAAAGAGAGTATGAGTGATGATGTACTGTACCAAATCCGACAAGCTCTTCCAGAACTGGCCATCGAATTCAACGACATCTTCAATGAAACACTCATTTGCCTAGGAGATAAATGTTTAGCAATAAAAAACCAGACCTTAGTACAATTTGGAATGCCAGCACCACAAAAACATGCTTTCAGTGTGCTGAACTTCAAAATTACAAAGGAAAAAAGCTACAACATCAACGAACTACTTCAATACATTGCTCACAACAGACCACTCCTCAATGACAATTAAAAAAAAATTACAATGTTATTATGGACTGGATCAACAACAACACTGGCGGAATTATTTACTTTGACACACCAGACGGCACCTGGAAAACATTTCTAATAAATTGATTGCTGACAGAAATACCTGCTAAACAATACGTCGCACTTGCACTAGTATCATCCGGCATTGCCACCACACTTATGGAAGGAGGACGAACTGCCCATTCCGCCCTACGACTACCATTGAATATAGCCGACGAACAATTCCCAGTATGTAAAATATTAAGGGCATCTGGATGGGGTGAACTTCTAAAACAAGCTAAAATTATCTTCTGGGATGAATGCATAATGGCACATAAATAGCTCAAAGCCATTACAAGACTTGCTTTTGAAGAGGAAAAAGAGGAGTTCTACTTATACTCTCAGCAGGTTTTTGACAAACACTTCCAGTTATCACCATGTCAACACCAGCAGACAAAATCAATACATGCTTAAAAAATTCACATCTCTGGCCACACATACAAATACTATGACTAACAAAAAATATGAGATCTATATCGACTGTTTGTCTCTTCGTCGAGATCTATATCGCTGTTGTTTCATCTTTCGATATAGACTATCGAAAGACGAAACAACAGCACGTTTTACTCAAAAACTTTTACAAATAGGCGAAGGCACATATCCTACTGACCAGACGACTGGCCTCATTTAACTCAACAGTGATTTCGACAACATAGCCACTACTGGGAATGAACTCATCGACTAAATTCATCCGAACATTATTCACAACTATACTAATCCAGAGTGGCTATTTCAGAGAGCAATTTTGGCAACTAAAAATAATATTGTCGACGATATCAACTTTAATATTAAAAAAAAAATTCCCGGTGAAGAGAGAATTTGCAAATCGATCGACACAATGGTAAACTTTGAAGAACTGTCAACTTCCCCACAGAATTTTTAAACTCTTTGCAAGTACCAGGAATGCCATTACACTGCCTTTGAATGAAAATTAGATCCCCGATTATACTACACAGAAATCTCATCTCACCAAAACTATGTAATGGAACAAGGATGCTCGTCAAACAGCTATAGAATAGCATCATTGAAGCCAAACTTATAACTCGAAAGGACAAAGGGCACCCCAAATACCACTGAACTGCCATTTCAATTTAAAAGACTGCAATTTGCAATCAAATTAGCCTATAGTTTTACAATTAACAAAGCGCAAGGATAAACTTTAAAACATAGCAGCATCAAGCTAAAAGAATCCTGCTTTTCTCGCTGTCAACTATAGTAGCTTGCTCTCGAATAGGAAATTCGAAAAATTTTCTACATGTATACCCCGGATAACAAAAGGAAAAATGTTGTTTATAAACAAGTATTGTAAATAGAATATATTTTCAGTAAAAAATGTTTACTTGTTATATTTTAAAGTTTATCTTTTATTCCAACTACCACACAATCTTATATCAACTCCTTGAGCGAAGCCAGGTAGTAAATTAGCCAAGTAGTAAATTATAAAACAGATACTGAATTCAATAAATATATATATATATGTATATAAAAATATATATAACTTTTTATAAAAAAGAAAATAAAATCACAGGACGAATCAAGGACAGTGACATTTAAACCACACTCGCCAGAAAGAACTACTAAGTTTATTTGATTGTAAAGCCAATTGCCCACAAATAATTTTAAATCCATTAAAGAATATTCAATTGGAAAAAATGTAGCCTGGATTTTAATCTGAACCCCAAGCATTATCTATACAAATTAGTCTTATAGCTTTGCATGATACTCCAATAAACAGACATAGAAGAAAATTCTGAATAACTTGCTGTGGCCAATTAATTCCAGACACATCTCTAATACAAAATATTCCAGAAATATTCAACGTAGAAATTAACTCCCTCATTTTTTATAACATTTTATACATTGTTTATAGTTTTTAAGTATAAATGTCATCACATCGAAGAATTGTTAACAAACATTTTCACTAACTTGTAATTGTGTCTGGAATAATGCTAGTTTATTTTCATAAGCTTCCATCAGAGTATCAGTCTGCGTCATCATGTTAAGGTTATGACTGCTTCCTTGTTTAGATACTGATCCACACTGAAACACGAAATTAAATTATAACACATAGAAGCCAACTTGCTATACCAATTTAGTAATACCTAATATATATATACTAGCTGACCCGTGCGAAGTCTTCGCACTATATCGCTATCTAGCGTGTTCCAAGTATACAATTTGGCTAAGATATTTGATGTGTCGCCCACAGATGGCGCTCATGCCAATTGTTATAAAAATTAATTTTTTTATTAACAAAAAGATTTTTTTCGAATTTTTTTATATTTTTCGCCCAAAGTAGAAAACATAAGCTTTAAATGTGTATTTTTTTAATTTTTTTTGGTGCAGTAGTTAAAGAGATCGAGCCGCTCGACCAAAAAACACCTTTTAGAAATAATATATTTAGATAAATGAATGTGTGCATATATAAAGGCTACTTCAATATCTTCCTACTGTGAGATATTTTTTCATAGATGTTTTCAACGTTCAATAAAGTTAAGTAATTTTTCATTTCAATTGCTATCTGTAAAAACTTCAGGAGTGACTTCTAGTTGGGTAGCTAATATGTTTTCAATGAAACTAATATATTTAATTTGCGCATTTTCAAGATCTTCGATGATATATGGAATAAACTAATGCATTTTTTATTATATTTACCTGCCCAATGTAACTGTTATCTCGCCAACGAAAATCCCAAAGGTAACAACAACAATCAAGTATTTATAATACAGTAACAAATAAATTAGTCATGTATATGAATATTGACTATCACTATCAAAACAAACCATAAAGGTATGCTGCACCTACGTTGTCATGAAAAGCAAGTCCGTATACAGGTGTTGGTTTATTAGTATAGCAAATTTTTTTACAATTTCTCTCAAAAATATGGGACGAAAATAATCTATACCATTTATTGATTTAGACCTCTATTACTGAGAAAAAAATTATTTCCTTAAAAGAATTTTTTCTTCTCGTCAATATTTCCTGAATCATATTTCAACTTAAACTTTCCGTTATCATAAAGAAAACATCTGTAAAAAAACTTAGAAAAACACTGAAATAACAATGTAATAAATTTTCTTTCTGTGAAATAATACTCGCACAACTCATATTCAAACCTCGATAAGGGGTTCCCATGTCACTCATATCGTGTACTAAATTTGTATGTCTCGAAAGCGGAATGGAATGAAAGGAAATTTTTTATTATAATTGTCTCATTTTGTACGCAGAAACCCATAGAAGCCTGCTCGCTATACCACTTTAACACAACCTGTATATATTTTTGTAATGTTGCAATAAAATATTAATATCAGAAGAATAAAGTATTATTTTATTTAAATCATAAAGCGCCAATTGTTGCAGTGTCGAACACTCCCTTGCTATATAAACACAACTGATTTACTTCAGTTTTGTATTAGAGACTCTCTTATTAAATTCTTACCAGAAAAACGAGTTATGACCTATAGGGGCCATACAAAAAACGTAGAGGTCGCTTGAAAACAACAGAAATATTAACTTTTGATTACATATTTGTTAATATCATTGCAGTATTTTACTGACAGAAAATGATAACGAGTTATAACCTATAGGGGCCAAACAAGAAACACAGAGTTCACTTGAAAACAACAGAAATATTAACTTTTGATTACATATTTGTCAATGTCAGTATAGTATTTTATTGACAGAAAATGATAAACCAAATTGAGTGTAAAGAGGTTACGTTACGCGGCATTACGATATTCAATTTTTGAAAAACTAAACCCTGTATTGCTTTTATGAATTACTAAATTGCTTTTATAAAACACAGTGCACCATATTTAAGCATTATCAATAATTTTTATTGATTACAATAGCGTACATCTATGGGAACTTCACATGAAAAATGACAGCAGTGTAACCAAAAGTTTATTAATTTATCACCAAATGGCACTGATAGCACCTTGCATGGTCCCTGTAGTTAGGTTTATGACATACTAATAATTTGAGAAGTATAAAGAAAGTTTTCAAGCCATTTTCGGAAAAATCATTTTTTATTGTTTTTTCTTAGGGAGTTCCATAATTAGCAACATTAAAAAAATAATGTCTGAATAAACAATATTTGATGTCTGTGAAAACTTCCAAATATTATATATATCAAAATCTGTTTAAAGGTTAACTGTTCAACAACACATATATTTAATCACATGTTTTTTAATATTGTTATTTAGATTCAAATCTTGACTTTGATTTTTTTGACAATTTCAATATTTTTTTCACTCTCATTATTATTCCAGAGTAAAAGCATAAGTACCGAATAATAGTATTTTAAAAAATTTCAGATATATAATAATTTAATAGAATCCTCGAGCTTTATAAAAATATTTAATTGATATTATAAACCATTTTACTTATTAAAATTAGAAGAATTAATTTTTTTAAAGATGAGATGCTTAGAAAAAATTTATTAATAAACAAATCCCATAAATACTTAGAACAGGTGGTGTTAAACAGTAACCTGTGTTGAGTCAAAAAATAGCTGCCCATCCATTTCTCAAGAAACTCAAATGCAATTTGAAAGTGTAATTCTTGTTGACTATATTAAGCTTTGTAATCCTATCACTTTTAAACCAGATGTTATCTTGGAAAATTATGACTTTCTCAAAATCTGGTATTGGTTAAATATTTAAAAGTCTCACCTGACACACTTGGATCATGGACGGTGACGTCATCGTTTCAGCATTTCGAAAGATTTTACTTCTGCAATTAGAATGTCATAAAAATTACATTCTAACAATTGAAACTTAAAAACTCCCACATGGATGTGGGAGTTTTGAAATGACTGAAATGACACCTTCATCAATTTGAAGACAAATCACTTAAACTCATTATCACTCCTCTCAAGAACAATGGTGGTAAATCATTTTCTTCAGGTTCAGGCTAAGTTTGCCAATTCCATGGATGTGGGAAATATGTTAAAAGAATTTTTTTAAACTCCACATACTATATCATAATTCCAGCAGTCGCAGGTAACACAAAATTACATTTATATTGAAGCTATTAAAAATTTGTGAATGCTCCATATTTTAATATTCCCAAACTCAAAAGCATTTCATAAAAAATATTTATATTTATAAAGAATGTAACGGTATAAAGATTTTCAAATAATTATTACAATTTTCAAAATTTCTTTGAAGTTTGAAAAAATATTTTTTATTTGATAAATTCATCAAATCATTGCTCACGGCAGATTAACAAATATAATGAGTAAATATAATGAGCTACTCACTCAGATGGATTAACACAGGTAACTGATAAAAGATTTCGTAAATTCAAAATGGTTCTTTCCTTCTCCTTTATATCGTCTATTAACAACTTGATTTCACTAAAAATAAAATTACCTTTAATTAAAATATCTTTCTGTCATAATAACACGAAGAGAAAAACAAAACATAAGACTAGTGTAATTTTAAACATAATATACTTGGTAGGTAAAATAATATACATTATATAAAAGAATTGAATAGTGCTAATACTGGAAAGAAGGTAAAAATAACCTCAAAAAATATTTAGTTTTTCTATTCTAATGAAAACATCACAATTCTATGTACAATGCTTTTACAACATTAAACACGTAAACATATTCATGCAAAAGACTGAATCTTATTCCTTTGGACTCATAACTTACATAAAATGTATCTCATAGCTTACTATCTTACAAATCATAAGTTAATCAGATAATAGTATATTAACATAGTCTCAATGTCTGCAAGTTTACTTGATGAGATTACTAATTTAAGATTACAATATTAACTTCATGGTTATACAACAATGTGGCAAAAAAATTTAAGTTTCGTTTTCCACCTCTATAGAATTTGTAATACTGAATTTAAAATAAATAAAAATAAACAAATAAATATAAAACAACTGTATAATGCTCATTTGCTTTACACTTCATTAATATTAAGCAATTTAAAATATATCTTCTGTTATCCACACAAAAGTATGTAAAACCAGGTTGTAGAATAAACCCAAAAGTATCCTGTACAATACAATGTATATAATATCATGTACAATATTAGTTAAAATGTACCATGTACAATATTAGTACACGATACATTATAATTACTTCCTCTTTATGTTCCCAACCAATTACCTAGAGCTTATAAATTTTTCACTTTTACCAAACCAGTAAGGAAATAGCTCTTAAGTTGATATTTCCATTATCAAAAGGACTAATTTTATGTCCTATACACAAGATTTTTCAACAACTTCTTGCATTCTCACTGTAATCATCTTTTTACAACACCTCCGTCTAGCGCCCAATTATATCCAAAAGCAACTGTTTGACTCATTCCAATTGCACCAGTGTGTAATTATGTAATAAAAATAAAATTCTTAATATGCGTTAAAATTATTTTTATCAAATAAAACTGTTTACTTGTTTATAATTAGAGAAATGGGTGAGATTTATATATCCACATATATTTCCACTGTAATATTTCCACAATAACTTATTAAAAAATAAATAAATAAAGCATTTTTCTATTTTAACCCTGCAACTACTTGCAATATGCTAACTGCTAATTCACCAAACTATAACCATTTTTATTTAAAAAAAAAACTATCGCATATAATATTGTATTTCTTAAATATACAACAAAGTATTTTGTAAAATACTAACACATCTTTTGATAAATTTTCCCTTTCAAGAGTGTCATTTATCAATTTCATTTCCAGAAGTTTATCACAATTTTCTTTCTGTAAAAATAATATTATAAACTCTATGAATTATTAATTACACAATTTTATAAAACACTAACACAACGATACCACTCATTGCGCAAGTGGAAATTAGTTTTATGCAATTATAGCTAAACTTACATAAAATTATCATAGAAAATACGTAATTGTTTTATGATAACTGTTTCTTATAACTCATAAATAAGAAAACTTCACTTTTTACAATAAAACCATTGAACTATAATTCAATTGTTACTTAAAGTAATTACTTGTACAAAGCCAGTTAATTTATAAGTTAGTGATTACTTGTCAAATTAGGCAAATTTAATATATTCCAAAACACTACTTTGCAAAATTAGCAGCCTAGTAAAGTATTAAAAAGCACATAAAAAATATATCATTTAATTATCAACTGCATAAACCATACTTCAATAAACTAGTACTATACAGCAGAAAATTGCTACGTATTGAAAACTATTAAAACAATATTGATGGTTTAATCCATTTAAGAATATAATAGGTTATAGAATAGGAATTCTGTGTAATCATTTTATTGAATATTTTTTTATATAAATAATTTTACACATTTATTGAATATATTTGGCGTTAATTTTGTAGAAATTCATTATTGACAATAAAATGAAAGTATGTGATGTAGTATTATTTCTACTTTCTTTAAAGAATTTAAACCACAACCTAGGTTTCGTTGTATTACTACATCTTCAGGTGGGCTATTAGCAAAGATTAACTCTTACGAAAATCCAACAGCATTTATACGTTTCAAAACAATTGGGGAAACCAGGTTTGTGTGGGTTTTCCCACTGCTTATGTTAGTGAGATTTTTGTGGGGGAGCGGTGTAGGTTTTATTATACTTCCGAGAGTTATATGATATACAAGTATTTGGCTTTAGAGTATTCTTTACATCATAATTTATTTTTTAGATAATTTTATTTATCCCAATTTGTCAAGTAGAGCTAAGGTGTATACATTAGCTACCATTGTCCTTGTTCTATGACCAGGTCATGTAAAAATTGCGGAATACATTTAGATGAGATTTTTATGACTGTATTACGTCCAATTAAATAAAAATTAAGCTATTTTACCTAATATGGCGTCAAAATATAAAGAAATAAAAAAAGTGTCAGCAAACATGCTGAATACCAAGCACATGGATTAACCAGATAGTTCAAGCAAATGAGGGTTCAGGCAAAAAACTAGTAGTAGAATTATAATAATAGGTAATAACCACAACAAATTATGGTGATGCATGTCTACCACTAAATAAAAGCTACAAGCAACTTTTAATTTTATTCCATGAGTTTGATTAACACTGAAAGTTTTTAAATGAAAATTAAAAATTACCAAGTGTACCTAATATATGTACAGTAAACAATGATTGGGGAAAGAACATTTCTTCATAATTTTCACTTCTACCTAAAAAACCACTGATTATGAATAAATGTATTTTTTGATAAAGATACATTATAGTAATAAAGAAAAACTAATAAACTAGTGATCTGGTTGCAAATTTCCCGCATCTTGTTTGTTAATTTTCATCAACTGTTTGTAAATAATTCTTTAATTAGTGATTAGTGGGAAAATAAGAACTTATAAAAAATTAAATAACCTACTTAAAACTTAAATTCATTTATTCACAACTTTAAGACTCCTCGGTTTACCAATGAGATTCGCAACTAATAATTAATCATTTTGTGATTGATAATAAGACAACTTTTTGTTTTTTTTGTTAAAGTTGTTTCTTGCCATGTTGTTGTTGCCATGTCAGTTTGTTTCTAAATTAATGTCTAAATAAATAAAATAAAAAATGTCCATTTATATTTGTGTAGCCATTTTTAAAAGATATGAACACAAAGAAATAAACAGGATACACTGAGAGACAAAAAATTCCAAAAACGCTGAATATATCATACTATTTCTCAAGTTCCAAGAAAGGTACAATTACCACCTAAATATGTTTAGTAGTTTTTGTGTAATGCGTAGTCAAACAGATACACAGACAAAAAATTCCAAAACACAATTTCTCAAGAAAAGTATTGAAAATTCAGACTTTTCATCTTTTTATTACATTATTTTCAATTTTATTATAATGAGAAACTATTAGATTAAATAAAATATGTACAATAATTTTAAATTTTAAAATAAATTTGTAATAATCTTTAAAATATAAAAAAAAAATGTATCTTTGAAAATAACAACAATGTTTGCCTTTCAAATAGTTTGTTTAATATAATCTTGAGGTTAATTAAATACAAAGTTCTGTCAGTTCAATCTACTTGGAAACATCTTGATGAAAAGCTTCATCTACACTCTGGCCCAATTTGCTTTGAAACACATCTCTGGAAACATACATAGATAGACTTTTAGATACAAAAACATTTGAATTTAAGAATATTTGAATTAACAAAAACTATTTATTAAATGAGCATGAATGGAAAGAAACATTGTAACAAACAAATATTACAATTAATATTACCTAAAACAAGGGCACACTTTTATTTTGGTGTTAATCTCATAAAAGCAAGTTTCCAAATAACAAGAATAGTAAACATATTACTATAAGTAAAAAAGAAACTTCATAATAAATAACAAACTCATGAAATATATATTAACCTTTGAGGACTGCCAAATATATCAGATTTTGTGACTTCCAGAAAATGCAACCCGTCCAAATTCCAATATTCCTGCTCACGTAACCGCCTAATGACTTCAATAAGCCCTCTTAGATCACTATCTTTGCGTCTTAACTTTTTCTGCAGTATTATTATTTCAGAACGTAATTCCATTTCTATCTAAAAAGATGGAAATTGCATACCATAAAAGCGGGCAAATCAATGGAAATAATATTGTAAAACTCCAGAGAATATTTCTTACTCAGTAGAAATATAGTTGTATGTTATTTAGTGTAGCTATATCAGTGATTTAAAAAAAACTTTTAGAATACCATTTGACAATAATAATCAGACCAGAAAAAAATGGTCTTATTATAATATATTATTATCAGTAAAAATGTGGCCATCATTTACACACAAAAATTATGTATTAATGTCAAATTCTAAACAATAAATTGCTAAAAATCGATTCATCTGAGATTACTTTATGCTAATTATCAATGATTAACAATAAAATTTGTTTAGAATTTGAAAAATTTGTTTCGAGTTTGAAACTTACCTCATTATATTTTTTATTTTCTTCATTTATTCTCTCCTCCAACAACGTGACGCGTTTTGTTGCTTCAAATTCTAATTCTTCGACAGTTCTGACCAGTAAAGCATTTTGCTCTACTAAATCGTTAACCCAAGTTCGAAAGATTTGGTTTTGAAGCTGTAAAAAACAAAATGTATTAATATATTAAAGTGTAATTTTTTTAAAAGCAAGCAATTTTTTTAAAAAGTAAATAAACCGTTAAGTTATCTTACTTTTAATACATCCCCTTTGCCTTCCCGAGTTACATTGCTGAGTCGTTCTTCATACATTCTATGTATTTCATTCAATATCTTGAGTGACGAATGATCAGATTTGTCACTTAGTTGCGAGTTACGCGCACAATTTGAACAGGCTTTACTCACAGAATTTGTTTCTTGGCTCTGGCTTTCATCAGTTTCGGTAATATTATTCATTTTAAGGAAATTAAATAATTTTAGTAATTTTATCATTGAGTGTAAAATACAACATAAAGATGGAAAGTCACATTTGGTCTAAAAGTAAATGGTTTAATTAAGTTTGACATGTAACTTTGATAATATTGAAATTGTTAAAAAGAATGCTTTTTAATTTCTTTTATTACACATTTTGAATGTAATGTTATCATAAACCGGCCAATATGTACAAGTGTTTTTTATATACATTGATAGACACATTACGACTTCCAAGGTATAAAGATACCAGTAATCATTTAACAACAAAAAAGCCTGCAGGTTAAATATATATTTTTTAAGAAAATAAGTTCTAGGTCTAAGCTATAAAGACCGTGCAAGAGTTGTAGAAGTCGCTTGTTCACAAAAATAAGAACTTTTCAATACATGTTTGTCAATATCAGTGCAGTATTTTATGGACGGAAAGTTATAAATGTCCTTGAATGTAATGAGGTTACATTATGAATGATTGAGATTTCATTTTTGAAAAACTAAACACTGTTTTATTTTCATAAATAATTTAAGTGCATTTATACAACAATCTATACCAGAGTTTACCAACCTTTTTTTTGTTGAGGCTCCCCGGACTATAAATTATATTTTCATGCCCCCCCTTTACTTTTTCATGCCCCCCCTTTGATTTAGTAAATTAAATAAAAATGGTAACTGAAGTTTGTAAATAAACAAACTTACTTTCTAACAGTGAGACACAATAATTTTACACACTCAAACTGATTTCTCAACAAAATATGTACACCAAAACGTCAAATTTGCTTTCCGCCCCCCTTGACATCTCTCTATGCCCCCCTTGGGAGGCACGCCCCCCTGGTTGGGAACTCTATACCTTATATAAGTATTATAAATTATTTTGATTAATTACACTAAGGGAACTTCACACTCCAAAATGGCAGCAGTGCAACCATAAGTTAACTTAATTTATCACCAGATGGCACTGATAGCATCTTGCACAGTAGACAGAAATATAAATAGAACAGAATGTCATTCTTTTTAATATTTTTATATTGGTCTCTCTGTCAGTATATTTATTTGATATTGACATAATGTTAAAAACTTTAAAATTACTTAGCAAAGCAAAATACTCAAATAAAACTGAGTTGCGGTGTAACGAAAGCTATCCTTAGCTTGTTAGTTACAGCAAATTTTAAAATTCTAAATAATTACGATTGTCAGCTTCATTGACTATTATATTTACGTTACTTCGTATATTTGTTCACGTACAAATATTATGATAGTCCATATATGATGGTAAATTACTTACTGTATTAGTATATTCTTGCAGAAAAATAGTACATTCTTGCAGACAAAAATTTTGTATACTAAAAGTGAATAAGAAAAAATAAAGTTGGTCGAGTGCAGAACGAACACTCAGTTATTTAGGGTTATGAAGCCATATCTTCAAATCATTAGACAGATTGTGCCTCGTAATAAAGCAAGAAACAAACTGCGTAAATAGACCAAGTTATTTGCAACAAAGTTACCTTTATGTTCACCTTCCTAGTTTCTATGAAACCTAGTATGTGAATAACTTGTTTGCTTATATCCTTTTATTTATTGATGCAATTTGACCAAATTAATCTTGCACTGAAATATTTGCTATATGCCATTAACAAAGTGGTAAAAATTAACGGAGTAGGACAGAAGCCAGTCGTACTGCATGCCATTTTTGAGGCTGATATCTCATAAATGCGATGCCAAATCAAAAGTTGTTACTAAATATTTTCTGTTAGTAAGATCCAAAAAGTGTGTTTGAAGTATGATTAAAAAATTATTCACAATTAAATGAAACTATGTGATGTAGTATTATTTCTACTATCTTTAATTTCTTTACCACGACCTAGGTTTCGTTGTATTACAACATCTTCAGGTGGGATATTAGCAAAGATATTTGCTAACATCCCACCTGCAAAATATTTGCTAATATCCCACCTGAATATGTTGTAATACAACGAAACCTAGGTCGTGGTAAAGAAATTAAAGATAGTAGAAATAATTCTACATCACGTAGTTTCATTTAATTGTGAATAATGAATTTCTACAAAATTAACGCCAAATATATTCAATATTTAAAAAATTATTTTTCTCTATGCACAGAAATACAAGAAATGTTAATTATGTCCTGTAAAACTTCACCACAATTGGTCTTAAATTGAATTAATTATAATGCTGTGACACACAGACGAGACGAAATTATAAAGGTTTTGCTTTTGCCATGACGAAACGAAATTATAAGTGTTTTGATTTTTGCTTTTGCATAGACGAAATTATAAGAGCAACGAAATTATAAGGGTTTTGGGTTTTGCTTTTGCACATTTTACAAAAATATTGTGAAAGGCTTTAATATTTTTAGAATTCATCTATTCATTTCCTATTAAATTACATGGATGCAACTATTTAATATAATGTTCTGTAACAATTTATATACATACACATATGATATCTGTATGCACGTCAGGTCTATGCTTGCCGCAGTACGGTTGCAAAGCAGTAGTGCGTTTTTCCTGGTACACTGACATTCCTAGTTTCCTATTACACTGACAGGCCTGTAGCTGCACATTAATACTGTCTATGCATGTCAGTAATAAATATTATTTTTCATTACGCACATTAAATAGTAGCACTTATATCAAGAGCATCGTGTACTAATTAGGTTGGAATAAATAGAAACATAAAAATAAGATATGTAACCGTAGGATTAAATAATGTATTAATAGATGTAGAAAATAAAATTATATAATTCTACAAATAAAAAACTTTTTTCCCCATTTCATTTTTTTTTCTCCCACCTTTAAAGTTCATAATTACTTTAATCCCTATCAAGCATGCAACTCAAGACTGTTTTTAAAATATAATCGACAACTTCAAGATAACTCATTTTTTTCTTGGAAAAATATTCAAAATAATATTTTCACTTAAAATGTCTTGAAATAATTGTTGAGCAATTATAAAAATAGTCCTTAAACCAAAGGTAAAACTTGTTGAAGCATTTTCGTTATTTTTGCATCCATTCAACCTTATAATTTGATATAACTTCCTAGACACAAATTTGTAAAGAACATTAGTTTGATAATTGGAACTAAAGAGGAAAAAAATTAATTAAAATTGTTTTTTATGACAAAAATAATTAATTTTATATGACCAGTTATTATCAAGTTTTTTTTGTAGTTCTGCATGTTCTGTATATTTGAAGTTCTGTTCTATGAAATATTTAATATATTTATTTTCGATATTAGTGTCCATGTTAAACTGGTCTTTTTAAAAAAAAAATGTGGGCCTATCCGTTGCGTGTTTTTTGTTTTTTTTATTCAATGAAAAAACCTACGTATCAATTTTCATTTTGATACTAATGCAATTGTGAATAAGTTTGAACAATTTTACTATTCGCATACAAGTGTACACAATATTGTTTTATCAAATACTGAAAAAACATCATGATTATAAGTACTTGTAATTTGTTTTTTGTAAAAAAATATTGTTCAGAATGAAAAAAACCGTCAAAATAACAAATATCTTTACTGAAAGCCGCAGATTTATTGATAAAAATAAATGTGATGCGTATAAACATTGACAAAGCGAAGAGACAAATGAAGACGAAGCACCGTGAAAGCTGACTAGGAGTAAAGTTCCAATTTTTTAATTGGATTTTTATGTTTCAATAGTTTGTATGTGGTATAAATAATAGTGAACAAAAAACACCATGTAAAAACATGTTTAAAATTATATCTGAAGAAAAACATTGTATTGTTTGTAAAGCTGCTTGAGAAAAAAGGACAAAGTATTACATACCTTAACTTAGTTTCAAACAAGATTTATTTGTAGTTTGTACATGTAAAAATTGACGACATATGTAAATTGTGTTGCTAAGTATGTGTATTCCACATATTTTTCTTGGAAAACTTTTTGCTGACAGAAAGTTTTATTATTATTAATTTATCTGAATTACGGTTAGTGTTTATACAAGAACTCCTTAAAAATCTTGTGACATGTGAAGATGAAAATGTGATAAGGTAAGACATAGATAATGAATTTTCTTCCAATTTCAGAAACGTTTCTCCAGATACTATTCATCTTACAGATTATGTATATAATATTCTCAAACAAGAGAAATCATAGAGAACAAATCTGTCAGTGTCATAAATAAAATTCTCAAAATAATTAGACCTAATAATAAAATAAAAACTTCAGTCAAAAAACAGAGTATGCAACTCTGAAAGAAGTACTTCTTGAAATATATGAAAGTTTGTTCTGGATTGTTTATAATCATTTTTGAGTTAGATATTTGATGAACAATAATTTTTCAATGTATCTTTCATTCAGTCATTTTTTATTAATCAGGCCACTGCTTGGTATAGATCTGTCCAATGTGGCATTTAACTACACATTTATAGACATTACTCTAGCCCTGCTCAGCATTAAAATTGCGCATATAGAGTTTGGCTGAGTACATAGTCTACTGCTCAAAACCAGGTCAAAAAAAATGCTAAGCAACACCACCTTTTCGACAATTAAAATTTAATTGAAAACTCGCATTCCTATTAATTCTGTATAACTGGGGAAATTTCCCCCAGTTCTACAGAATTAATAGGAATATGTTAATTCTGTATGACGGCCAGTTATACAGAATTAACGACATTCTTTCACATACTTTCTTGAACATGCTTTCTCTTCTCCTGATATAGTTGGATTTGTTCTCTTAATCGTCCATTACAAAATTCTCACGAAAATAATGAAATTTGGTTTGAATTGGAACAGTTTAAGACAACCATTGCTCTAAGTTAAGTCGTTCAATAGAAACCAATTAACAGACGAAATAATTATAGTTTGCATTAAATTTCTTGTACACCTCTAGGGCCCGGGTGCTAATTAGAAAATCGATGTAGAAAGCCCGGGATAGGTGAAATTTGCGACAGATATACACCACCATAATTTAAGTATCAACTAATTGAGAAAATTACATCAATTAAAACTATTTACAACAATACATTTTCTAAAGTTATGAAACTTCCTAACTGTTGAAATAATTTTTTTATTTACGTATATATAAATAAATATATATAAATATATTACATGTTATATAAAATTAGATACAAAATTTGAAAAAAATCATATACTTTAAGAAAAAAAAGCAAAGTGTTGAATCTATGTCGTTGGCCACGCACAGAAAAAATTGGTGCAGTGAAACTAATTATCTTTTTATTTCACAACTTACTTTGAAGAATTTTCTATAAAATTCTAAAAAATGGTGTAATTTTCGTAAAAGTAAAATGATAATTCAAAAAAAGGCACAGAAATTTTCCTTCATATATTACCATAGTATAATTTCCTTCATATATTACCATAAATTTTCCTTCATATATTACCATAGTATACATGGTCTGAAGGTACTACGCTGTAGTGGGAACAGAACGAACTGGAGCAGCAAAAAATAAAAAGATTCTAACCCAACAGAAGCATCCTTGACGCTAGCCCAAGACCACAATCGCTAAGCAATAGCCCACGACCGAGCAAACCAATTGTTGCGCATGACAAAGGACAGGGGAAATACCTAAGAAACACATAAAACTCCTCAACACAACATCCCAAGCAGATAAAACTGGATGATGACTACACACTTAGAACACACAATGCAACACAATTAGAACACATAGATAGCAAGCCACTCCCGATATTTATAGATAGAGTTAAAAATATAGAACCCCCTACGTGTTCTCTTATCCCTAGTTGCAAAAGATCAGTATGTTACAAAAGTGCTTGGAGACGACAAAGTTAAAATACAAAGTAAATCCCCAGACACATATAATATCATCGTTAAAGAACTTAAAGCCAAAAATACTGAATCCCACACTTACAAACTAAAACAGGATTTAAGGTGGTTATCAAGAAATTGCACCACTCAACAGATATCGAGGTGATCAAAGAAGAGCTCGAAGGTCATGGTCACACAGTTACCAACATTTGGAACGCCAAGCAAAGGTTCACAAAACCGCCCTTACTACTATTTTTCGTTGAATTGAAACCTGAAACAAAACATATATAATATAAAAACCCTACTACATGGCCAATTAGTCATAGAACCACCGTGCACCGTGAGCTACCACAATGTGCAAGATATCAGAAGTACAGTCACGCGAAAGGGTTTTGTTATTGCAAAACTGTGATGCCTCAAATGCGCAGGAGACCAAGAGACTCGCAACTGTAATTGTAAAGAACGTTCAGACACCGTGAAATGCATTCTATGTGAGGGTAACCACCCGGCTAACTACAAGGGATGTACGGTCTACAATGACCTATAGAGAAATATATATCCCGCTCTACAACAAAATACAAATAAGATAGTGAACCCCAACGAGAGTAAAAAAATAACAATAACAACTGAACTAGTTCCTGACCTTATTGACTTCTGTTTAACTAAGGGTATTGCGAGTACATCCATAACTGCTGAATCTTCCTACAAATTCACCTGTCCTGTTCATTCTCTTTGGAAAAGATATCATGAAAAGCAAAATGTGTTCACTGTATGGTAGAAATACAGACTGGGAAAGCTTCCGAAGTGAAGTTGAAAGTAAGCTCAACACCAGTGTAGACCTTAAGACCGAAATGGATATCATGGCAGCAGTTAAAAATTTAACCACCATCCAGCAAGCCACATGGAACAACACCCCCCCTCATCGAACGTAAAAAAAACCCAGTCTTAAACTTCTCTCATAAAATCCTTAGACTAGCAGCCGAGCAAAACAAGGTACCCACCTCACAAAAAAAACTGAACCACATATCCAGGATACTGACAAGAGAACTAGATAAAGAAACAATGAGATCCAAGATTTCCTGAGCAAACTGGATCACACCACAACAACTGATTACTCCTTGTGAGAAGCCACAAAAAAACTCAGAAAACCTACCACGCACCAGCCCCCAATCCATAAGGATTGTAGCAAATGGGCCAAAAACGATAAGGAAAAAGCAGACACATTTGCTATGCACTTGCAAGTTTCTTCATGCCCCACGACTTCAAGGATGCCACGCAGGATAAGGAGTCGAATCGAGATATGCTGATCAAAACTACTCATACAGATAATTCAGTGTTTGAATTCTACACCGTCGCCGAGGTGATATCTGCTATTAGGCACATTGACGCTAAAAAGGCTCCTGGGTACAACCTAATTATATCCTGCATCTTGAGGGAACTACCTGCAATTACTATCACCTACCTGAAACTCATCTTTAATGCCGTCATGAGAAAGCATATTTTCCCCCCAACAGTGGAAAGTCTCACAAACAATCATGATCCTGAAACCTGACAAAAACGAACAAGAAACAAAATCGTACAGACCCATCAGCCTGCTGCCTATACCATCCAAAACATTTGAAATAATTTGTCTAAGGCGGATTCTACCAAAAATAAAAAATTAAAATCGAATACCTCCGCACCAATTCGGCTTTTATCAAAGACACGGCTCAATAGACCAGGTTCACAGAATAATAGAAACTATAAATGTAGCCTTTAATAGCACACCGTACTACGCTGCAGTGTACCTAGATACATCACAGGCATTTGACAAGGTGTAGCACGAAGCCTTACTACACAAAGTCAAGATCAATTAATCACATCAAGTCCCCAAATTACTTGAAAATTACCTGAGTGACAGACACTTTATGGAGAAGTATTGTGATGCAACTACCGATCTCCACAAAATTAAAGCGGGTGTGCCACAGGATAGTATGTTGGACCCTGTACTCTACCTCATTTATACATATGACCTTCCAACTAACGCTCATTTCACAATTGACACATTTGCTAACGACACAGCTATATTAGCAACACACCCCGAACCAATCATGGCAACAAATATGCTGCAAAACCACTTAAACGAAATTATAATTATTTTAGTTAAAAAAATGGCATATTAAGGTCAATGAGACAAAATCAATCCACGTAACGTTCACCCTTCGGTGCGAAACCAGCCCTCGCACACAAATCAATGGTGTACAAATTCCTCAAGAAAATGATGTTAGGTACCTTGGGCTGCATCTGAACTGAAGTCTTACATGGTGATTCTAAAAGGAAATAATATTGATTCTAAAAGGAAACAATTTGATATGCTAATCAAGAAGATGCACTGGATGCTAAATAAGCAATCGCAACTATCCCTCCAGTTAAAACTTATGATTTATAAATGTATCATTACACCAATCTGAACGTATGGGATTCATCTGTGGGGCACCAGCTCCAAGTCTAAAGTCAACATTATCCAGAGCTTCCAATCCAAAATCCCGAGAGTGATCGCCCAGGCGCCTTGGTACTTTACAAACGAAATCATACACAAATATTATTAAATTTTAGCAAATGAAATTTTGAAGATGAATGGTTTTAGAAATATATCTCATTTTTATCAAATTACGTCATTTTCTAAGTTATAAAATATGCTCACAAGTAACTTTCTTTGTATCTAAGTAGAAAACATTTTTTACGACTTAAATTCATTCTATTGTGAAAATACTAACAATGTGCCTATAATTATTAATACATATAATAACACCGCTTTTACTGAAAAACAAATCAATTGATGTAATTATTACAAACGTGATATTAGCTGTCCGGGAAGTCCGTATACGTTTTTCGCAATCACAAAAAGAGGACAAATTGTAAGTAATGAAATAAATGCATTTCATTGGTAAAATTTTGAAGCAGGTACATTTATTTATTTATTTATCAACTTTTATGCATAATACATATGGCGGACTTATTGATACATAAGCAATCTCTTCCAGTCAACCATAACAATTGACATTGAAGTTTAGTTGGTAGACTGTAAGAGATTTTACAATGAAAATTATTTATAGTACATTAGACAGAAAAAAAATTTTAAAAATACAAAAATATTAGTGACATAAACTATTGACATAATTTGGGATGGCTTTTCCATCCCACAGAAAAGGACAAGGGCACAAAGGAAAAGATTTCAGGAGAGGCAGGACTTTTTCACTCGATCTTTGAAAATATTTAAGGATGTGATTTTCCTGGTGTGGATATTTAGGGATGTGACAATGAAGGATTTTTCATAAGAGGTAGAGGTATGTATAGGAATAAGTAGGTTGAGTGAACTTTCAGATCATAGCCCAAGGCCGTGAGCAGACAAATCTTTAAATTTGCCAGTAAGATAATTTGGGTTCCAAGGATTTTTTAATATATTAAAAGGAAGTGTAAATATGTGAAGTTGACGTCAATCACGGATGTTCAGCCATTTACTCAAACCTTTATTCAAAAATATGATCATATTTTCTGAGGCCAAAGATATACCGGATGCAAAAATTTTGAAGACGTTCCAACTTGTACAAATATTCTTTGTTAAGATCAATATAGCACACATCTCCATAATCAATTAATGGTACTAGGAGTGTTTGACAAAGGTAATTTTCGTTTTAGTGGGTAGAAAATTTTGAAGATGTTTCAAAGAGGGTGTCCTGTTGAAAACACGAAGACTAACATTATTTAATTGAGAGTGCCAACTAAGATTTTGATAGATCAGTAAGCCCAGGTTTTTAACAGTTGACGTATATGGTATTATTGTACTATTTAGCACTAATTTCGGTAACTAGGCAAGTTTACTTTAGAAATTAGTCTTTGACTACCAATGATTATAGCTTGAGACTTGCTTGGGTTGACAAAAAGACCCCTTTCATGAGTCCACTGACCAACTGAAACAAGATCTCGATTAAGGACGTCGATGGTTTTTTATAAGGAATGGAGGTCCGAATGCACATAGATTTATAGGTCATCAGCATAAAGATGATAATTACTACAGATATTCTTAACAACATCATCAATAAATACTGGGAAAAGGAGAGGAGATAGAACTCCACCTTGAGGAACACCAGCTGTAAGATCAGTCCACCCAGAATACATATCTGATGACTTAACACATTACCCGCGTCCATGAAGGTATGAGCTAAACCACTCAAGTGAATGCTAATATATTAAAATATGTATATATATTAATCTCTGAAACATATACATGCGGACACGAAAAATAACGAAGTTCACGGAGTTGAACGCACTGCTAAAATCAAGAAGCACAAGGACAGTCACTTGTGTATCATCCATAGACAAGAGTATATAATCAGTAACCATAACAAGGACAGTTGAGGTACTATGACCAGCTTTAAAGCCAGATTGAAGTAGATTTAGAGATTTATGAGCATTGAAGAAAGTAAAGAGTTGACCATGAACAATATCTGTTATTTGTTTAAGAGCATTAATATTTAAGCCATCAATTCCCATGGATTTGGATTTACATTCCATTCTTTTCACTGACATTTGCCCATGTTGATGGAAGAGACATAATACCAGTTTTCCAAAACTCAGCTGAACGGGAGGAGAAAAAGTGATCCAAGTGGTTTTTGATATTTGTCAGGGGATGGAATTTTTTACCGGTAAGGGAATTTTCAAGAAGAGGTAGTAATCTGAAGGGGCAATATCGGGGGAATATGCAGCATGCGGTAGGACATCCCAACCTAACCTAACTGCAACAACTGGTCACGTTGGCAAAAATGTGTGCAGTTACACAATGTCTTAGTGGAAGACATCTGTTGTGTAGTTCTGGCCGCTTCTCCACAATGGCCATCTTTAAGTTGAGCACAGTACTTATTGGAATTGATGGTCTGGTTCGGTGGCAGGAGTTCGTAGTGCAGCAAGCCTTTCTAGTCCCACCATACAGACAGGAGGATAGTCTTTAGGTGCAGACCTGGCTTCGCCACTGTCTGCAGGCCACTACCTTGCATGGACCAAGATCATTTCCAGCTGACATTATCATAAAAGATCCATGATTCGTCTCTGGTGACCAATCTTTTCAGAACAGGGTCTTTGGAGTTTTGAATAAAGAGCAAATTGCAGATAGACATCCAGTATTGCTTGTGTTGGTCCGTCAGCTGGTGGGGCACCCAAACGTCATAACAGCTCGCATATCTGATCTTCTTCAGGTGATCAAATATGATCGATTGGGGAATTCCCAACACGTCTGCGATATCTCGGACCCTTTACGCGGTCCTTATCTGTCGTGACAAGTGCCCCGCAGCGCTCTCGATCTTCAAGGTCGAAGTCTCCAGATTTGAACCACCTAAACCACTTGCGAACTGTAACAATAGAAACTGCATTGTTACCGTATATTTCATAAATTTTATAGCCTTTTTTCAAAAGAATAACATAAGATCGTCGAGCTACTCGAGAGAGATAAGGTGCAAATGCACATTGTGGCGCACCATGTTTTCTGCTGTGCTGTGAATGACACGATTGTACTCAAGGAACACCAATCTTATACGTGAAAGAAGAGAAATGTCCACGCTTATTAGCACATTTCGCTCAAAATCATGCTACTGTCAATATATATTTTATTAATTTGTTACAAAAATACAATTATTTTCTGCTAAGAATATGTATCGTTATAATTATAATATAATATATTTCTTGCCATAGTGGAATATGTGCAGATTCAACATATATAAATCGAATGAATTTTTGAATGTTTCATTAAACAAATTAAATAAGCGTAATCTTCAATAAAAACAAATTATTTTCATATATATATTACAAAAATATAGCACGCTTATTGCTCCATATAATATGGACAGTTTACAACAATAATGGCAGTTTCAAAATGGCCGACAAATGATTTAAATAATTTATTTCTACCACTTATCTCCTATATATCCAACACTGTGCAAAAATACACATATATCCAACACTGTGCAAAAAACACTTCGAGGCATCTATCATTCAAATTGTTTTGTTTTTACGTTCAAAAAGTCTGCAGATAAGACCTTGAATTCTGGGCCTGATATCAGGCTCTCGGGCCATGAGTAAGGATTTATGTTCGGGCCCGATATCAGACCTACCACAAATTGAAAGTATAATAATCTAATATTGTCTGTACTTATACAGCCCAGCAGTTTTCTTTAAATATTTTGCCAGTGCTGAACACAACTTAAAAACACAAATTAAAAAGTAAAACAACGTGTTGAATATTACAACCATTTATTCTTAAGATGACTAATAAAAATAATTTGCATAGTTGACAACTACAAAAAGTTTCAAGACACGTGCGGGACATCTATATATAACTATATAATCCAATATTAAAATAATTTCATATTGTGATTTAACCGCTGATTGAGGCCTTCCGCATTCAGTAAGCTCGAATTTTTGGATTACACACTCATTTATTTCTCATTGAAACACGTATTTTATATATGATATTTATACAAAAATAACAAAATATTTGATATTTTTGTGAAATTTTACACAATTATTTTATTTCCCTCCCTATATATGGAAAAAGAAACCATCTCAAAATTTTAAAATATTTATTTAACTATAAACACTGAATAGTAATGGTTCAATACGAATGAAACAAAAACTAACAAATAACTTTAGTAACTTTAGTTTGAAATTATATTAAAAATTCTACTAAATTGTTGTCATAATACCTAGTAAAAAATTAACAGGCGAAAAAAGGTTCTATTTAATAGGAACATTATTAATAGTAACGTGGTTTTTTAAACAATTTCTTATAATTCGATTAAAAATTTCCTACTTTTATTTACATTGTATGTGAATGAAGATATATCAAAAAAAACCAACTCATTTTCAAAAGGGAAAGTATTTTTGTTATAAAGTATAGTAGTTAATGGTAAACATTAATATATCAAATACATTAATAATTAAAACATTTTAATAGCCTTACTAATTTTGTAACGAAATGAAACAAAATTAATTATATGGCAGGTACATTAACAATGGATTTCAAGAAAGTTGTTTCTAATTTTTTGGATTCAGCTAAATGTCATTTTTTATTCTTTAAAAAAGGAATTTTGTATTATTTTCTTTTTATTATGTAATACAATATTTTTACATTTTAGTTATGTAATTTGTCAAAAAACGAAATTAAAAGTCTAATAAATGGCTTTTTGTTGGCACAGTATAATTATGTGAAATAGCTTGTTTCTTTACTTGCAGCACACATGTTTCTGGATAAATCTCATTATTTCAAATCTCACAACGTAACAATGAGATCAATACAGCAATTGTTTATCAGATAAGAATTAAATATTAATATATGATTCTATAAATACCCTTAATCATTTTCATCTAGCTTTACTGGACAAAAACCAGCAGTCACAAACTAAAGTATTTGGCAGGAAAACACAGCAAAAAAGTACTATTTAATAGTAAATAATTATTGTCAACAAATATAACATAAAGAAATAGCATAAAAAAATTACAAAATAAAAAACGGAATAAAAAAGCAGTTGAAAAATATTAAATTAGTATAATCCTCTCTGTGTATATATTACACAGCAATTATCAGAAAAATTGTTTAAATACTCGTAATATCAATATGTACTCTCATATTAATATAAAAAAAATACAAATTAAATGCACTTTCACTACAAGGAAACCATAAATTACAAATAATAGATTTCTCAAAATTTAACAAATAAATCTTACGGCACTTACGATTCAGTAAATTATGCGAAATGTCAAGGTTAATACGAATTTCCTTCATCGACATTTCCAATTTATTTGCTAAGTATATTTACCACCTTATAAAAGGGCTGTATATGAGATTATCATTGCTATATTCTGCTAAAACTTTAACAATGGATTGGAACACGGTGCAAAAGAGACAGAGATAATTGCACCAATCAAAATGCTCAAGAGGTTATTTGCAAGTACAAAAATAATTTATATCTACATCACAATAAAACACAAAAATAACGAAAAACAATAAAATACATCTACCTACTTTGTACAAACGCTTACACGAAGCAAAAATTCTTATCACATCATATTATAACTAAAGAGATTATCTCATTGTTCTTAAAAGGACTAGCCTGACCTGATATTCACCATTATGCCAGCGGACAACAAATATTAAATATATTGTTCCCTATGGCCAACAACATAACCTGCGGTGCAAAGCTCCCAAATAATTAAAGAAGTCTACACAGCAGCATACGATGACAGCAGGCGTGACGATTTATATTAAACATATGTATAGTATACATATTTCTTATCTAGGAACACTATAATGCTTGCTTTCATTAAATTATTTATTTCAGATATAAACGCGGATGCAACGCAGTTAATCAATGTTGCATAAATTAAATATTTAATTTAATATTTTATTAACTATTAAAATTCCAGTCTCCAAAATTTTAAATTTTCTTTTATGTCATTAAAACCTAAAATTAGCAAGACTGTGAAAATTGTATAATCCGCTAACACTGTGCTTTTAAACAGACAATTTTAATTTCTATCTATATTATAATTTTCTACAATCAACTATTATCAACGTAGGAAAATCTGTAACAAGCGGTAAATGCAAAATTATAGATTCAATAAAACTGTTTTAGCTGCTCGTATGTGACGAAGAATATTATGTTCCAAGGGCCCATTCGAAGCCACGTCGGCACGAACCCTTTGTAGAGCGCAAGGAAACCCTCGCTTCGTACAGTCTGCAAACAATAAATGTACGATTATAATAAAGGGTAAAGACGATTAATCTTCCAGTCGGGTTACAGTACGATCGATAGCAACAAGTTTTTGAAAAATATCTTAAATAAAAAATAAAGGTAAAAAATTGTTTAAATTAAACAGTTTTATTTTACAAGTGATGATGTAAAGCTATAGAAAAGTAATGGGTGCATATAAATCTTTTTTGTTTTGTTATTTTATTACAAAGGATTTGAGCACAATGTGCACTCGTATAAATTAATATTAAGGTTGAAAATGGCAGTCTAAAGATTTATATGATTTCTAAGCTCCAAATAATAAGTTTTCTACAAAATGTGCCCCATGATTTTATTTTCACTTGATCAAAGGCCCAAACTAGTGATTGATGATTATTTTTTTTATTTGCTTAACCTAATTTTATAGCAATTATTAAATGACAGAAACAACATTCTGAGCATAAAATAGCCTTTGTAGTAGCCTAACATGAAGTCAATCGAAAATTTCTGTAACTGGAAATAGATAGAACTCCAAGAAAATTTTAAATTTACTCAGAGTCTTCAATATCACCTTTACAACGTGTGAAAATTGTGTGGCAGGAAGCGTGCCTCGACACTGCCAGACCTTAATTAATATTGACGGTAACTGGAAAAAATACACAGTTTTCCAAACTTTGTTTCATTTACTTTCCTTTTTACAAAAATTAGAAATAGCCAGAAAATAAAAACAATTTTACGGAATTTGAAATGATTAGAAAGAAATTGTACACACTTAAAATGAGAATTAATTTCACTTTAAAAACTGTGTTCTTTCACCAAAATATGGCTTTCAGTACTAAATGAAAAAAATTTAAGAATGATTAAGAAAAGTTTAATGATATAAAAAAATATATACTTACTCGCAGAAAGCAGTCGACGGTTCCCTTGTATACAGTTTCTCGTCCAGCCAAACCAGGTTTTACGTTCCTTTGATTCATCATTCTTGTCTAAAACATAACAAAACCTTATTTATTATCAAACTTTATTTAAATTTATTAAATTTTAGCAAGTTAAATATAAATATTACAAAAGTTCACTTCCCCGTCTATATATTATCTTGGATTGTTATTATCTTAGAGTATAAAAAGTTTTACGACTAAATAAAAATATTTCAGGAATATATTACACCATCCTAAAATTGTTATACTTTGTAATAAAAATTTATTGATGAGTACAAAGAATAATAAATTCAGGGGATGTACGTAGGTTACCGAGTAAGTTTGTCGTTTGAGGTTTCATCAAAAGATAATTATTACATATATACCTATAAATTGCACATATCTTCAGATTATCTTTTATAAATAAACTGCCAGAAATCATTGCACAGACATCACATAAACAGGTGTATAACATTTGTGCAAGTTTTCGGCGTGCATTATCTCATCAAGAAAACAAATTGAGGAGACTTTGAAGCTTATCTAAAGGATGTAGAGTTGGAATTTTTCGATTTTGTAATTAAATAAAAAATAAACGAATAAATTTAGAACATTTATTTTATTTTTAAAATGTAACATAGGCCTACAGACTTCACTTCTTAAAAATAATGTCTTCCAAGTGACGTCCATTTATCTCAATACACTCTTGTAAGCCGAACCCTAATACTGGTAAGTACACGCAAACAAAGTGCTGGGAGAATGGCAGCGATTATTTTCTTGTAGGGCAGGTATAGTGTGGGGATTATTTCAATACACTTTAGACTACAAGAAAAAATCACACGGCATCAAATCCGGCGATCGGGGTGGCTAGGGTATGTCTCCGAACTTGTTTATTAATTTTCTAGGGAAAATTTCTCTTAACTTCGTCATAAATACCCTGGCAGTGTTACCCCATCTTGTTGAAAATGCGTCCTATTGTTGGGTACATGAAATATTCCAATTGCAGCACCAAAAATTCATCAATCATATGGCAGTATGTTGAGGTAGTAACAGTTTCTTTGATCCACAATTAAATGAAACTACGTGATGTAATATTATTTCTACTTTCTTTAATTTCTTTAACCACGACCTAGATTTCGTTGTATTACATCTTTGCTAATATCCCACCTGAAGATGTTGTAATACAACGAAACCTAGGTCGCGGTTAAAGAAATTAAAGAAAGTAGAAATAATACTACATCACGTAGTTGCATTTAATTGTGAATAATGAATTTCTACAAAATTAACGCCAAATATATTCAATAGTTTCTTTGATTGAAAAAATATGGGCCAATTATTCCCTGAGCAGAAATCGCACACCATACTGTCGTTTAAAGGTAAGAAAGTCTGTACACTTTTTGTGCCACATAACTAACACTCAGGTAATAAGATCAGGTGCAGTCTTAAAACTGATGAATAGAAAAAGCCGAGACGGGCAGCGATTAAATTAAATTTGAGCTGAGGTATAAAACACTTCTATCCACTTATAAAAAACTTTTTTTAAAGTCAAGAGTTCTTTTTGAAATGCAAACATTATTCAAGTTAAGATATAAGTTATTTTTATACCGACAAAAGTAAGTTTTGACATAAAAACATTATTACTGAGAACAATTCCACCACAAAAATAAAGACCTTCAAAGAACTATAAAAATAAATGGTACAGCTGCACTGCACATACTTTCTCACAAAAAATAACCCTGTATTTAAGTTTTTTCAATGAATGTCCATTGTTTTATTTTATTGCTCGGCTTATAAAGCATTTGTATTGTTGGGCTCATAAAGCGCTAATTATTGTAGCGCTACAAACGCAATCCATGGTACAACATGTTTAAACACTATAAATGCAATAGGATTTTCATAAAAAACTCGGGTTCGACATTTTGATTAGTTATAATACTTCTTTCACTTCTTAGATCGCTCGAAAGTTTAAAACTTCTAAAAACAAAAAAACCTGTGGCAGTTAAACTCGTTTTTTTTTGCTTTTTGAAATTTTACAACCTGTGACAGTATAATGTTTAATTGAAGAAAGCCTTCATATGGAGATGTGAATTGAAGACTATCATTAATGAGGATTAGAAAGTTAAAAGATAATTTGAAAACACAAATAAATGTGAATGAAGGGCACACTTATGAAAAACTATACCTCTCATTCTATCATAGTTCACATAAAGCAAGTAATTTTCACAAAAATTCTGAAAGGATATTAATATCACATATTTAACATCGATAATACAAAATAAGAAGTTGTGAAACAGTTATCAGGATATCAGAACATGTTGATTGATAGATGGATGAACAAATGTAGAATTTGAGAAATATCAAAACAAGACAAAGGTAACATGGCTACTTATCTTTCTTAGACATTAAAAGCTTGATAAATACATATATAGATAATATCTTATTTGAATAAATTATGTTATTAATGAAAAAAAAAACCCAGTTTTATTTTACATTTATAATAAAGTTATATTTAATCCACAACGTAAAAATTTTCCGTAATATAATAATTTCCACTCACCCTTATCACATCCAATGGCGTAGATGCTACTGCACTTCCCAAACTGGCCACGAGACTAGAAATAAAATGGTTAGCAGCCTTGTCGCCAAAGACGCTCATGAGTCTTTTCTTGCACGCGTCATACACAGGCAATTCTACCGCTGCTATCACTGCTGCCCGCTGCGCAGTAGGGCCCACTCCACGCCACAATCCTCGTATTCCTTCAAATCGATAGATCTCGTAGAAACAACGTATCAATCCATTATTTACCTGCTGCCCAACCTGAGAAAAGCGATGAAATATGTTTTTTAACACTTTGTCACTAAATCTTATTAAAACGTTTTCATCAATGAAAGCTTGTTCAGATATTTAGATGATTGTCAGTTCGTGACATAGCTTGTGCCTCCCTTAACTCTCGCCCTTGAGGGCAACATAGGTTTAATATAATTATTTTATAACTTTTTTTACTAAAATTTTAAAATGGACAACAATAACATGTGTATCGTGTATCTTTCACATCTGATGATTTTCTATTAACTTAAGAAAGGAACGGCCACGAGAAACTGATGTATTGTTTATGAGCAAAGGAGAAAATGTGTATTGTTTATGAACTGATTACTACTATTGATAGCACAAGCCACGAGAGGTTTGAGAATTGTAAGTAGGGAAATTTTAAATGTACAGTGTAAGCAAGGAGATCATTTTCTTGAAAATGCAGAGCAAACCAGATGTCCTGATCGCTGTGCATGTATCAAAGATATGTATGTATATAGTGGCTTTGATCTAAAGTAATCAATGTAGAGCAACTTGAGAGATAGCTGACACTTTGAATATATCTCAAAACATCAGTTGTAAGACATTTGGCTGATGTGGGATACATTTAGTATACCCAACTGCAGAGTATTAGGGCACCTCATCAATTAACTGAAAGTCATCTCATTTAGCATATTTCTGTTTAAAAACTCACGTTTAAAACCAAATGATTATGACCCATTTTAAAGGGTGTTAAAAAATTAATCATTTGTTACAATATTCAGTGCTAAATGTCATAAGAAAAGTCTAGTGATCCACAAGAGTGTTATTTATTACAAGCCCTTATCGGAAAACATACAAACAATTACAATAAATATTATCTTTAATTAGACACTCTGAAGACTAGTTGTAAAACATACAGATAATGCAAGGACTCATATGTACATGATAGTACTAACTGACATATGATGTAACATATGTACTAACTGACATATGATGTAACATTATAGATAATACTAGAGAATTTATTGTTGGCGATAATTTATTTTAAATCTGAACTTTTGATTCAAAACATTATAGCAATTCCAAATGACATTGGTAAAAAAATATACTAGACGATTTACTAAAAAAAAAATGACAACACTTAGAATAGAATTATTAGTAAATAATAAGATTGTATGCCGGCCACGTTGATTTCAATTCTCTTTAAACAAGGGAACAATTGTCTTAATTCTAATTTCCCAAAGAAAAACAATAAAAGTAATAACGAATCAGACCAGAGAACGAAAATTGCATTTGAAGAATTCATTGATTACCACTCAGCAAAATTTGACAACAATGATTTAAATCAGCTATAATATGGGCCTATATTTTAATTAACTTAACAAAATGTTGCATATAATATTTTTAATATTTTTTATAATTCATAGGAAGAACCAAAAAAATATTATGATTCATAAATATATCAAGTGGTTATACAGTCATTGACTGGGATGTCTAGTGAAGTAACGGTAATACCAAAAGACCTTATTCCAAGTACAGAACGAACGCTTTGCTTGATTTAAAGACATGTGCTTACCATAAAAAAATATCATACAACATGAAAAATATTCTCGACAAAGCTAAAAAAATTATATACTTCTTTAAATGCCAATCATTTTCAACAGACTGTTCCGGCAGTAACTTAAATGGTTAAGTATTGACAAGGCCTTTCTTTATTTGCAATATGAATATTTTTGAAGAACAAACTTCAATCGCAAATATTCACAAAAATTATAAATCTCCCTTGCTACTGGCTTACTTAGCTGATACATTTTTACATCTATCTGGTCTTAAGACAAGCAGAAACTTGTTAGAATATTGGCTATATTCAGACTGAAACAATGCCATAATTATGACATTTGCATATATTATTGAGTTGTTATAACAAGCTCGCTGTCAGTTTATCGACTTCTTTCGAAAACAATTTTATAAATATTTTAATAGTTGTCTGGTATTTAAATGTACGCATTATATTTTGGCGGTGTAGTTTTCTTTGTGCATTAAAATTAATATTTTATTAGTTTATTTTTTGACGTGCATTTTAGTCGTGAATGTAAACAATGGTGACTATCAAATGATGCTGTTTATTACGTGATGAAGGTAGGATTTTTCAATTTTTCTTTTAGTGAAAAAAATAGTATAATTAAGAATGGTAGATCAAAGGCAATTTTGAAATTATATGTTAGTAATAAATCTAGTATAAGGCATTTTCACAGTAATTTTTATGATTACTATTGGTGGCCAATCAGAAGTTGCATTTAAATAAAATATTTTACTGGCCTTGTTTATTATTCGAAACTGAATATAGTAAAGGTGGTTTTGATAATCTAGGTAATTTGACAAATTCTGGTAAAAAATTGTGGAAAACATTTATCGTGCACAGTAAAGCTACAAAATTTTAACTCTTCGTGTATAGAAATTTGTATCGAGGGACAATTAGCTATTGCGAATCAGGAACATAATGACATAGAAATACAAATAATTTAAAAAGCTTAATAGATACTATTGTATTTTAGGTAAACGAGATTTAGCTTTTCATGGTCACGATTAAGGTCATAGTTCGATAAGACATGGTAATTACGTCGAGAGTTTATTGTTTTTGAGTGCCTGTGATTCAATTATTGAGACACATTTTCAATCTACTACACCTTCAATGCCGTTTTCAATGCTATCAGGCGTGGTCGGCAGACGTTTGCGCCTGTTTGTGTACATCGATATAATTTTTTATATGTGAGCCGGCCCTTAACAGCTTGCCCTTCCCAAAAAGCACTGCACAGTATGTAATAATATTTCTCCTAATCGATAAATTAAGAGCTAAAAAACATTAAATGAAAATTTTGTATTTGGATTATCAGCTTCAGAAAATGAAATTTTGAGAAAAAATAGAAACCAAGAAATTCTCCCATTGAATGCTTGTCAAAAAGCTCGTGTAAATGAAGACAATTTTACATAAGCTTAAAATTATATTGTTGTTATTTCCTAAACACTATAAGAGATTGGTTCTTAATCCGTTTAATGAAAATGTTGTGGCTCATTTATTTAAATAACTCGATGGTAAAGAATATATCGATAATTTATATCTAAAGATTACTTTTGATTAATTTGTTAATATGTATAGGAAAATTTTGTCCATAATGAATAAATAAAAAATATTATCCCCTTTTGCTACATTTGTCACAAAAACTTTTCTAAATAGAGGAATTGACAATTTTGTTTTATATACATCCTAATGTGGAAATACTCATAGATTGACTCTTTAATTAAATAAAGCCTATCTACTAAATGCTGTAACATTAACTCATATTATTTTTAATAAAAAATTAGAGTTGAAAACCCTTAACAAAAAGGATAAAACTCTTCCCTCAGAAATGTGTTTTAATTTTTTTATACTTTATTTCTTACAGTCTCTGATATACCTCTAAAACATGTTATAAAACATGATATACCTCTGAAAAATGACATTCTTATTAATTTTTTTTCATAAAATCAAGGTTATTATGAGGCTTTCAATGAGGTTGTCACCTCTTGGGGTTCAGATTAAAATCTAAGCAACCTTTTGTTGATGCCCACATAGTAGAACTGAGTCAACCAAGTAGAATCAAGAACTCAACAAAATTATTTAGACTGTTACCGCAATTCAGCTTAAAGTTTAAGCTAAGAGGTTAAGTACTTTTATCCTAATCACAGGCACTTTTAAAATGCAAACATTATTATTGGAAAAAACTCTGTGATGGAGTTTTTTATAAGAGAGATTAGAGTTTTTTTTTAAATCTACACAAACAAAGCATTGGGCAAAACTTATAACAATAGTCTATTATATAGAAAACAAAATAGTAAATTTATAACCACCATTACTGCAAAGAAGTAAAGATAATATAAAGACCCATAATAACATATAATACTAGGCAACCAAATACGCTTACAGCAATAACACCGTTTTCTTGAATTAAATTGCGGAAAATATATCATTTCAATAAATTACACTGAGATTATTTAGTGGACATAAAAAACACGTGGAAACCTTTGCATGTAAATTATGTAATAATACAATATACTTATTGTCCCTTCCCTATAAAGTAAATCCATGGATATATATAGCGTAGAATATTTCACTTCTAATTATAGTGAAATTAATATGTTTAGCTTATACTTTAGAAGAAGTAGATGATAACACACAAATCTCTCCATATACCTAATATAATTAATTCTACTATAAACTAAGTTCTAAGACAAATCTAAAAACTTTGTTTTATGTATAGTTTAACTATATTTTTGTATATATTTTCCTATGTATATCCTAATACATTTTATGTACATTTTTATAGTTTCCATAAAACGTAAGCCGACATACAAATAGTTTTTCCAATTACTGATTGTATTCTCCACATCAGTAAAAGTTTTCCACTTTTACTGATGTGGAAAAATGCCAACAGAATCCTTCTACCCTCCTCTCTTTCATCTGTTCTGACAATTGAAGGTCATCTAAATAACGATTGTTTTGAATGTCTTAAAGGTATGTGAAAGATCCCTGTACTTTTTAATATTGCACATTGTTTATATATGACCGGTAAAAAATAGTTGGATTACTGCCATATTCAGTGTACGAGTGAGCAGAAACTCTATTACGCTAACATATCTTGTTTGAATTGTAACGAAAATAAAAATAGACACATTTTGCTCCAGATTCATATTCATGTTAATGCAAATATATATTTACTTTAGCAAAAAATATTGTAAGCTCAACACTCGTCTTAACACGACACTTATATACTATTCATCAGAGAATTTCAAAAAATAAGTTAAGCTGGCCTTGATCCAAATTTACAAATAGCTTTTGATTCAACACAGAAATCTATGCCAACATGTGCCTACAATATTTGCCAAATAGATGAAATCGCAAATAACATATTATCATTGTTTATCATTATTTTTTTAAGCAAAAAATTTTCTTTTGGTGTTGTTATGATCCTCAGTTTAAAATGTTTATGTTTTAGAATGTCAACTCAATAGACAGTCAACACATGTTTTCGTTTCCCGATAATTCAAAATGGACATTATAAATGTTTATTGAATTTATGATCCTATTATAGATTGGTTCCTTAAGTTTATTACACATATTTACAAAAGTATTAAGAAGTAGAGTTTCAAAATATATAATGATATATAGACAGCATATAGCATAGATCATATTTCATTTTAAACTATTTACAAATATTAAGATTAATTATGACCATGTAAATATATCTTTCATGGCCATATAAATATATGGTGAATTTTTTAAAAACTTTGAAATTTAGGATCATCATATTTTTTCGGTAAATTTCGAATAATCGTTTTTATCATAGTTTCTACTTCTCACTTTCAAGGTGATAACATATTTCTTATGAACTTTTCTGCAATATTTCTACGACTACCTTGAATATACTTCCAAAAAAATTGTTCTGTAATCCTTCTCACACTTTTCATTAGATACCTCACACAATTGGAAGCAAAAATTTTTTTATACTACTCTAACCCATTTCAAAATTTTCAGATAAATACTTTTAGGTTTTAACTATAGGAACCATGCAAGTATACAGCACATTACACAATATTTAGGCATAATCAACAACAAACACAGTTTTTATTGATTACACAATATGATTACAAATAAAATTATAGCTCTGTAACCAAGAGTTTATTAATTTATTACCAGATGGCACTACACAGCATCTTGCATGATCCTTCTTAAAGGATAGGTGGATCAAGAAGCTCTGTTACCAGTTAAATTTAAACTTTCTTCGTCAGTTTTTGAGAAAAATGGCTGTTGCAAACAATGAACCATAAATATTTGTTTGCATAAATTATACATAATGATTCACAGAGAACTTTTCATTTTCTTAATAATAAAAGAAAACTTTAGACAATATTTGTCCAACAATTGATGATAGATTATTTTGTATTAAGAACATAACTATAAAAAGCTTTCTATAAGCTACGTCTTATAGATTGTAAAATACTTTATATTTTTGTACATATATATATATATATATGTATATATATATGTATATATATATATATGTATATATATATATGTGTGTATATATATATATATATATATATATATATATAAGTCAGAAGTTTTAAAGCCCTCTACAGCTTAGTTATTGGTCACTGATGATTACCATAATTACATATTAAAATATTGAAAAAAAATCAGATTTTTCAATTATGTTCACTTTACCAGCAACTATAAAGATAATTACGTACAGAGCTATAGAACTAACCTGCATTCGCACTTTAAGCACATCAGTCGGGTTTGCGATTGCACTGGAAATAGCACCAGCGAACGCTGCACATAGCGCATTCATTGTTACGCTTTCTCGATCGTCTCCTTCTTCTCGATATTTCGCTATGATACTCTTTAGGGAGTAATACGTCCCAAACTTGATGGTGCCGTAGGTGGCTTGTCTCAACACTGCAGGCCATATTCTGAAGTAAAAATAAGAATGAATTGTAACCCTTTCCAACCAATGTATTGAACTAGACTCATAGAGAAGAGCATAAAGTACTTAACATTGAATCAAACTCAAAATTTAAAACATTCTAAACACATCTCATAGTGCAGACTAGTAGCAATTTCAAATCACATTACAAATTTATATTCATCAAGTGGAAAATTTTACGATATGACCAACTTTAAATTTTTTATTATCTTATCATGTCGTGATTGTGCAATTAATTTCTGTTATATACTGTGTCACATAAATGTTCAAGTCATATAAATTTCATGATGTATTCTGTCCACAACTTTTGTTGCTAAAAAAAAATTAGAGTTGAATGGATTAAATAAACAATTCGTAAAATATCTATACTTTCAATGTATTCAATAGTTTTCATTCATCTTTGTTTAACGTAAAACCATTATCTTACATGAAGCATATTTCTTCTTGATTGAAGATTTAGTAAAACCACTTTGAAATTCAAAAGGCGAGTTATCCACAATAGGTACGTACGTAAATATTATGGTGAAATTCACCTAAATGTGTAATAAATCTATTAAGTAAAGTTAAAACAACCATTAATTACTAACAGTTCCAAACATACAGAGATTTATGGAACACAGATTAATGTTGATGCTGCTAATACAGTTAAAATAGTGTAAGGGTGTGACTGAATATAAACTCAAAAATTATATTCGCATAGGTGATGGCCAGAATGGTGACTTGTGATAACAGTAACAATAAATATAACAATAACTCCGGTCTGCTTTATGGCAAATGTTTTGATACCCATAAATATTAGAATAGGGTATTCCATAATTTTTGAAAAACGGTTTAAAGTTATTCAAAATGTATTTCATAAATTCACAATTGTGATATTTCCCCCAAAAAAGTTTTAATTAAAAAAAAGACTTTTATTGCAGTCATTCAGGGCTTCGCGCCAAAACACTTTGTCATGTAATATGTCAATTTCATGAAGTCATGATAAAACTAAGGATTTTGTTAAAAATTTCTTTCACACATTTTGTCATCTTATGACAGATAAACATTGTTTACGAAATTCAATTTATAAGATTGTGCTATCTTGCGCACACAATTACTTGAAGTTGGCCATAAAATAGTACTTTATGATCTGCGTGATGCATTTTGACGCCATGTGTTCCGATTGACAGACATTTTGTTTTTCAGTGTTTTGACGCAGATTTTAAAACACAATCTTACTTTTCATTTCAATCATTAAATAAAAATATTTGTACCAAATGTTTTATCGGAGTCAAATAATTTTAATCATTAATTTGAACCCACAAACCATGATATACCTTAATCAGATATTTTTTATACATGTTGCAAATACCATGTTGTTAGATATGCTATATAAATGTCAAACACAAAAATTTGATTATACTAAAAAATTTATATTACCTTAGGCAAATCTCTCAAATGTGTCAACTTAATCATGAAATCAGAATTTTGTCACATTTAAAATGACAATTTTAAACATACGTGAATTCTGTTGATCGAGTCCTCTTAAAAAATTTCAAGATATTAAATTACTTCATAATATTTCACAAAATTCTTGCTACGTGTAATATAAAACCAATTATAATGAAATGTCACTTGATCTCACCCACAATATAAAGCTTTAATGCCTTCCTGTTGTGATGTCTTGACAAAGCAATCTACCATGCCATTATACCGAAGCTGTACGTGCCGAGGATCAATCTTCTGACCCTGTATTTGTAAACGAGTTTTGGTTGTATCTATCGGAAATGTTCCTGAAAATAACGGTTAATTTCATAGATTAACAAAAAATTTCCTGTTTAATTAATTTCTTGAAACAGAAAGAGCAGAATCAGATATTTAAAGTAGATAAGTGCTATTCAGTATTCGGTATTATTCTGAATACTATATAAATTAATCCAAATTAAACCTGACCAGTTGGTATAATACTGGAATTGTGGTATCCCTTATAGACTTTAAAAATGTGCAATCTTTTATATTTGAAGATGAGTGCATAAACGTTTGTTTATTTTTATCCCTACTTCAAACTTACTTGTGATGTCTCCGTGTAGGTATAAGTAAAATTTATCATTCGATTGCAACTTTCATTGCGATCAAATGATAAATTTTAATTACAAACTTTTGGTTACACTCGTGGGAGTACTTCACACTCGTGTGAAGTCCCCACATTGTAATCATTAAAAATTATTTATAACGCCTAAATATTGTATATTATGTAATATAAAATCATAATACTCATAAAAACAATATGTTGTTTAAATTTTCAAAAATCGACTCTCTTGTTCCCAAGCAACATAACTTCTTTACGTACGATGACGTTTACTATTTCTGTCAATAAACTATGCACTGAGAGTGTCAAACGTATAACTAATCATCATCATATATATTAATACGCTAAGGTTAAGATGTTACACTCCCTTTTTAGAAAAAACCTCACAACTAATCCACATAAATTATATATCATTTTATAGATAATTGCTTGCTCTACCGGCATCCACAACTAAAAAATTTATTATTGCTATTGTTTTTGCAAATTAATTAATTATTAAAATTATATACACAAAACAGCAATGCTGCCATCTAACGGCTCAACGTCAATATGATTGACGGTCGGTAACATTTTTGTTTAATTTCAAATCCACTCACGTATAAATAAAGTGGCGCTTTAGCTCAATGCTTTTGATACTTGCGCCTCTATATGTCAATTTTAGTAAAATATTTGTTTGATCTGTCATCTGAGCTTCATAATGGAATAAATAATGCGAAGACTTCGCACGGGTCACGCTAGTGCTTCTTATTTGTCCTCTATTGACAACAAACTTTTGTTTCTTTCATGGTTCTTATAATATATAACTGATACATTTACGTACTAATTTACTGAACAATACTTGATGTTTTGTAATATCCAATTCTAATCTCAAATAGAATTTGTATTTGAAAACTGTTTATGTCCATAAATAAAAGGATAGAAGAGAATATCTTTTTTCGTTACTTCAATTGTTCATTTTAACACTTGATTTTATTATGGCTATGTGGCATTTTATGCAAAAGACTAAAGTTATTATTTTATAAGGTCTTGAGACATTTTATAGTTTTTTTAAATGGTTTATTATCTGTATCCATTTCGTCATATAGTAATGATGTTTCAAATTCATAGTGTCAAGACAATCATCTGATTCCGTACCTAGCATGATTATTTAATACTCGTTTGGATAATTGCTAGCTCGTATCTTTTTCAGTCATCACACTAAGACTTTGATATTATATGTGTGGATATACATATAATTCACATGTGCATATAACGGACTTTCCTTCCGAACAATATTTTTTTATTTCATCAAGATATATAATATGCTTTAATCATAATTTTTAAAATAAGAATATTTTATTTATATCCTGCCTTTTTTCAATTCCCCTTAATATTTTAATTAAACCTAAAAGACTTGTTGCTAAACATGTGAAAATTATAAATACCCTTTTTATAACTATATTATAGTAATTTATGTCAATGATGCATTTTAGTAGGTAGGTTTGGTACCCTCTTTCTTCCAAAGTACGGAATTTAAAATGAAATTCTGATTTAATTGCATCCTTCAAATGTTAGAAATAATGTATTTTTATGTACAAGTCGCATCTGTTGTTCATTATTGTATTTAATTGAAGTTTTGCAACTTTTTTCATATAAACAATATATATTATTTTCCTTGTTCAAATGTGAAAACTATGTTTCTTTAGGGCATTATTAAATTAATCTATACATTACACAAGTGTAATTAAATAATACTGAACAATACAAAAAAAATGATTGAAATATGTAACCATAGACTACTGTGTATGAGTGTGAATGGGCTACTATCACCGCACGTCACATAATCTCACCCTGCTTAAATCTAAAATATATCACTACGATGCTATTTATGATTTAATTCACACCTTCTAAAAATTTTACAAGTATTATTATAACTTATTGAGAACTGGCATAAAAAAATATAATTTCCTTTACAATTAACCCCAAATCAACTAAATAGATTAAAGGGCACACGGGTATAAGGAATTTTCTGTAATGTCTCTAAAGAGAGAGTACATTATTAAATAAAACACAAAACATTAGTTTTTGAAATAAAGAAAAAAGTTTTTTTGAACAAAAATTTTAGATTGACCCAAATCAACTAAATAGATTAAAGGGCACCCGGGTATAAGGAATTTTCTGTAATGTCTATAAAGAGAGAGTACATTATTAAATAAAACACAAAACATTAGTTTTTGAAATAAAGAAAAAAGTTTTTTTGAACAAAAATTTTAGATTGACCCAAATCAACTAAATAGATTAAAGGGCACCCGGGTATAAGGAATTTTCTGTAATGTCTATAAAGAGAGAGTACATTATTAAATAAAACACAAAACATTAGTTTTTGAAATAAAGAAAAAAGTTTTTTTGAACAAAAATTTTAGATTGACCCAAATCAACTAAATAGATTAAAGGGCACACGGGTATAAGGAATTTTCTGTAATGTCTCTAAAGAGAGAGTACATTATTAAATAAAACACAAAACATTAGTTTTTGAAATAAAGAAAAAAGTTTTTTTGAACAAAAATTTTAGATTGACCCAAATCAACTAAATAGATTAAAGGGCACCCGGGTATAAGGAATTTTCTGTAATGTCTATAAAGAGAGAGTACATTATTAAATAAAACACAAAACATTAGTTTTTGAAATAAAGAAAAAAGTTTTTTTGAACAAAAATTTTAGATTGACCCAAATCAACTAAATAGATTAAAGGGCACCCGGGTATAAGGAATTTTCTGTAATGTCTATAAAGAGAGAGTACATTATTAAATAAAACACAAAACATTAGTTTTTGAAATAAAGAAAAAAGTTTTTTTGAACAAAAATTTTAGATTGACCCAAATCAACTAAATAGATTAAAGGGCACACGGGTATAAGGAATTTTCTGTAATGTCTCTAAAGAGAGAGTACATTATTAAATAAAACACAAAACATTAGTTTTTGAAATAAAGAAAAAAGTTTTTTTGAACAAAAATTTTAGATTGACCCAAATCAACTAAATAGATTAAAGGGCACACAGGTATAAGGAATTTTCTGTAATGTCTCTAAAGAGAGAGTACATTATTAAATAAAACACAAAACATTAGTTTTTGAAATAAAGAAAAAAGTTTTTTTGAACAAAAATTTTAGATTGACCCAAATCAACTAAATAGATTAAAGGGCACACGGGTATAAGGAATTTTCTGTAATGTCTATAAAGAGAGAGTACATTATTAAATAAAACACAAAACATTAGTTTTTGAAATAAAGAAAAAAGTTTTTTTGAACAAAAATTTTAGATTGACTTGCATGAAAAAATTGTCAGTCTGTTACAAATTAGTATACATCAATAAAACTAAATTATTAAATTTTACTATAATCACACTGATAAGACATTGTCATTTAAATAACATATTACCTGTTACTTAAAATTATAAAAAAAAATTTATACAAATACTATAGTTTTTAGGATATTACTATAGATTCAATATGTTTTAAAAAAAGGAAATTTTTTACTTTCATCGAAAAGATTAAAGGATCATGTTAGCATCCAATAAAGGATATATCTGTATGTAAATATATGGTCGAGTATTGTTAAAGGTTAGTCAAAATTGAATCAGCTTTATTTCACAATACTTGGCAGCATGTACATGACAATATAATTAAGATTTCCAAAAAATTAGCCAAATGTACTTATCCTTAAGAGATATTTTCACGGAACTGATTCCTCTCATCGTCCTGAACATAAAATGTTTTTAAAGAATGTGAAAAACTCAGGTGTTTCCGAGATAAGCCATGAAATTTGGAAATTCAAAAAAATTTACAATTTTGTGTTATAAAACCACTTTAATACATTACTATTACACTCATTTCGTACATAACAAATAATTAAGCAAAATATAAAACTGGTAAATTTTAAGACTTGTAAATCATACCAATTAAATAAAATAATACAATTTTTTTAGTCAAAAAATTATTATTATTTTTCAGATACAAAAATTTGTAAGTTGATGTTTTATAAGAGTAATTATAAAATTTCTGGACCTGAAAATTTCAAATCTGCAATTTTTGCAACATGAATGATTGCATGAAAATACAATGTAGTCACATTATCTTTTGTAACGGAATCTTTCTGTTAGAAAAATTATCACAATGAAATCTATTTTGTATGTTATACCAACACGCACGGAAGAACACTAATACATAAATATATGTCAATGCGATACAATGTTAACTTATACGAGTAGCGTGGATTTATGTTATAATGACCACTAAGGGACCTTTAAAATACGACGCTACATCCACATCTCATAATATGCAAATATATGAATCTATGATATAAAATAATATGCAATTTACATACGCAATGTACTTGTTAAACAACACTTGTTTGTAACTGATCTGTATTACTAACTCCTTGCCCTAAGTAGCCTAACTACCAGCAATCAACAAAAGGAAAGATAACGCAATCAACAAACAAAAGTTGGTGCTTAACATGTGTTAACCATTTTTTAATGTAAACAAAAGATAACGTCCTAAGCTTGTCAACGCTGATTGTATTTCAAAAGATCGCTGCTACATCTGCATACAATTTCTAGGAATTTGTTACAAAAAACTTCCTAAAAGCAGTCTCGATAACAAAATCAACGCTATATAAAAAGTTGCTATACCGGAGCGAATTTCCTGGGTAATTGTATTCTAAATTCAAGGGAGACAGGTATTATGTTTTTATTACTTATAACCAAAGGCTTTATAAATAAAATCCACTGTATAATCAATATCATAACGTAAACATCCACGCAGAACTGAGTTTTATTAAAGCAGACATAGGACACGTATTTAAAATTAGTTGTGTCTCACTTGCATCAGGGTCTTTACGGGGCTTGACCTCTTCATATCTTGTGCTCATTCACAACAATAGTTGCAAAATATATATTTTCATGCATAAATATAAGAAGATAATAATAAAACTTATTGAAATTGAAATTTCAAGTAAGAGCCTGGCTTTAATGGTGTTGCAAAAAATGTGAAATTGTCGCATGTCCTTTGTCAGACCGATATGAAATTTTCAATTGTTTTGAGGATAACGCATGAAGGTAGCCAATGCGTAAGCATTTATTGGATTGCATTAGTTCGTGTTTTTTGGATTTTTGTTACTAATATGTTTTCATAAAACAAATTGGGATCGATGAGGAATTAAAATGCATAGGTCAATTAATTTTTAAGAGTAATATCAACACACTATCTTTTAATCAGAAAGAAGTATTATGCTTTCGCTTAGACCTACTCTCAATTTAATAACAGCATAAACTTCTAATTAGCACATTAGATACATTCATCGCGTAGTGTATAAATTTCATTGGTTAGTCGGTTAAATTGTTTGAAAAAGATACTTGGAATACCTCTGTCTTTATCAATTGAAATACTTTAGCCAACGCCCTTAAAAGACATCAAGTTAAAAAAAAACATTTAAACGCTGTTATATCTTTTCATAATTTCGGTAAACAACATATAGAAACAACTTTATCCCTTCAGTTGTCTGATGAAAATTATTACGCATAATTTAAAAATTGGTAATAACCAGAACACTTATAAAAATTTAATTATTGTATGCCACCTGACCTTTGTAGCACTGCACTACACTCGCACTTCTGGTTGTGCAAAAAGAACCTGTCCGTGACTTGTATCGAAAGTAGTTTATTAAATTAAACTAATAGTGAAGTTTGTTGAATTAGTAGTGTAGTTTACTAAATTAGATAAGTTTATTAATAATTAAAAAACTGCCATAATAATGGTGCCTAAATTTATTATTATTGAGTGTGTACTCTGCAATTGAAACAATCCAGCTAATTATTAAGGATGCAAAGTGAACAGAGAACTCTAAAATGTTAAGTATTGATTGTAAGAAATTATCAATTACCACCTAAAAACACAATAAACCAACCATCTAAAGTTCCATCAGGATAAACGCAACCTGATATAACCTACTCACAAATACTTCAGGGAAAGAAACCTGATAGTATCGAAAACCCACCAGCAAACTGTAAAAGCAATAATACAACTGATATGAAAGAACTAATGGACATATTTAAACAAACAATGCAGCCAATGACCACCATGACCAACCTATTCTTAACGATAACAGCCAAACTAGTGCAAAATTTAACATTTTAAAGAAAGTAATAGGGAATGCCAATGGGCTGACACAACAAGGACTAAAGCTAAAATCCTATACGAAGATAAATGATATTGATATGTTATTAATTTTAAAAACTTACTTTAAAAGACCTCATAGAAAAGGACACGGTACTTGGCAATACTAATAAAGAATAAAATAAAGTAATACAACAAATATGCTTTTCGAAGACTGAAATGGACCAATCACTATATCTGCTATTTATAGTCCATCTAAATACAGCATAAAAAAGAGGGCTGTAAACATCTTTTCCTAACCATAGGATATTAATTCATAGCTAGGTGTAATTATAATGCAAAATACACTCTCTGGGAATAAAAAATAACTACCCTTAAACGACGCCAGTTGCTGCTAGCAGTCCAAAATAAACAACTAACAGTGATCTCATCTGGTGAACCTACATACTGGCCCACAGACAGAAAAAAAATATGTATTGATTTCCTTATCGTTGAGAAATTACTAAAACCTACTTTAGCTGAAGTCTTGTCTACAAATCTCTTCAGATAATTCTCCAGTAGAAATAACCTTCATTAAAAATGTTCTAACTATAGCATGACTGTATCACCTTCACTGTATCACCTTCAACGTCTTAAAACTATTTGGAATAACTTTTGACAGTTAGTAACAGAAATAATAAACATCTCTGTGCAATTACGAAATAGCAATGACATTTCAAAATAGCAATGACAACAAAATAGCAATTACAACAAAATAGCAATGATTACAAAATAGCAATGACATTTCAAAATAGCATTGACAACAAAATAGCAATGACAACAAAATAGCAATGATTACAAAATAGCAATGACATTTCAAAATAGCAATGACAACAAAATAGCAATGACAACAAAATAGCAATGATTACAAAATAGCAATGACATTTCAAAATAGCAATGACAACAAAATAGCAATGATTACAAAATAGCAATGACATTTCAAAATAGCAATGACAACAAAATAGCAATGACAACAAAATAGCAATGACAACAAAATAGCAATGACAACAAACTAGCAATGACAACAAAATAGCAATGACAACAAAATAGCAATGATTACAAAATAGCAAGGACAACAAAATAGCAATGACAACAAAATAGTAATAATTACAAAATAGCAATGACCTTTCAAAAGCAACTGAACATTTCAATATCTGCAAGGAATTAAATAATCAGCATTGCTCTCCACTAAGCATCTCGAAGAAGTTTTTGTTCCTGAACACTGAAACGAACTAACTAAAATCCAAGAGGTACTGAAGTTTTTAAATAAAACTGAACAATTAATCAAAACAATGATCAAAACTTTTATGATTAGTAAAGACAAATCATCCATAGAAGTTGACTTGAACAAGGCTCGTGGATACCATCTAAACACAACTAAATTGTTGCGGGAGTTACCAAAACAAGCTATTAGATTCTTAGCATAACTGTACAATGCAATCTTTTGGCAAGGTTCAGTACCCCCATAATGGAAAGTGGCACAGGTCTTAATGATCTTATAGTCTGAGAAAAAGATGCTAAATACTATCATCCAAACCCTCAAAAGTAGTGGTATCAATACCCTCAAAAAGTACTCTCACAATACCCTCGAAATTAATGGAAATATTACTTATAATCAGACTCTTGTCTATAATTTATAAATAACACTTGATATCGGAACATTAATTTCTGTTTAGGCAAAAGCACTGTACAACAGAACAGATACACCGTACTGTAAAGAACACAACTACATGCTCCGAACAAAACTGTATTGTAATGCAGTTTGGTCCTGGACATATCAAAGGCTTTCGATCAAGTGTGGCATAAGGGACTACTATTAAGATTAAAAATACACTACCCGTCAATTATTATATCTTCAACCGATCTTATCTTAGCGAACAAACACTTCTTACTATAACAAAATAACACATTGACTGACCTACATAAAATCAAACCTAGAGTGCTCAGGGCAATGTCTTGGGACCAATTTTATATCTCCTGTACATATACGATCTTCCAATAGCAGAAAATTTAGTCTTATAAACATTCGCTAATGATACGGCAATTATAGCAGTTGATAAAAACCCAAGTGAATCTTCCTGAAAACTACAAATTACCTTGATAACATTTCAAACTGGTTAAAAAACAGGCGCATTAAGGCCAATGAAACCAAATTAGTGAAAGTTACCTTTACCATGAGCCAAAACACCCATTGAAATAAATGGAGTTATAATTCCACTGGCAAATTAAGCTATGTATCCGGAAATGTATCTAGATTAGCAACTATCATGGAAGAAGCATATATTTACAAAATATCTACCACTGGACCAACAATTTCGCAAATAATACCGGTTAGTAAACAAAAAATCCCAGCTATCAGTGGCAAGTTAAATTCCTAATTTATAAAGCTATACCGAAGCCAATGTGGACCTATAGAATACAATTCTGAGGTACAGTGATCCTCCTTGGGATACTACTATGTCCTGAACTAGGAATCACAATAAAGAACGAGATAAAAGTCCAAACTTCAAAATGTAAAACTAGGCTTCTTAGTCACTCCAACAAACACACTTGCCACATTTTACCTTCATCAAGCTAAAAAGAAAGGTTCCAGAAGATCTACTGTTAATTAATTAAAGGATAACATGAATATAGATGTGTCACAGGATACTTCCTGTGCACATGTTTTCCTACACTTTCTTAGCTATTGCTAAATGTCTTTGAGATAAATTGTAGTAGAACTAATTAAGTAATTATTTTACTATAGGATTTCCTTTGGAAAATATATTAAAATATAAAGTTTTCAAAGTATAGTAAATGGCACTCCTGTATATATACATATATATTTAAGACTTGCCTAATTTCAATAAACTAGGCACTCCACTTCAAGCATACACTGAGCTTTATTAATAAGGAAGTTATTACCAATATTAAGTATTGATCGCCTGAATTGTCATACCGTTATATTGATGCAACAATTGAGTGGCTCCAGACAGTTACTCCAAAAAAAATTCTACAATATTGTGGCCTTGTTTCCGTTCATGATTTAGTTTTTTGTTGGTTTTCTAATTCTTCTTATTCAATATACAATTAAGAAGCATTAGAAAACAAATTGCAAATTCGAATAGAAGTGCTATATTTTGTATGTTAATTACAGCAAAGAAAATATAGCTATAGCAGCAAAGAAAATATAGCTATATTTTGTATGTTAATTACAAAATATAGAATAAACTATTAAATCTCAAAAAAAATTTTAATTAAATGTTACCCAAAGAAAAGCTCTGCATTCTAACCTTTTACTCTTAGGAACAGAGTACTTTCTATTTTAGAACTTTCCATTATCTATAGTCATCAAAGTTTTCATAAAAAATATTTAAATAAAATTATACATACAAATTAAGCAAACCGCAAATAGCCACAAACCAGACACATTTGAAATGCCAGATTTAAAAAATAATAACTGTATAACTGCAAACAAGCACAATACAGACACATTTCAAATGCCAGATTTATTACTTTTTGAGATAATAAAATTCCAGTTTTGAGCAATAAATAGGTCTGAAAATAATTGTAATATAAATACATTTGAATTTTTATTTACTATTGACATTTTTTATAGGTTTATATGCTTTATCATTATATCAATTCTGAAACAGTTTTTGAGAAAATTTTTTGAGCATTTTAAGCAATATCTTAAAACTACCGTAGATATAAATCTAAAGTAAACAAATTTTCAAATCCTCATAAGTCCACTATTGATGCATCAAGCAACACAAAAAATTTATAATAAAAATTACAGAGATTATTTATCCCCTATAAAATTTCTACATGAATATTTTGGAGTTTCTATGACAAACCAAAAACCACACCGTTTCTGAAAAAAATAGCTGTGACAAACAAAAAGGCAGTTGAATAGACACGTAAGTGATATTATAAGAGTTCCATTATCTTCTTTTGAATTACGGAACTCTAAAAACACACTAATTCTGTGATAGATTATCACTAATTACACAGAAGACGCATTTCCCCTCAAATAATTCAACTAAGTCCCATACCGATACAAAAAACCCTTACAGAACAATAATTGTGAAATTTAACTTGTACTTGTTTTTTAAAAAACAAGTTCTGTCATTTGTAATACGTACACATGATATGTGAATGTCATTATTATGTTTACTATTTCAGATACACTATCAAAATAACAACATTTGTAAACATATAATAACAGCGTCTGTGATTCATAATCTCGACCGTACAAAATAGGGTATGGCCAATAAATACATTGTCAAACAACACTTCCCCCTTATCTATGTAAAAACGAGATAAGGAAAACAAATTCCGTTCTTATTGCAAATGTCAAGTAGGGGAATACTTTATTACAGTTTACTTCCTAGAATTTCATATGACGTACTTTATTAATTAATTTTATATTTATGGTGGGTAAAATAAGAAAGGTAAAAAATATATGAAACAAGTTCAGTTTAGCGAAAATGTGAATATTTTTTGTTTTAAATGAAAGAATATAGGTAAAAAACCAAATATTTATCTAAATATTGCAATATAAACAAGAAACAAAAAAAAACATTTCCAAACCCAACTTTTTACTAAATAAAATAATTACTTAGAAACTTCTTGTTTAAATGTTATTATTTAATATTCTTAACACACCCAATGATATAAATGGTTAAAATTCTCACACAAAGGAAGTCACATTATTTTTAAATGTAAAAGAATAAAAGCGTAGGTTATTGATTTTCTTTAGATTGTTAAAAGAATTCAAAACAAAAAATACCCGCAGGAAATATTTATGTATAATATAAGGGTATTTCAGTGAATGAAGTTATTTGTAGTTGAATTAATAGGCACAATTTTTTATCACAGCTTAAACGAAAAATACTAGGTTATAGATAGCAACAGGTAAATTAGACATATTATATAATGGTGGTGCTTATTTTGTTTTATTATTTTAACCCTTATGCTGAACAAAGTTTACTTAGTGTTTAAGCACTACTATGTCCCGAAAACCGAAACTAAATCAAAAAAATACGTAGTGAAGAATAGTATTCTTAAATAATTTTATTTACATACCAAATTCTGCCACTATGGATGCTAAACCTCCGTAAATAAACGGCCTCCAATCTCTATCTCCCATCACACGAATAATTCGGCAAAATTAGAGTAAAAAGTTTTATATTGATTTAACCTTAAAAAATGGCGGGTAATAGTATTTTTACAATATTTTAACACTTTAAGCGTTCTGACACGAATTTTATATTAATAAAAAAATTCTAAATACATAATGTTGAACGCAGTGCATTAATTTAGTTCCTTAACTTCTTATTAGTTCAAAATTCGTTTCATTCACTAATCACTACTTTTTCTGACTTCTGTCAAAGTGTCGACATTTTTCTTCTTTTCAAGAGCTATGAAAACCACTATCAATACTTGTCAAAGTAATAAAAGCTCAATTCAAAAGGTTATTCAATGTGATATGGCCAGTCCGATAAGATGACCAATCAAAACATTTGCATTTTTTTTCACTAAAAGTCTCTAGTTAATACCAATAAACGATGGTTACTAGTGCATACCCGTTGTCGAAAGGATTTTTTTAAAGTAAATATTTTTAATTCAAAAAATTTGAACCGATCCAAGCATCTTTTTAAATCGGGTAATTTAAAACCGTTTGGGTAATGTTTTTTTAGGAAACCAATATTTATATTTTCATTTTCTAACAAACCTTTATTTCTTCTCTTTAAAACTGAGGTCATCTGTAACTACAAAAAAGAATTATTTATGAAATATGAATTAAATAGTAAAACTTTGTCATTGATTACCTTACAGAATACATGTAATACAGGGCACCACTTAACTAAGGCCTGTAGCTCACAATCTCAAGTTTCACATGGTTTAGTTAAATAGCGAGTTAACTTGCGAATCTCACGAGTTAAGTCCTTTTCGTCATTAGGACAGTAATTTACCAGCTAGTCGTAAGTTAACTCGCTACTTAACAAAACAAAGTATAAATCAGCCTTTATGGTTGTTTGGAAAATAATTTAACAGTTAAGTTAGTAAGCTGACGACAGAATCCCAATCTATTTCTTTACCAATTAAGTAAAAATTAAACCCGCCCATAATTTTTTTGCACTCCGGCAACTCAACTCGCCACGCGTGTGGATGGCTGAGTTTAGCACTGTGTTTAATAAGTTTATAGGACGCGACGTGCTTTTTTTACTTATTATTAATCTTCTTTACAAGAAGGCAAAACATTTCTATGATTATTATACATCGTAGTTAATAACAAATTTCATAGTCGATCTTAAATTATTGGTTACAAAATTGACGGCTTAACGTATATCAACACTGAGGATGCGCAGTGGACGGCCAAGTTTGCATATCATGAAGTAGAATCATAATATATATCACCTAGCACACAGATGATATACCTTACATAAGCTATATCATCTTAATAAAAAATTATCCATCTTATCAAATCATACTGATGATATGACCATATATTTAAACCTGGTTCCCTAATTTGCGATTTAATTTTGACGCTGCATTACCGGTAAGAAAATATATTCCAAGAAAAAACAGGAAAGTTATTACAATTCTCAAAACTAAAAACATGGCAATATTACCCTGAATTCTTTCATTATAACTGTGGACTACGGAATTAAAAAAATCAATGTTTTCATTTACTGATTTTATTAGTTCATAGCTAATAATGTCACAAAATTATTTTGAAACTGTTTTATTACTTTACATTACTTTATATTTGAAACTACGTTTAGATTTCTCAATGTTATTTTTATAACTAATCCGGTTTTATTTTAATTCTTGAGTTGACTGAAGGATCCTTTTTAGATTGTTTATTTGAAAATACACTCTTTAGAATTTCCTGTTATATGTTTTAAAAAATTAATCAAACATTTTAATGATTGTTAAATATTTGTACATTTTTAATCACTGCGTGCCGGTCTATCTTCTCTTTTTAACTGACTACTTTAACATTAAAAAAAACAGCCAAACGTCTCTAGAAAAACGCATGAAGAGTCAAACAAAGTGGAAAGGTTTTTCGTAACTCTATTATTTCCTTATTTTTTTCGTGATATTTAGTCTTAATCTGTTGCAATAACTTATTTAGATTTGTGTTATTTTTATTTTCATTTAATTTTTTACTTTATCTGTATCCCGTTTATTGTTTTATCCAGTTCTCGGTAAGTTTGTTCTTTTGTTCATTTGTTTTATTATTTATTTTTGTGATTCAGGTTATCTTTTGGGAAAATGGACTTAGTTATTCCCCCGAAACCTCCAGACCCTTCTAAGTCTCCTATATGTTTCAATGAATTTGCTTCTCCTACATCGCCTGCCAGTTTTATTACAGTTTCGGATTCCCAACAGGAACTGAAACGAAAAAATAAAAATTGTAAAAGGCCCAACTGTAAAAAAATAAGCTTAAGAATAATCCCTCTTTTCATCCTTCTGATTCTTCATGTACTGAAACAGAGGATACAATCCCTCGTAAGACCCCTCGCACTCCTCTTTCAGAAGCAAGTTCAAAATCTCTTCCTCCAACCCCGACCTCTTCTCCTCTCTCTCTCCCTCCGAATTCTTTTGAGGGCCGTTTATACGTCCCTGGCGACGTTGGTCCATTTATCGTTAACGTTCAGAGAAAAGAACCCCAGCCTAATTCCGGATTTTCATTCCATGCTGTGAAATTTGGTTCCTCTTTAAAAAATTTTAATGTTGATGGAATTTTACGAGATGGAGTGAAACAAATTGGCAGGAACAGGATTTCGGTGGAATTTTCATCTGCTGATGCCGCCAACCGATTCGTTAACCACTCTGCCTTCACAGGTCAAAACAAATTGTTTATCCCCTCCTTTAACGTCAGTCGAATTGTTCGCAATGTTCCAGTCGATTGGTCTGACGAGGAGGTTTTACATAATATAGAAGTCCCTGAAGGGTGCGGTAAAGTTACTAAGGTCAGCTGCTTAAATTTTAAAAAGATAATTGATGGCCAGCCTAAATATTTTCCGTCTGAGACGATGGTCATTACCTTTGATGGCCAAGTTCGTCCCCAACGGATATATATGGCTTATTCATCGCTTCCAGTCTCAAAATACGAATTCCCTACAATACAGTGCTTCAAGTGTTGTAGGTTTGGACATGTTGCTGACAAATGCCGATCTTCTGAGCGTTGTTTCCGATGTGGTCAAGGTCACGTTGGGAGAAACTGCCCACTTCCTCTTGACAAAGCAAAATGTATCTTTTGCAGTGGAAATCATGATTCCACTGATAGAAATTGTCCAGAATTCGAAAGACAAAGAAAAATCAAATTCGAAATGTCTGAAAGAGATATTTCCTATGCGGAAGCGTCCAAATTGGTCCCTTCTGCTAAAAAATCATACGCCTCAGTTGCAGCTCAACCCCCTCTAACTCTTCCTTCTCCAATTTCTTCCCAAAGTTTGCTTTCTCCGTCTCGTCCTACCAACTCATCCCACAAAAAAATTATTTCTCTGAAACCCCGATCCCACTCTTCGACTAGTTCCAACCAGGGCTATGACCGCTCTGCTCTAGAACAAGCCTGGGCATACTTACGTATTCCTCAACCTGAAAATGGTTGCGGTTTAAATCAACAACCTTCAACTAATTCTTTTACGAATATTATTCAATTTATTTTGACCACCTTGGTCAAAATTCTGAGTTCCCCCAGTCAAATACCGTCCAACGTTGCCTCATCTATTCTTACTTCCCTTCAATCCCTCCTTTCCAATGGCTTCGCCAATAGTGGCGAGGGACTTGCAATGGAATAGTCGCAGTATAATTTCCAACAAAGCAGATCTTCGTCACCTCCTTGTCAAGTATTCTCCATCCGTGGCTGCCATCTCGGAGACTTGGCTGAAGCCTGGATTCCATTTTAAGATCCTAGGCTATGTCTGTCTCCGGGATGATAGAGCGGATGGTAAGGGCGGATCCGCCTTATTACTTGACAAATCTCTTCCCTTCTCCCAGATTTATCTTGGCTCCCGCAGTTGTCACTTCAATATTGTTGCTGCGAGAGTTAAAGATATCACTATCCTCTCCATATATGTCCCCCTTCCAACATGTTCCGTAGCATTAGAACTACGGGATATTTTATCATCAATTCCTGGCCCGTATATTATTCTGGGAGATTTTAATGCTCATCACCCGTCTTGAGGTTCCACCCGAAGCAACCCTCTTGGGGTCTCCTTGGTGGAACTCCAGGACGATTTTGGCCTGTGTTTACTGAATGATGGTTCTCCAACACGAGTTCCTGTCCCATTTCAGAACCCGAGCTCAGTAGATATCTCTCTTTGCTCCTCATCCTTGGCATCCCTGGTTTCCTGGAATATTCTTTCTGAGTCTTTTGGAAGCGACCATTTCCCCATTTTGATTTCTTTCCCTCACGTAAATTTACATATTGAAAAAACTCCCCCTCTTCAAAAATACAACCTACATAGGGCAGATTGGATGGGATTCCGTACCTTTCTCAGTGTCGAAGTGGATTCCCTCCCTCCAGTGGACTTGGATAACATTGACACTTGCTATGACCAATTTGTAAAGGCTATAGACCTATCCGCTCGGAAATTTATCCCACTTAAAAGATCTAACCATCACTTCAGATCCTCTCCCCCCTGGTGGGATGGAGACTGTTCCGCAGCGGTTATAACCCGTAAAGAGGCTGAAGCGATATATAAATCTAATATGTCGGAAGCAAACTTCCTCTTTCGAAAGACCCAAACTCAGACTAAACGAATTCTCCTTAAAAAAAAGAGGGAAGGCTGGAAGAAATTCTGTCAATCCCTCTCTCCTTTTACTCCCTCCCGTGTCGTCTGGTCTAATGTAAAACGCTTTCGGTCTATTTTTCAGCCTGATCTTCCCAAATCTGTTCACGGGAATTGGATTGATCAATTTTTAAATAAACTTGCTCCCCCATCCGTCCCAAATTTAGATGAATTACCTTTCAGGTATAACTTTACTAGCGCCAATCATTTTTTAAAAGAAGATTTCTCCATTAACGAATTGGATTTCACCTTACACCATCTTAAGGATTCTTCCCCTGGTATTGACGGAATGTCATATTCAATGGTGAAAAATACTTTACCATCTACCCGTTGGTATCTTCTATCCCTCATTAACTGTATGTTCAAATCAGGTTCTATTCCAAAGTCTTGGAAAACTCAAATAATAATTCCCATTCCTAAACCTCATAAAGATCCCAATGTAGGTTCATCCTACAGACCCATAGCCCTTTCTCCTGTTCTAGCGAAGATTACGGAACATTTAATTTAGAATCGTTTGGAATGGTTTACTGAACACCATTCTATTTTTCCAAGGAACCAATTTGGCTTCAGAAGAGCTAAAAGTACGTTGGACAATCTCAGCGTCTTAACCACTGACATCAGACTTGCTTTCTCTCGACAAGAATTTCTCGTTGCTGCTTTTTTAGATCTTTCTTCAGCCTATGATAATGTAATCCTTCCAGTCCTCCAAAAAATTCTTCGTAATCTTGGGATTCCGATTAAGATTATAAATTTTCTCCTCAATTTTCTTTTAGAAAGATCTATTATTCTTAGATCCCCTGGATCCCCCCCCCCCTTTTCAAGAACTATATGGAAGGGTCTTCCCCAAGGTTCTGTTTTAAGTCCATTACGTTTCAATATTTACTCTTATATGATTCACTCAACAGTTAATCCTTTCTGTCGTGTTTTGCAATACGCTTCGGATAAATCAATAATTGTTGCCGAAAATGCTTTGAACTCTGCCCTTGTTAACCTAAATAAATGGGTTACCTCTCATGGTATGGATTTATCCCCTTCCAAAAGCGCTGTCGTGGTCTTCTCGAGAAGGAGAATTACTCCTCCGTTATCTATTTCTTATAATTCCTCTTTGATCCCTGTTCTTTCCAATACCAAATTCTTAGGTATGTTCCTAGACTCAAAATTATCCTGGAACATTCACATCGAATATGTCATCTCCCAATGCCAGACTAATTTGAATATCCTCCGCGCTCTTTCGGGAGTGTGGTGGGGCTCTCACCCTTCTACATTAAAGTTAATATATAACACTCTAGTCCGTAGTCATCTAGAATATGGTTCATTTCTACTTGATCCTATTTCCAAATCCAATGCCACTAAATTGACCCGCATTCAGTCTCAAGCTCTGAGGATCATAGCAGGTGCTATGAAATCCAGTCCCATAAATGCCCTACAAGTAGAATGTGTTGATCCTCCTTTAAGTCTCCGGCGACAATACCTAGCTGATCGTTATTTACTAAAGGCAGCTAGGTTTTCTACTCACCCTATTTTTCCTAAACTCACCCTCCTCTCTAGGTTTATTGAACATACTCCTTTTTGGCATTCTAAGTCCCGACCTCTTCTTATCGTTAGCTTCCAAAGATTCAAATCCCTTACTAACCCCGTTTATCAAAATTCTTCTCTCCCTCTCTATAGCTTCCCATTCGACTCGGTATTTCACTGGCCAAATATAAATTTGTGTTTTGGAGTTGATAAGGAGTCCAAAAATGCTAATTTGCTGTGCAATTCTATCTTGAATTCGTTTTGGATGGATTGGACGCGAATATATACAGATGCATCAAAAACCGGTAGAGATGGCTATGTCGAAGCGTCATTTTACTCTCCATCCACCGCTCATTCAGCTTACTTTCGCCTTCCTAAGGAATGTTCGGTATTCTCCGGGGAATGCCGTGCTATTGTGGAGGCCTTGAATTATGCCCTACACAAAAAGATTCGCAGGCTCCTTATCTTCTCTGACTCCTTAAGTTGTTTACAGTCCCTTCTTGCTAATCCATTTTCTTCAAACTGTAGTTTCCTGATTCTTCGGATCAAGCAACTTGCGCTTGATTTGGAGAGATCGGGATCCGATGTCGTTCTTGCTTGGATCCCTAGTCATTGTGGCATAGTAGGTAATGAAATAGTCGACGCAAAAGCTCGGTTTGCCGCAGTGAACGGGAAGTGAACATGTTTCACTACTAATTTCATTGAGGATCTTCTTCCCATGACTCATGTCTGGATGGCGTCTGACTGGCAGAGGACGTGGGAAAGATCATCCCAGATTACAGGTGCGAGATATTTCCAGATCCAACCTTTTATTCGTTCAAAACCTTGGTTCTCAACATTTACTTTCTCTCGAAAGGAATCCTCTGTGGTATCTCGCATGCGTTTGGGTCATTGTTCTGTTCCTACTCATTTGGCTAGACTGCGGGTCAGAGAGTCTCCAATTTGCGATTGCGGGTTTGGAGAAAGCGATTTAAATCATCTCATTTTTTCATGTCCATTAAATAATAGATTTCCTTCGTTTGTTTCCAAATTATTAAAATATAAAATTCAATTGCCCATCAACATAAGATCACTTTTATTTATTGCCAACAAACCCATTTTAGGATTAATCATTCAGTTCATAAGAAAGAACGACATCAAAATATAAACATTTTTATACTTATGTTCATGTTTATTTTTCTAAGTTTGTATATTTGTATATACTTATTTTGTACTTTCTGTATATTATAATGTCGTTTTCTTCTTTTAGTTTAATTGTAGCCAACTTCTTATTTAGTTTTAACACAACCCGACCTATCACAAAGCAAACTCCACCCAACCAAAAGCACATTAAATCTAACCCAACCAAATTCAAAGGAAACACAACCCAACCCTATTCAAAGCAGTCAACCCAATTCGAATCAACCTACCCAATCCAAACCAAGCAAACTCACCTCAACCTAATTCAACCCAATCCTAACCAAACCCAATCAACTCAACAAAACTCAAACTAAAGCAAACCCAACCAACTCAACCTAACCTAACCCAAGCAAAGCCCAAACAAAACCAATCGAATCCAATAAAATCCAGCTCAATCCACACAACCCCAACCCAACAAAATACCAACCAACTCAACACAAAGCACTACTACCATCAATAGACATATTAATTTTTGTAAAATTAAGTTTATCCCTTTCATTATAGACATTATCATGCTCAGCACATGCGGCCTGTCGATGATATTAGTTTTTGTGGTTTGATTGCGATTCTTTTAGTTGTTTTTTTGCTTTGTTATACTTCATAGATATAAATGAAAAGCCTGAAAGTAATTCATAAAGCTATTTTGTGGCATCCCTTGAGCGAATATAGTGTACCATTTGTCCATATAAGAGAATCGTAACAAATGAAAGTGGGAGTGTAGAAAGTGTTATTGTTCGCTTTCTGACACAGTAATAAAAATAACCAAAGTTCATTGTTATATATATAATAAAACCGAAATTGTTAATTATATTGAACATACATTTTAAGTGAATAAGTTTTTTCAGTCCGCCTTTCATGTTTCAACTTATGTAGAAAGAAAATTTTTTGTCCATTTTAACACATTGGCTGCTGGCTATTTTTGAAGAATAACCCAAATATGCCATCACTAACAACAGCCTACTAAATTTTTTTAAAATGGTTATTATTAACAAGCAGAAAAATTATTTTTAATGAAAACTAGAAATAGGACACAAGTGTCCCATGTGTGATAACAGAGTCATCATCGATATCAGTGTACCACAGACAGTGGACATCTTGCAAGACATTTTTTTGAAGTTTTTATGAAATTAGATTATTCAATTTCTTCCACACTTACGGTTTTGATAGCACAAAGTTATTCTGCTACATATGACAGAATACTTTCAGTTTCGTCTTCTTCCTCAGTCTTATAGCTCTCAGTACTAGGTTTAGCACAAAGAGTATTAAAGAAAGCTTCTGTTAATCTAGGTTATTTGTCGACAAGTGTAGCAACAAACTCTAAAATGGCAGCTGCAAGGACACATGCAATCTTTTCAAAAACATTGTTCTAATTTGAGGTGATGACATATTGAATTTGGAATTCCCACACAGGATATTCTCACAAATTACATCCATATTACAATCTCCCACAGAAAGTAGTATATAAGGACAATAGCATGCTCAACCTACTTACCTAACTTGGTCCATTTAGCATGTTTGTCACATATAATCCTAACGAGAGAAACTTGTTCTGAAATCTAATCTGCTGCCCTGTGAAATCAGTATAAGTTGGGGAAATTCACAAGTCACTGTAAAATTTCAAATCAAATTCCTTTAGTCTTCTTACAATCCACTCACTAACATTAACATTTTGCATATCCCTCAGCATATACTGTACCCCAGCAGCAGAGCGGTGGTGATTTCTTAGACTCTCTGACATAATAATTGATCACTTCCTTCAGATGTGTTCCTTCTGCGATCAAATTATAGGCCTATCACCAAGCCTTTTATACACACTGGACCGTTGAATGACTCACTTTACACATACATATGACATTTTATATCGGTTTCCATCGGTGTGACAATAGGCTATTTGACAACATCGAAAATATACCACAATTCGGGGTCATTCTATTAGATTATAACATAAATATGTTATAATCTAATAGAATGACCCCGAATTGTGGTACATTTACTGCTGCTTTTCGAAAATATATTTTAAATGATCAAGGTGGAATGGACAACACTAAGTGAATCAAGACTGGATGGACGATGTAAATTTAATCTAATTTAATACAACACATTTAACAACTTCATCAATATTTTTTTTAAACCTTATATCATTCATTAACACTTCTTGAATACATAATTAAATTAAAAGCTGAAACAAAAAGAAAAAATGTTTCGAATCATTTTTAAATGTGGCCGAATTTTATTGCTCGCCAGCATAGCTTAAGTAAAGAACCAAGGTATTTTCAATAATTAATATGTGAAAGTTTCAGAACTTTTTTAGCCCAGCCAGCAAAATATCTTTAAAAGATATTGAAAACATGATAGAAATCCAAAATACTAACAGAGGATAATCTAAATACTATAATGGTACGGACATAATACAAAAAACAAGCGCATCCCATAACATTAGTAAGATTTTAATGTTCTGTACCTCAAAAGGAAAACGGAACCCTTGTCGATTACTTGCAATGTCTGTCACATCGTCACATGTCTGTCGATTACTTTCTCGGAAATCATTCGACGTAGGAACTTGAAATTTGGCATGATAATAAAACATGTTAACCCGTACATATCTCAATAACTAACAGTCAGAAATATTTATGCAGAAAATTTAAGCAGACCAATTTAAGTACTCAATAATCTTTTTTTAAAATAAGGAATTTGAATTTTTTTATAATTTTAAGAATTATATCTTCAGACATACTGATAAAATTAAAAAAAATCTTTCCCCCATTTCTGAGACAACCCAATGTAAAATTAAGAAAAAACAGTCACGCAAAAGTTTTTAGAAGCTCACATAGTTCATAGGAAAACAACAGCGATGATTCTAGACATCACAATTTTTAAAATATTCACCATGTTTTTATGACTGTGAAAGAAGTTAATATGTAGTAGATAATATATTTACTTTAAGAAAGTTTAGTATTGTAGAAAGTTTAGTTATTGAAATTATGATATTAGCACTAAATATTTATTATTGAATATGTTGATTCGAGTACACATAAACATATGTTGATTCGAGTCATGATCAGCTTTTCATTAAGAAACTCCCAAGAACACTTTTCGTCTTAGTAGTACTCCAAACAAGCAAAGCCATGGGTAACAAATAGTCTGTAGTTACTCCATGATATGAGGGTAGTACTGAAAGTTCATAGAACTGGCAATGTGTAATAATGGTAAAAAAAATTAATTCAGATTTAAAAAATCGGTAATCCTTTGCGGTATTTTGATTGTATCTGTCATTGGTATTCACAAGTTGGTGGCAATTTAAAAATGGTGTGTATCAGGCCAGGATGAATTTAACACGAGAAAATTTTCGTTTAATGATTTTTTATGACTTGATTGTGGTCTCAATCAACAACAAAACTTCTCGCGTTTCTGTTTACAATCAGTTTAATGAGTGCAAGTATGGTTGTACCAATATTACTAATGATTTAAGGGCGAAATGTCCCTTAACAGTGACAACTGAAGACATCATCAATGCCGTACGGCTCATGATAAAGACTGAAAAGAGTGTAACCTATCAACAGATTAGGGCGAAATTTGTCAAGGACAGAAAACTCTACATACTATTTCTACATGTTTGAATGTTACAAAGCTTTGAACTTAGTGAACAACCCATGATTTAACCGTAGCCCAAAAACACAGTCTCGTTGATTAGTGGGTGAAATGTTAGAAAAATTCGGCACAGGCCACTCAAATACCATATTCGACAGTCACGCATGACGAAAGCTAGATATATTGTTAAGAACCCGAAACTAAGAAACAATCTATCAGTTTTCTTGTGAGAATTTGCCTAAAAATTAAAAAAAAAACCAAGTGGTAGAAATAAGATAGTTGCTTCTTTTTCGGATGCAACAAATGTTTTGGGAAGTAAGAAAACAATTACTGTAGGCTATTATGCGAGTGATTGAATGCTTATTTTTTTCGAAAAAGTTTGAAAGCAGCCCTCGCAGTAAAATCCACCTTCATTATAATGCCTCTGCTCACTCAACCAGGTAAACAACCATATATTTGACTATACCAAGTATAAAAATTAAGCCCAACCCGCACCTTGCAATTTCTAGAGGTAAACCTGTGGGGAATACATTTCTCTGATGCCGGAAAAGTGGTGACTATGTTCGAAAAGGCCATAGGAGAGACTTCCAAGGAAGTGTGGCCCGACAGCTTTTTTCAGTAGTTCAATAAAATTAAGAAATGCATAAAGCCACAGAGAGCATTTTGAAAAACAATAAATAAATTACAAACTTGCCATTTGACTTCGTTTTTGGTATTCTAAAACTTTCAGTATTACCCTCGTACTATTGCTCGGGTTACAAAGTATCTATATTTTAATTATTTCTTAACCTGAGAAATAGTACACGTACATACCTCTGCCTGTAACATACAAAATTCATAGTTTGAATATGTATGTTGATTCGAATCATGAATTATGTTTCTACTAAGTTTCATAAAAAGGTTTCAATCTGTCTTATTCTAAATAACAAACATTCAAACACAATTTACATAGTGTTTGAATGTTTGTTATTCAATTACAATTCAATAACTTTTGAGAAACGATGCTTTAGTTGCCTATGGAAGAAATTTACTTCATGAATCATCTTCATTATCCTTCCAATGAAGAACATTGTAACTGATTTTTTGTGATTTTGTAGGAGAGCATAAAGATTTCAAATATCGTAAAAAAATAATGCCTATAATATTTCAGTGTAAATTTATAGTTTAATTTGCATTTTATGAGTGTAAATAACAATTAATAAATAAAAATTGTATTTTAAAAAAAATTCGAAACACAATTTTGTAACCAAAGGGCTCATTGAGACAAATTAATCTCAATGGGTTTACTGTTATCCAATGAGAAATTACTATAATCAACTCCCGCTTCCATCATGAAAATATCACGATTTCAATATGTAAACAAAAGGCTCATCAAGACAAATCAAACAAAACCAAACTCAATGGATATTAGCCATCGAAAAAAGGCCATTACAAATCTCTCCTCTGTAATCAGACCCTTCCGGTAACAATATGTAACCAAAAGCTCTTTGAAACAAGTCAAACTCGACAGGGTTACTATTAGCCATTGAGAAATTCCTATGACCACCATCTCATCCTACATATCATATCAGCTCGATGGTACCATATCATTGTCATCGTAATTGCAGTAGTTTACAATTGATACAACATTTACAAGTGGGAGAAAATTCAGTTGGTAGAATTGCTTAAAATGATGGGAAGTTAGAAGTCAAGCTGATAAAAGCTTGCTAATAGTCGTTACTGGGTTGACCACAAGGCACACGGCCTTTGACTGCGAGGAGCACTGCAGGGACCCGGGTTCGATTACTGGCCGTTCGTCGAGCGGAGCTGGACTGGTATTATGGTTGGCTGTAAGAGATTGCTCTTGCAGCAATAAGTCCACCATACGTATCAATTAGATACATTAAAGTACAGAAATAATATTAAAAAGACATAATATTTATTTGATTTTAATTTTATTAACGATATGCTATTTATATGTTGCAGAAAATATATCAATTTCTATACTTGAAATTTTTGTCATTGATGCAATATACGTGAGCGACATTATACAACATTAATACTTCATACTTTTATTTTGATCACTAGTAACCACATTGTGCAACCAAACAATGAACACTGATTAATTTTTATTATGCTATAGTCAACATTATGAATTAATTTGTAACATTACCTCCTCAATATGAAATGAAACACATCACTGGCTATATTGCTAGAAGGAGCAATTGCTAATACACATATATATATATTTGTATATATATATATATATACATATATATACATATATATATATATATATATATATATATATATATATATATATATAGTATTTAGGAATAATCTTAAAATATCATTAATTATAACCATAAATTAAATTAGCAGTCTAATACATTTGGAAAATGACTTATCAGACTCAAAGCAATCATAATTTAATATTAATTTCACCTAAAAATATCCATCTTAAACGTAATGACAGTGGAAGTATCATATTGATGGGAATATTTGATAATCAGCTTTTCTGCTACGTTCTATAGATACTCAGTTTGTAGTTAACATCTTTTTCCTATCACTCATGGAACTTTGAATAAGAGACTATTGGAAAGCAATCATATCCCGTAAGCGTACTGCACTACACAGTTATAGTTAAACAATAGATCTTATGATGCAAATACCCTCTCGATTTTATTTCATGAACGGTAACACTGATGTAACATTGATTACAATCAAAACGATTTTAATAAATTCTTAATATCTAGTCACACTTGAAAAATTATGCTATGAGAACCATTTCATATATATAAGCAACATTATTTTTTAAAATCTAATAAGCAATGGCCGACCAGTTTTACTTGCAATTATTCCAACCAACAAATTTACAACTGTGCATTCAAAACATTTTTGATAATATTCCTTAGGTCTAATATATTCTTTTAATAAAAATTGTGGGGTTATAATATTTCAATATGGTGTGTAAAAAATTGACAACAAATTTTAAATTCAAATATGGAAATAATTTTTCATCTCCCATCCCAGAGACAATTACAAAATAGTATAGTGTCATCTGATTGACAAAACCATAAACAATAACGACAAAAATAAATTTAGTGAATATTAATATTTCACTAAAATAACAATTTACTTTTTTTAGCTAAAAGACTGTTCACTTTTAGTCACTGCAAGAATATAGATCTTGCAATATTTAATGCACATAATACTATAACATCCTTTATGATACTGACAATTGACACATATTTTACCATGTGAAATGCGACTATACCTCGCCGCGAAAAACTTTATTTTTAAATTAAGATTGATTAATCAGAAAACATTTTACAAGTTATTGAATTAAATAAAACTTTTTATATAAAAATATATAGTTTTAAGTATCTCGAGTTTTATTTTTATAAGTGAAAGTCTAAACAATTAGTGAACAAACATAAATTGATAATACATATGGAACATACACAATATTCTAAACTCCAATGCAAACTGTCGTCTTATTCGGTAAGTTAATTACGTAGATTTCCTATCCGTCTACAATTCACGATGACAATCATTAAAAAATAGAAAGGACAATGTTACTCGTCAACCAAATCCTAGAACCCACATCTGATACTCGATTTTTGAATTTCAATTTACTTAAATCCTTAACAACATAAAAATCAATAGTCTTGTTAGACATTGATTTTTAATTATAAATAAAAAAATAGCATTGGCCACTAGGCCAGCTAACTCCAAGTTTAGAGAGATTGAACCACATTTTAAAAAAAAAACAAATTTTCTACAGATAATTAGTGTGGAAAATTTAATAATGTTGCAGTAAATAAACTCGCTTCTTGAAAAGAAGGACTCGTACATATTGAATGAGTATGTCACAAATACTTAACTCTGAAATATCTAAGTAATACAGAAATAGAAAACATATAATATGGAAGTCAATCTGCATCAGCCATAACTAAAAAATGGTAATCACTAAAATTATAATATAGTGATATGCTAACAAAAGGAGATCCCCAGTTATTATTATAAAAAAAAACTGTACACAGACAATGTCTATGTTCCACTAGCTGTCCACAACACTCGCACCCACGATTGTGGTCATTCCCATTCCACTAGCTTGTCAAAGTTGTAACTGTCAATCCAACTGGATGAGGTTATGAATAATATGTATTCATAATTATCAGGGAACGGCAGATATTGAACAAACTAAAGAGATTAAAGCATTGTATTTTTTATATATTAATCAGTAAATAATCATTTACTTTACTCGTAAAAGTGTAATTTAACTTCTATAAAAACTTTATTGGATAACTGTGGGCACATTTTGCATCTTCTAGTGTAACATTTACTTCAATTACTTTTCAAACAAATTAAAGTTATTCTCTCATCACCATTTTAATCTTCATGTCATAGATAATATCATTTACTTATATAAACTTCATATATCAACGTGTCAGGGCCACACTGACGTACGTACGATTGCAACAACCTACTTCCATATGAGAATCGGCATGGGCTCAAAGCGGCTGTGAATAATGACATTATCAACGACATTTTGGTCATCACTACAATTGCAGTCATTATGTGGAATGGTACAATGAGTATTTTGAGCGTTGTGATTGGCTAATGAAAAATACCTCTCAAGGAACACCAACAATATAACATTTAAACTAAAATAACATTATATCATAATTAAACTACTTCCGAATTAACTCAAGTCAATCACAACCTTTTTTGGGAAAACAGAAAAGTAAGTTTTATATTGGAAAGTATGGCCAGTATAGAATATCTTGAGCTGTTTAATGAATAGAGAGTTATCTCGCATCCCTCATAAACCAAAAGGAATTTATTACCAGTTCACAAAATTCCCACATGTCTTTTCCTGTTTGAAAGCTACTTGCAATTATTTCCAGTCAGATTCAAGTTTTTACACATAAACCATTCAACCTCATAACCTTATACACTAGTTAATTATGCAGTAACAAAAAAATTTAATGGAATCAGCCATCAAGTTGCAAAAAATAAAATCAGAACAAATCATTAATATTAATTCCAAAAAAATATACAACTAACCTTACTCTTTTGCTTTCATGTTTTTAAAAGTTTTCGTACAAGTTCATTCGATAGAAATGAAGTATAAAAATTTTATATAAATTTCCATAAAACGGATTTATATCAAAATTTATTGAGGAAATCCTCAAAGATAGTAACAATGTACAAATTAACAGTTAGAAATTTATATATTAACCTCCTGTTATTTTATTAAAAATGATTGGCCACAATGTATAATTAGACAATGGAGCTCCTACTTTAAATTAAGTATAATATTTTTAGACATATTAGAAGTTCAATTTTGAAATAATAACAATACTAGCAGCTACTTTGTTGGATACAATTTTTAGCAAGCTATTGAAATGAAACTAAAAAATTTCACGCAGCAATTGTGTGCTTAAACAACAGATTTCTAAAACGATAAAATCGTGTTTCTCTGTCTATGTTGAGAAGTTTAAAATATTTATTTGCAGTATTATTTAGTTAAGGGCTTTGAATATTTTGTCATGTGTGTAAATATAATATATCCCCCTCCATAGATATGATATCTACATCCTTGGATACAATTTTTAGCAGGCTGTTTATTGAAAAACTAAAAAATTTCACATAGCAATTGTGTGCTTAAACAACAGATTTCTATAAACGATAAACTTGTGTTTCTCTGTCTATGTTGAGAAATTTAAAATATTTATTTACAGTATTATTTAGTTTAGGGCTTCGAATATTTTGTTATGTGTGTGAATATAATATATCCCGCGTTCCATGGATATGATACTAAGAGAAGATAGAAAATAAACTTACAATAAAGTTCACAGCAACACTTTGACTAAAATTTATTTCAAAATACAGAAGAATTCTCGATCCAATTTTAGATTTCCACGTTTACGTTTAGATGGTCATTCTAAATATTTATGCATGTACATAAACATGCACACAATTTGATGTTGACTAAAAAATATGAATAATATAACATCCAAAATACATGAATAAAATAATGGTTATCTAAAGTAATATTAAAAAAATCAGAGAAATAACAAACACAAGGAGTTTTAAAAAAACAAAAAACATTTCTAAACTGAAATTAAACTCCCTACTACTTACTACTAGAAATGATGGCTACATCATTTCTAATTAAGCTTTTAAAGAAGGAACTAATTGAACTAATATCCAAATTTAAGCTCTAAAATAATCAATTGCATATGTGTATGTGGAATAAATGAAGCATTTTAAAATGTTTGACCACAATTAGTTTTATTTAGGACAAATGATTCTACAGAATTTGGTAAAAATTCTTTCATTTATCACTATAGTGTCTTGTCATAATATGCACAAAAAATATTTAACTTGTCTCAATATTTGTCGGTTACAAAATAATAATCCTAGATAACCAGCTAATTATATTTAATAAACAATAATTTTATCTTCACCCCTGGGCTCCTGTTAAATACACATTACATATCGGTACAAGGAATGAATACATTTTATTTAACAAACATTCTACATCTATTTGCCAAACTAAACAATGACATTTAGACTACTTATCTATACACAAATATGAATTATCTAGTATTTTTGTCACATAGGATAATAATCATCAACGGCATTATTGACTATGAATAATTATATCTATAAATGTATACATAATTACATAAACAATTGTCTGTGACATTAAGGATGCATATTTCACTCCCTCCGATGAAATAAAACCAATATATAACAGAAACATTCGACACTGCAAACATGCGACACACAATTCATCATCTCATTTTACATGTCACCCAACTGAGAATAATTTTATTTATCTATCAACTATGGTAAGATTTTGATAATAAAGTTGACAATTTATATCTATTTATCTTACGGTAATTATATATTTTGGCCCTTACTGTTATACAAGAGTTTCCACAATCGTGCAGTCAAAATTCATATTTAGGACGATCCAAGCAAATGAGAGACCAATGCGAGCTTTCATTTTAACTGTAAACTTGTGGAAGGACTCTGTAGTGACACTTTTTGGAGCAACAGCATAATATGGTTTACTTTTCAATGACAGGGGGACCTGTGAAACTGACGGGGCTCTGATTGGTGACAAGATTAGAGCGCATGCCGGAGCTCGATTGGTTGCCGCCACCAGGACCCGCTTCTAGATTGATAGCTGACGACCTCATCTCCTCCGCCGATGCTCTGAAAACAATATAAGTAAACGATTTAACAAATTCAAATAGAGCCTTAATATACAATGAAATAAAATATATACATAAGTAACTACTTGATGAATTAGCATCAATTATATGTAAATATAGAATCATGCCCTCTTTGGTTACAATTCTGTAGTTGACTGCATTGCGTTAAACTTTGATTAATTAATAAAAATATTATTTTAAACATTATTTACAAAGGCTTTAAATGTCACAAAAGGCATAATGCCTGAAACATTTTAAAAGTACTAAAGCAGTAAACATAACCTAACCTAACTAAGAAATAAGAACATAAAATTGAAAATAGTTATTTAGAAAACACATTTCAAAATAGTTTGCCAAACACTGCTTTTCGGATGTTTCTTCATAAAATTCTAACCCGTAGAAAGTAAATATTTTTTTTGATTTATTAATTTAGCAAAACTTTACTAAACTTACAAAGCTATACACACAATTGATGGGCATATTGCTGCAAAATCAATTTTCTATATTCACCCAGCATGCGGTCTGTATAGCTACTTTGATTCTTTATAAGTTGTAATATTTTTAAATGATCCAATATGTAATATTTTTAATAAGATAGAATATTTATCCTTGCATTTTTTGGCATTTTAAAATTTTTATACCCAAGTATTTTTTCAAGTATATTGACTCACGAAATTAATTATATTTTATTTTGCAGACTTTTCTAATTGGTGCACTTTATAATTGAACTGTGAATATTATTTTATCAAATTAGGAACACATGCAGTTAATTTGCTACAAATCTTTTCCCTTTTTTGTAATAAAACAATATAGGATAAATAATAAAATAATATAGGCAAACGATATAGGATAGATGGCCTTAATTTTTTTACGACACAATTTGGTTCTTCTATAGGAGAACATGGGACACAAAATAGTGTGAAATTTAATTTAACTTCGTAATGCTACTATATTCTAGAAATAAAAAATTGGGGGAGTTGAAACTTGTTTTACTATAAGTTTGATCAATAGACAATCTATATGTTTATTCTTCAACAATTAGTAGTTTTAAATGTATAAGTGCTCAACCGTCACATTGTCAATGTGTCATACTCTGGAAGTACACCTAAGATATATAATTTCCATGACAACATTCTACCACATAATACGCTAATGTTACCTCATAAAAACTTATAAAAATTACTTCTGGTTTTCTTAACACAAAAATTTCAACAGAACATGCTGGCCACCTTTATTAAGACCAAGACTTCAACCAAGGGCATATCTACATATAAAGAAACACCTATTTCATCTAGCTAATGTATCATGCTTAAATACACTTTCACCGTACATGAAAAATTAAAACAAAAAGTCTATTTAGAACATATCACAACAGGTGATTAGTAAGAACAAAAGAAATTCATTCCATTTACAGTTTAGGTGGTCATATGAAACACTATCATGCACTATAATTTTTTTAAGTAAATAAATACAATTTATCGAATAAATATGTATAACTAAACATCTTATCTACCAATATGTGTTTTCCCTTATTTCATATTTCCATTGAGCTGATTCCTATTATAATTCTAAACGTAAAATCGGTGAATATGGAAAGCCCCAACTGTTACCGAGATAGTCGTTTTCATATTTGAAATTGAAAAGAAGGAATTCCATGTTTTATCATAAAATCTCTTATACAATAATACATTTATTATATCTTTTAAAATTAAATATCACTAACATACATACATGCACACATACATACACGCACACACACACGCTACTTAAATTATTTGATCCAGCAAGCATATAATTTTTCACCTGAAAAATTTGGGAAAAATCTTTAACAGCTGGATGTTATTCCTACTGCATAAAGTTCACACAGATTTCACAGTCTCTTTTAAACCTGAATTTATACACCATTTTTCTCTTTAACTGAAACACATTTTTTGGCACATTTAGGTTTTTTGCCATGTTTCTCAAAGTGTTGTCTTAAGTATGTACAAATTTTTTCATAACGCCATGTTTTAATGCGGGTGGTAAAATTTATGCCCTTTTGCTAAGGTTGTAAACTGAAAAGCCATAAATTAAATTGTTGAAGGGCAAGCATGGCATCATCATGTTGTTGATTGCGGCAAACATACTTTTTCTTCTGGCAGAGTCAGAATTTAAAGATTCAAAAACATTAATTTGTTTTTGAAATTTTTATTTAAAAGCTTTTATAGTTAAACATTTTATAGTGCACTACACCATAAAGAAAATATATACAAAAATAAACTAATGAGAGTGACAAATGTCCCAACATCGGTCGGGTTTCTCCAAACATTTTCGATTTTTTCCTCCTTCTTTCACAATCATTATCAATGCTACGTAAAATACTTGTCACTCATTTGACTTCATTGTTTTAAATTTTGAATTCTTTTAATGATTCATAAATAATGATTCAACTTCATCATGTTATTTCTTATGATTCCGTAATTTTACTTCTTATGTTGTGATAGCTCCTTTAAAACTGTATTTGTTTTATACAATAAGTACAAAAATGTAATAAGTTTTATTTGGTCACACATGCCCTGACACATACCTTTTTCTTATAAAGTGTTGACGACAAATGAAATAAATCATGTTTTATAAAAGGTAAGGTAATTCAAAATGATCACAGCAACGATCTTTAAAATTACGATGCAAAATAAAAATAGTTTACAAAAATTTAAATTGAAAAGCTTTGAATAACAAATAATGATTGATAAGACCTGTAAAACTGAATTTAGTGTTCTGGTACTGACCGCATAGCACTCTATATGTAAGTACATTTATATATCACAAAGAAAATACACAATAAATAAAAACAAAGTTTTATAAGGAAATCTACAAATATGAACTACAATGAAAACAATTACAGTTTCATTAGAATATAATTTAAGAAAATAGTATGGAAACTTAAAAAATCAGGGTATCCATTTGACAAGGAATGCGTATATAAAAGTATAACTTTAATAAAAGCATAAAATCTTATAACATAAATTCAAGTGAAAACTATTCATTGGTCATGGATTGTTAACCATACCATATTAATGTTCGCTTTTAATTAATACAATTAGTATAAAACGGCATAATTAAAAATTTCAGTACATGTATAAAGCATCTTACATTAGTGCGGCTTGTTTTAATTAAGTGCAAGTGCATGATTAAGCAATAAAATAATAGCAGCAAGCATAATCTATAGCCATCTACAGGAGCACAACACCGAATATACTGAGTAGGATATTACGCTCAAGTATTAATGCATTTAATTCGGGCGCCACACGTCTGGATCCTCCATGAGGGTTACATTGTGATCAGCCCCCACAGTGGAGCCACCCCCTTGCGGCGTCGAGCCGCCAGCCATGGCGGCCATGTCATCACGAGACCCCCTACACCACACACACACACAACAATTCACATTCCAGTGTTAGTCTGCTAAGATAAGCTCTTACACTGCGAATAAAATCTAGAAGATTTAACGCTTTAAAGAAGACAAAATGGTGTTAGACAATTTCATTTATTATAATGAATACATAAAGCAAAACCAGATATACTGTTATGATACGCAAACAAATTAAGACAAGTATATCACAAATCCCATATCCGTTAAACTAATTGATTACTATAATGACTTAAAGCATTGCATTTGCCATAAAACTGTAAAATTGTCTTTTACTTACTAGTTGCATTTTTTCTTTGATTTATTTTTAACACATTCTTAATGGGTAATGAGTTTATTAAACATTAACATCACAAACATAGCATGAAATGCAGAAAAGAAAACTCTATATCAATATTCATACTTACTTTTTGCCTAAAGACATCATTCCATAAATAACACCTGTAGCGAATATCAAACCGCTGCCAAACAAAGTAGCTAATCCGAAACACAGTATGAATGGTGGTATGGATACACTGAAACAAAACATGATAAAATGAAATAAATATAAGTAAATACCGATTGACACATTTACGGGGAATAGGAGGTTAATAAACATATTTTAATTGCTACATATTCAAACTTAACTTTAGCTTAAACATGCAATTTACTATATTCAGCAATATGCACACTGTGCAGTATCTATCATACAATGAGCATAATTTTAATTGTACCAACACAGTAGTACACTTTTGACCTCTAAAGCAATTGAACATTATGGATCAGGCAGATGCAAATTAACTTCATCTAACTGTCTCGTTAAATAATTACTATACATTGTCGCACTTAAATAAGGATATTTTGTACAACACTTCCCTCTAGATATCTTTAATTTGATAAAAACAATTAATAAAAGTGAATTAATCTAATTCTTATCTCTAACTCGTTTACTTTTGTTGTCAAATATGATTTATGAATGTTACAGACAAGAAACTTGTAAACATTCTATATATGTACAAGTGGGCTTTCGGGAACCAAAAATTAGTTATTGTAATTGTATGTTTATGAAACATAAGTTCTAACCACACTCAGGCCATATGGTGCCTTATCAGTATGATTGGGTTTTATGGTTAGGGTGAAAAGCCTATTGGTATTGGATCAAAAGATTAGGCCCTAATATTTTTAATTTCAATCTTAATTATATATTTTGTTATTATAATTCTCAGACCACGAACAGATAATAACTCAAAGTGATATTATAAAGTGGTCAGTTTTGTTTGTTTTTACATGTTTATGCAAAAGCAGCTTATCCAATTAAAATTAAATTTTTACAATTACATTTCTCTAATGTCCTCATGAATAATTTAAATAAGGGGAGTCAATTCATTTTCAAAAATTATACATAACATTAAAATCTAGAAAAATGTCCCATAACGTATATGACTAATTATTGTGAAACACGTTTTATGTTACAAAATTCGACTACACAGCTTTGTACCCGTATAAAGATCTGAATAAATCAGTAAATTGTTGATAATATTGTTAATAAGTTACATGTACACAATTCACATTTAAAGAAACAAAACAAAGTTTGTCGTCCCTTTTTTGCCCAAGTACGACTCCGGATGAGCCGCTACTAAAAAGGATTAAACAATTAACTTACACAATATAAACAGCTGCTTTGTTCCAGTATGGCCGTCGGTCAAACCAATCAGACAGCTGTTGAACAAAATCAACAAACATACAACAACATGGTGCTTCACATACGATCACCAGAAATCCAGCCACCATCTGCCAAAGACCGCCCACGAGACAGCCAACTTGAGCAGTTATGATGCCAAGGCAATTATAAACGCCAAAGAGGATGGCAACTAGAAAGAAAGTTTTTTTATTAATATTATTTAAAAGTAATTTATTACTAAAATTGTTGCTATATTTCAAAAATATGTCAGGACTAATAATACCGGTCAATAAAATTAACCTTTCCATGTTTAGTCTTTCAGCTCCTGAATAAAATTAGAATAATTTATCACACTTAATATTACATTAATATAAACATTAATATAAATTACATAATATTACATTCATTAATATTACCCTATAACTTAAAATTATTTGAAAATTTATTTCTTTTTTTGTTATTTTAAAACAGTAGTTCCCAACTAGTGGGGCGCGCCTTCCAAGGGGGGCATAGAGAGATGTCAAGGGGGCGGAAAGCGTTTGCATTTTGGAAAGAAAAAACAAAAAAATATACAAACAACATTAACAAATAACATTACAATGTAATGTTTAATTTACATGCATAAAATTAATGAAATTAAATATCATATTCACTATTATTACCACAAACTTACGAAAAATTTGATGTTTTGGTGTACATTTTTTGTTGAGAAATCAGTTTGAGTGTGTAAAATTATTGTGTCTCACTGTTAAAAGGTAAGTTTGTGTATTTACAAACTTCAGTTACCATTTTTATTTAATTTACTAAATCAAAGGTGGGGCATGAAAATATAATTTATAGTCCGGGGAGCCTCAACAAAAGAAAGGTCCGGAAACCCTGTTTTAAAAGGTATGCAAGTAACATTCTTTTTGATAAGGGTATTGTTTCAGTCTAATAAAGCAATTATTAAAATAGTTTGTCCTGTTATAACAGCTGTGTAAACACAAGAATAGAAAAACTAAAAATCTGTGTATTCGGTAAAAAGTTAAAAATATACTAAATGACAAAATTAGGAACGTGTAGAAAAAAAGATAAAATAACATTTTCTTAAGAAATTAAATTATTATTATTGTAATATGCATTCTTGCCATTTCAAAATTGAGTGTCATGTAAATAACACTATGTTAAGAATATATGAATAGTATATGTCCCAAACATAAATATCCAAATAATGTTACTTATTTATTACATTTTTAGTTGTAGAAATTATTTACACCGAAATGAGATTTAAAAAAAATAGACTATTTTACTTTTAGAAGTTCAAACTCAGTCATAATGTTGAAGCAATGTGAAATATTAATACTTCATTTGATGAAGATTTTGCAACTGAAAGGCATGTACATTTTATCATTCATAGTGCTATATTAAACAGCGTAGTTGAAGCAAATTTCACCCTGGGAACTCAAACAATTGCTGAAAAACCTGGCATTCATTTCATGATAGCCCAATATTTAAAAACACAGGAAAAAGTAAAAATGTTGGAGAAACAGGTTCCCTGGGTACTCGTAGAAAAAGATGTGTCAGATTTAAAGAGCTGTCCTTCTTACTTGTGATATTTTATAAGAAAAACTATATATTCGACAACCGGCACTCATCAATAGATACAATCTATGTTACTTTATGATAATGCTTGACCATGTGTCACAAAGAAACTGTAGAAGAAACAGTAGAATTAAATATGGAAATCCTCCGCTATCCTCCCTTTTTACCCACATTTCATCAACGGTTCATCATATTTTAAAAAGTTACGGGATTGATCAACAGGAAAAATTTTCTAAAAAGAACAGGGTATAAAATTTGTATTTTAAAATTTTTTCCATTAATGCTCTCCATTTTTTTAACAATATTGATACGCTTATATTACTTGGCAAAAAGTTTATTGAAGTAGATAGAAATATTTTGATTAGTAAAATTATATTGTTATCTGGATCATGAACGCATAGATACTTATTCTCTCAGAAATCTTCCATCTAGCAAAAAAAATGTCTATTGTGCATAAATACTCGCGAACTCAGTAATATCATAATATAAATACTCGCGAACTCAGTAATACCATATATATATGCAAAGTTTAAAAAAACAGAGAAAAATCGCATATCTTTTTGAACATTTTCAACAATATTTCTAGACTTATATAACTAAATTAAAACATGTTGCAAAAATACTTTAAAAATTCTCATAGCTTCACCTTTCAATTGATTATTTTTAAGTTTTATGGAATGAAAGAATCTTTTCTATATTTTCATTTGTTTCCTCTAAAATTTCCATATCAATATTTTTGAGTGTTAAGTTTAATGACTTAAGTATATGCAGATTAAATGCCTTTATTACTGTGAACAATTTTCACACTTAACAATCAAGTTTCTTCATTTAGCGGTTTGGAGGAAAACAGCATAGATGTTTTCCACAATATCCCCTAAATCATATAAACAAATTCTGGAAAAAATTTGTATAATCCTTGTAATTTTTTCTTTCCATTAATGTCAAGCATGAAATAAGAAATGAAAAACTTCGATAATTTTGTTAAATTTCAACATTATTCATTTTTAGTTATAACTATTATTACTATTGAATTGTATGTGGATTAATATGCTAACATGTTCCGAAAAAAATGGTTGCCACAGACGGGCAGATGGATGGACACTTTCTAATCTTACAGAAATTTGTTTTTTTTTAAGATAACCCAAAATGGTGTGAATTGTACCTTGACTTGAACTGCATTGTGCATATTTTTAAGTCGATGCAAGGATATTAAAATTTAACTCCCTCTAATGCTCTTTTTGAAGCAGTAGAGATTTCTTATGCAAGACGTCATTGACACATAAGCATGCCAAGAAGAATGTCGAAGATTTTCAGAGTATATAAGGAAGTAATAGTAAGTAAAATTTGTTATTTTAAAGAAAAAAATCTGTACCTTATGCCTTTTCCTCATTTCAGTGGCATTCTTTTTTTTAGTTTTTAGAACTTGCAAAACTTTTTCTCTTTTGTATATTATTGTATTTGGTTAATAACATTCCAAAACTAAATTTGGATTAATAATTAATTTCATTGTTTGTTTGTTAAGTGATTATAACATTTACTTTTACTATTTTATCATAAATTACTTTATTCTATTTTGATGTATATAAATACACTAATATAAAGACGCTAAGAATATTTCAAACACATTTGAAAATTTTATTACAATGTATATTAACGACACATTATACATCATAAAGCATTGAATAAGCATTTGGCTATAAACAGAGAGAGAGATAATATAATGAGCATATTGAAAGGAGATAAGAAGACAGAATAACTCGTGAGTGGAAATTAAACTATTATTACTATTAAACTATTAATAAAATGAATATCACTGCCGAAATATTTGATATGCAAAAATTTTAAATCGAAAAAAATTAAATAAAGATGTGTTAGGTACCAATCGTTTCACATAATAAAAATACAATAGATAAGATAAGAGCTAATATGACACACGAGATCTCACTGTGTTTTTAAAATAAAAGTGATTGTTGAGAAAATTATTGAAATGTTAAGAAATATACTTACAGGCCCCGCCAACAGTTCCCAACCCCCGTCCGGAATATTTCATCCACCATGGCACGTCGTCTTTAGGTACGACGTCTTGACCCGGCCGGGCCATAAGCACGGCAATTTTTTCTGCAAAGGACTGCAAACATATTTAGAAGCATTTCATTATAGAAATGTGAGCGTATCGTTTCAAATTAAATGTTAATAAAAATATGGTAAATTCTTACCATTTTCAAAATCAATCAACCCCCACTGTCAACAACTACCTTTTACCAACACCACTAAATATACGAAATGTCATTGTGATCTAAAGTTGCCAGTTTATCACATATTACAACAAAATGTAGAATAGCTATGCCATTACAGTAAAAGAAAAAGAAATACAGTGACTTTAAAATGTTAATTACATTTAGTATAAATATACATGCTTGTACAAAAATGTATTCTCGCATAAAAAATTATTGATCTGCTAAGTATTAATGAAAAAAAAATACTAATAAGATAAATTAAAAAAAACGAGTCTTAGTAGTATCCAATGTAAATTTTTTATTTTTTTAAGTTGTAGATTTGACGATGATCTCAATATCGCAAATTATTTTTTATTACAATACAATTTACAGAATGTTTTTAGAATTCAATTATATATACATTCGGCAAACAGCAAATCACACTTTACATATATATATAAATATATATATATATATATATATATATATATATATATATATACACAGTAATTTTCCTTCTTTTAATTTTAATTCTATAATTTTCTTCATATTTTAACAATCACATAGGTTCGTCTTTATTTATTCAAATTATTATCCTACCAAATCATAGATACACATTGTTTGTCAACTTGCAACACTGTTCACATTTGAAACTTGGTGCTTTTTGCTTTGGTAGTCATTTTCTCAAATGATCGAAGTTATTTGTTTGCTATTTCTCAAATGATTACATCGATATCAATTTAATAGCTATTTATTTATGAACAAGTCCGTTCAGACAGCTGAAATTCAAAATGCAACCAATTTCAATTATCACTAAACCGGCGGAATCTACGCAAAACATGTAAGTTACTTTTGAAGTGCAATTTTATTTGAACTTAATATTTTTCTTTTCATGTTCGTACAAGACCATAGTTTTTTATTTAAAGTAAGAAAGGCTTGTATTGCAAATATAAAGATCTTTATTATATCTTCTACTTGCAATATATTTAAATATTTAAGGCAAGATATAAAAACAAGTTATTGGTTTAGTGTAGGTATTCTTGTCATAATACTATCTACACAAGTCCCCATATCTAATGAAAAGGTAAACTTTTATAGGTAATGGTACCTTTAGTTTGTAATTTGAAAAATGCTCATTTCGAATTTGGCGAGATGTAATGTTGTCTTCCTTCGACAGAAGTATGGTTAAAAACTGTTTGACAAAGGTGTCGGCAATTTGAGAAGTTAAAATTTGAATGTCATTTACTGCTAAACACTACATTTGCTTCTAATAGATAAGTGACTGCATTTCTATTTTGTTAAATATTCATATTTACTTACTATAAACAGCTAATTACCAAAATTATATCACAATTAACACAACAAATTAGAAATTAAAATATATGTTCAATAAGTATAGTCTGTTACCAGTACAGAATGAAGGAAAATTTATGAATAGAATATAAACTTGTTTTTTCATACATTTTCCTTTACATTGAAAATTATAATAGGAAAGAACTATATTTTAGCCGCTATAGTCAGATGACAATCTCATGTGGGTTGCCATACTTCTGTTTTTACGCTAAAATAAAAAAGTGCAAAAATGTTAATTTCTTTATAAGTTTTTCAACATTTTCCTCTTTCAATTAATTTCTAATTATGCTTTCTTTAGCTGTTTTATATCCTCGTTTTAATGACTGTAATTAAAATTGTATTGTTCATAAATATTCAAAACGTAAATATTTAAAATTAAATGTAAATAGTTATGATCAATTTATGTAATTAGGAATAACATTCACTTCAATAAATTTAATGCATTGATAGATTTTTTTCTTGAAGTTAACATCTTGATTTCAGAACTTTTACTGGAAATGATGGTGCTTGTAGCGTGGAAGTCCATAGCCAAGATGTTGTTGTGAGTACTTCTGCTGGAAATCATAACCACGGCAGCTCTAAAGTTAAACTCAAAAACGTTGTCGATTTTAATTGGGAGCAACGATTCTATACTGGCCAACTGTTGGCTATTCACATGGGAGGAAAGTTTTTGGCATACGCCATTAAAGGTATGATTTATGTACTAATCTAAATCACTATCTTATGGTGTGATCTGTTTCAATTCAAGCAAGCAAAGGAAAATCTTACATTCATAATCTCAGTGCCATTTCTCGCGTGCAATTTTTTATTTGAAAGGTAACACTTTTCTGATTAAAATGATATCATTAATTGAGAAATATGTTTCTAATTTCACTTGCTATAGCAATCTAAATTCTTTTTTGTTTATTCAATTTTTTTTTTCACAAAAATACAGTCCCTCAAATATTAATATTTTAACATTAATGGAATAGGAATTTAACACCGAGTGGTACATTAGTACCATACAGTGTTACATTTCCTGAAAAGAAAAACTTCCACTTTTCAGTTTAAAATTCTATACAAGTGAACATTTTTCCATATGTTAAGCATATTCTTGTCGCCACGTTCTGACATATTAGCCACATTCCCTTTATGCATGGGTTACATTCCTTAAATAGAACTACTTAAATCATTCTGAATTCTTAAAAGTTTTCCTGGAACAATATGGAAGCTTCCAGATAACTGTGAAACATAATTGGTTTTTCTGGAATAGTTATTCTGAAACTTATAACAGTTGCTAAACAATTGTTAGAAATATCAAAGCATGGGGTAACACTTAATAATATTTCTATAAATAATCTATTACACTATTTATTTTCATTACACACAGTGAACAACAGGTACAAATTTTTCACTTTTCAGTTTACCAGATTTTGTAAACATTTAAAAATTTTCCGTACATCGAGTAAGTTCCCGCCACCACATTTAGACATATAATCCCCATTATATACTATATGGATGGTTGTGGAAATCTCAGTTACATTCTAGAATTATCCGGAACCTTCTACATTGTTCAGGAAGGTTGTTACATTCTGAACTGAAAGCTCCCACATTATCTCCCACACTACATTTAGACGTCACTTTGATGTATATACTCAGTGTATACATAGTGTCTGTGTGTGAACGCCACTGTCTGCGCTTGCGACATTCATTGCGAGACTTGGTTTAGTGTCGCGACACCGCCTTATGTGTGATCGGCCAGACATTAGTGTCAGACATTTGTGTTGCAATTAGTGTCATAGTCTATACGGGTTTTTACATTCTGGAATTACTTGGAACCTTCAACTGTTCAAGAAGCCTCCATATTATTGTAGAAAAACTATTTAATTATCTACAATGATTTAAGTATGTAGTTGTGGCTTTTTATGATGAGTCTTTCAAGACTGAGAGTTTCATTGATTAGTATGCTACATCTGTGTATGGAGGATACAATGTAACACAATCTAATTTGCACATTGTTTCCTTTTGCTGGATCAAAGATTTCCGTAGAAATACCATGTAATACGGGCAAATATCAGTGTGAAGCGAGAGGGGAAGTAAGAAGTCACTCATAACTTTTGAGTTCACATAAATCAATACTGAAATCACAAATTCATCGCTAATAGCTGGATAGGCTGCATGACTTTTATCAGCAAAATTAATGTATATAACGTGATTCTTAATCCACAAATTGTAGTCATGGTGTGTTGGGTTGATCACAAGGCATATGGCCTCTGACGGCACAGCACACTGCGGGGACCCAGGTTCGATTCCCAGCCACTCCCTGAGCAGGACTGGACCAAAATTCTGGTTGGCTTAGAGAGATTGCCCTCGTAGAAATAAGTCCGGAATATGTATTAGTTGTGTATTATGATAATTTTCTAGATGCTTACCACAAGGCTATATCAAAATTAAAGACATTCACAGCTTTCATTTAATTTATCTTTGCCCACATCTAAAAAGAATCACAATTTTTGTAACATATTCCAGCTGGTTATTGAGTTATTGAGTACAATATAAGATGATTTTATTCAATAAATTTTTTTCACATTCCATCCCATTCCCGTGATACACTTTTAACACAAGCATTAAGCATCTTGCAATACATGCATATAAAACATCATGGCTTTGGCTTTGAATATTGAGCAATACCAGTATTATTTCGCAGAAATAACAATTGATTATACTAGAATTAGTGTTTTTCTACGTTTTTTTTCACATAATTCTGTATATGATAATTAGAAATTCAAAGGTTTATTGCCTTTAAATTTCTCATTATCATAAATTGCGAAAATGTTGAAACAATTGAGAAAATTTTATATTAATAAAATGAGCATTATTTTTGTTTTATTGACAACAAGCCCATTGTATGATCATGATAAATATTGATGTTCATAACACTTGTTTAGTACAGTAGGTAAGATTGGCTGCATGTAGATATCTTTTTTAACACTTAAAATATTACCCACAGGAAGGGATATAATATTATTGCCAGTTGCACTATAGATGATCTTAATACTGAAAGTCGGCTCTTTAAAAAGTATCTGTTATTTGTATAATCATTAGATTCTAAGCAGCTGCTATATAAATTTACTCGATGCGAACAGTTTTGCTCTAACCAAAAATCAACAATCTGTATAATAACTGGTACTGGCTTTTATTTCTTAGGAAATTTAAAATCTCGCTTCCCTTTTATAACTATTAAATATTTTAGAATTTACATTTGCTCTTCTTATAAATTTTCTTTCTAAAAACAAATTTGATGTTTATTGTATTTGTTATCTTAATACTAGAAATCATAATTAACATAAGAATAACAAGACGCACATAAATTATTATTAACTCATTTATTATAACTGCATTTGTCATGAATATGAAAAAAAGTACAAAACACAATTGTTTTTGGAACTTAATTATTTTTTGTGTATTATTTAACATCCCTTAATACTTACAGTTCCCAGCACCACAAAACCGGGAACATGGAATGGTATGGTACGGGTGGCTCACCGAGCAGCTGAGAGAAGGGCACTATTGAAGGGCATGAAAGGAGAGGTATGCCTTTAGTACCTTTATATAAAAGTAATAATGTTTAATTATTGTATTTATCCTCTATAAAACGTTGAGTAAAATTAATCCTATAATGAAGTATGAAATGTATAATTTGTCTGTTTGTGCAGGTACAAGACGTTGCATTCGCTCATATTGAACATCAAGTGGTTTTGGCTTGCATAGATGAGGAAGGCACAATATTTGTTTTTAATATTGAACTTATAGATGATGGTATTAGGTGAGTATATTTCTTTTTACACACGCAGCTTTTCAAAATTTTTGAGAGTAGACACTGTTAATAAAATGCTTTTATTTTCAAAAAGGCACCAATTAATATTGGAGGTCTCAAATGAAAAACCGGACACTATTGCGGAACATCGTGTGGTCTGGTGTCCCTATATACCTGATGAAGACGAACCAGACACCTCACCTGAAGAGGATGGAGCCAGACTCTTAGTTACCACACATGGCAATAAAGGTTCTTTTTTAAACTTTCTCCTGTACATACACATAAATGATTGTTCCAACTTTCCAATTTGCAATGTTAAATATCTCATTCTGATGAAGTATTATTTATTTGTATATTTCATCTTTTTGAGTTTGCACAGAAATGCCTATAACTTCAACTTTAACAATTGTATGAGAGTCAAATTATAATATATAAAATCAACTTTATATAAATTCAACTTTTCACTTCAATCAATGATGTTCAAACTTATTATATTAACCAGTCCAAAAAATATGTTACCGGAGACAGATAAATAAGCTTTTACTTGTAGTAAATTTTTCATATTTACAGTTGAACAAACCATCATGTATAGATCATTAAAGCTTATGTTAGTATATTAAAACCACCATACAAAGTTAAGGACCAATTACTTTGTGCGCAGAGATAATGTATTTTAATATTTATTTAAAAATGAAAACAATAACAAAATTAATATTTAGTGTCAATATTATATGTTCCAAGCATTCTTTTAGGAAACAATAAGTATGAACTTAGTTTGTATTACGTTGTTAATTACTTTTCCTACAAACATAATGAATTTTAATATTTATTTAAAAAGAAAAACAATGTGTTTTGCACGAATATTGTATGTGAAGTTTAAGCATTCATAATACTCAAAAATTATATTTAGTTAAGGACCTATTACTTTGTGCGCAGAGATAATGGATTTTAATATTTATTTAAATTTAAAACGATAACAAAATTAGTAGTTTGTGTGAATATTATGTTTCGAGCATTCTTTTAGGAAACAATGAGAATGAACTTAAGGTCCTGTTACATTGTTAATTACTTTTCCTGCAAACATAATGAATTTTAATATTTATTTAAAAAGTAAAACAAAAGCAATATGTTTTGCACAAATATTTTATGTGAATTTTTGTGCATTCATAATACACAAAAATTATATTTTTCACAGCATGCATGTGGAATGTATCACAGCTAGTATCAAAGTACGGTGTAGGCCCACATCGCTCGTCCGCCATCACAGAAGGCGCACTGACAGTTGCGGAACATGGAGCGCCTGTTGTGGATGCTGCTTTTTCACCAGATGGCACCGCCCTTGCTACTGCTTCCCGCGACGGCTACGTTATGTTTTTTCAAGTGAGTTTCACTGAAGTAAGAATCGAAACACTTTATAATTGTATAAAAGCTGCTTATAATTTTGTTTCTTATTTGTTTTAAACATTTTTTGACTTTAGGCATAATTACCGATTTTTAATTTATTATTTTGAAAATAACGGGCTGATCATCCAATTTTGCTTTTTACTTTGAGTTTCAAATAGATCTTTAGAAATTATCGTGCTACTATAAAAAAATTGTTTGGGGTTAGTAAATTTGATACAATTTTAAAAAGCAAATGTGTTTAGATTATAGGGAAAAAAGTAGTTAACATGATGCTTCTCGCCATTTAGCTTATAGTCTTGAAAGGTTTTGTATATTCAAAAGTAGAGTATATTTTATTTTTATATTCTTCACTTGCAGGTTTACATGCACAATGAGAGTTCCCCTCGATGCCTCCACAAATGGCAGCCGCATGGTGGAAAACCTCTCAGCTACTTATACTTCTTGGACAATCACAAAAACTATAACGTGGAGTGAGTATAAAATTACAGTTAGAACTAGTCTGAGTAAACCCTACTTTCACATATTTCTCGTTCTCCAAATCTATTCACGTTTTTTTATTACGTATTTGCCCATTTACAGTGATACAAAAACTTTTTTTTAGGTAGAGAACATTGTGATAAGTCATTTAACCGTTTTAGTGCCATTGTTTTTTACTCATATATACTTAGAAATACCAAAGAAATCTTTTGTTTTTGATGTCATTTACCCTTGTCTCGAAAAAAAACTGTATCTCTTCCAAAAATTATCCAATTTTAATAATTTTTCCGGTGTTTTCTTAATAAAAACTTGTGCAAAGATAATAACATACAAAGAAAATTATGGAAATATATATCGTGAACAAAAATTATAACAAAAACTGAAATCAAGGTCACATCGTCATTTTCGCAGTCCGGTACATCCTCCATATCAGCAAAATAATTGTTATCGTCACTATTATCACTATCACTCAAAATTTGCATTACGCCAAATTGTAAGCGCACCACATGTCACTCCCACTATCACTTTCTTCACAACTTGAAAAATGATCATTTTCACTAGAATTATTTTCGTATTCCGACATTATGGGTTAAAAATTTTCTTTTCCTGGATCCTTTTTATATTGTATTTACTAATAATATTATAATTTGAACTTTATGTAACACGTAGAAAGATAAAAAATTAGCGATGCATGTGAGCGACATTCCCTACCGCGCACTAAACAGCAACTGATTTTACGAGCGCCATCGTGCTTGTGGCAAATTTAGTTAGTATGCGCGATGGCGCTCGTCGGAATTCAAACGGTTAAAATCACAATAGTTCCGTGAAAATCAATAGTTTAGAAATTATGATTTTTTGCCTTTTTTTCAAAATCTTTGCTTCAGTCATATAAATAAATCTTGATTTTCTAAACTTTTGTTTAAAAACTATTCCACTAAATCACATGAAACTTGGTATTGAAGTAGAGTAGTCATGTAAAAAGCATTCAATGAGGGATTTTTGTATTTATTCTTAGCTTCTCCTATTGTCAGAAACTTGATATTGCTTATTTTTGTTTGGAAAAGAAAAATGTGCATTTAAAAAAATCACTGTAAATCTGCACAGCTAGAAATTTGCTTATAATCTTAAAAACTACTTTAGGTAAACAATCATAGTGACGTACCTATTGCAACAACTTCTGAAATTAATATCATGTCACTAAGTCACTAAATGTGAAATTTCTGCCATAATTGCAATTTTACCAAATCTAAGTTTATTTCTTTTGAAAAACATTAATTCCACTCAGATTTACCTAAAGTATTTTCAAATTAATGTTTATTAGCCGTAACATACACAAAATATGTTCAGGTAAAATGACTCACTAGATAGAGCTCTGTTATGTTGTTGATGACTTTTGTGGAATTAATGTTTTTTTAAATGATAAAAAAAATTTTGGGCACTGTAAGTGGGTCAGTCTATGTATTTTTTATTTATATTATTTATATGTACATAAGTGTATACAATATACACAACTATCTCTAAGTAAGTTAGTAAATTATTTTACATTTTCAAAAGAAACTGATGAAAATAAGCCTGGCTTATATAAACAAAAAAAATTAAATATAATTTTTAAAAAAGCTTATATATTTAGAATATAAAAAAGAAAACAATTTAGGAATGGACAGTTAGAGAAGAGCAAAATAAAATACAATTTTTAAGCATAATACATAACAAAAAAGCTATCTTCATAAACGCATATATTTTGAATATATCAAGAATTGTTAATAAAAAATAGAAGTAATAATAAAAATGTAGCGAAATATATAATACATTTTTAGGAACAATTATAAAGAATAATCTATTTCGATTGTTTAGCTTACTTTGTAACCATTACCTAAATTAATTAAACATAAACTGTTAACTTGATATAGATATTCTTTCCGCCTTTGTCAAAATAAATGTCTCGTTTTTTTTCGAGTTTATTTTGCTTTTTTAAAGGACCTATGGAGTCTGCCAGTTTCTTGAATTAATATGTTACATTTTTGTATGGAGGATACAACAAGACACAAAGTGCATTTTATTCCATTTCACTGGTTCAAAGGGAACTGTAGAAATAGCATTAGTAAATTATTATGAAAAATAATTTGACCTCATAAAAAATACAAGATTCCACGTTTGTCTGGTTGACTATTTAAATAAAATTTTCAAGGACCTTATTTTTTTATTTTCTCTATGCTCAATACTAAGCTGACTTACGCCGGTCTCCTGTTCCAATTGTTTCCATTCTACAGTTTCAGAAACTAAAGGTGCATAACAATTTGTCGAAAAATTCTCTTTTTCCTCAGTATAAGGACATTATATTTCTCTGATAATAACATTTTAAAAATTCATGGTGAGTTTTAAACAAAATCTATTTAAAAATGCACATAAAATTGATAAGAAAGCTTGATTCTTTTCGAAAATAAAAAAAAAATTTCTAAACAGTTTCCTTTTCTCTTGAGCTTTAATTTACACACACTGACAGTTATGTACATAAATATTATGCATTAACAGTCACCTGTGACTTTCTCCTCACTGAACTACTTTTTAAATATCTCAGTTAAAGTAGGGAATGTTTTCGCCATGTCCACATCTGTCACAGTATTTGTCTGTATGTCATAGCCATTTTACTCACAGACTATTAGTGTTATAGAAATTAAATTTGGCATGGTGGTACATTATTATCTCCTGCAAAGTTGTGAAATAAAATGTTTTAAACAATTTTTTGTGTACTTCCCCGGCATGTTAGGTGGGAGTGCATTTTTTTGATTCATGTATCCCATTATGTAAGATATTGTTTAATAGATCTTTCAAAAATATTGGGGGGTATATCCTGGACGTTGTTTGATACGGAGATTGGTTTACGAAATATTAAGCTTCAAAATGGTCATTTTTGTTACAGTTATCATGTCCCCACCAGTTAGATTGCTATTTTAAATATCTGAAAAGTATTCACTACGGTGTATATACAGTGAAATTTAAAAACAAAATTATCACGGCTCAATAGTGTTTTCTTGTTTATGATTAATTGTCGACCAAGTTATGACATGTAAACAAGTCTGTAAAAAGTTAATAGAAACTATACAAGTGACTTAAATCAACTACAAAGATATCTTTATATTTTAAAATGTATATACTTTTTATATCTTTGAAAGATATACAAGGCAATTCATTTATATATTTACATGGTGAGATTATTTACGCAAGTTGTACCTGTACTTAACGTATTCATTAAACAATTGAGAAAACTTATCGAGAAGAACTTCTATCTGTGATATTCCACTAGACAACTTTTTTTTTGGGACACATGCTGCACGGATACTAAGAATAGTCATTTAATACAAAATCGTTATAAACTAATGTTACTCCGTTCTAATGTTACTGTAATATTTCCTGCATTCCTTTATCATTAGTTGTAATTAATAATCTATATCCCAAAAGAAAGTGGCTGCCTATTGAAGAGTGAAAACATTTTTGAAATTGGTTGTAAGATAATCCATGTAAATTAATATAAAACTGGTAAATTAATATAACAAAATATAAATTATAGTAAAATAATATAAAATAAGTTCATCATATTTTTAAGAAAATTAAGTGGACTGTTCTTGTTTTGTTTGAAACAAACCTTACATTAAACCATATTTTGGGTAATTATAGATACCGATGCTCAAAACAAAATTTGTTATAAAACCGATTTTAATAGACGTTTACCATACTAATTATACAAGGAAACTATATTAGACAAGGAAATTATACAAGGAAATTACATATGAAATTTGGCAAGGTAATTTGTTCGACACATCCGTCGATGGTAAAACTTTTTCTACCATATAAAGATACAAGTGGCGTTGTTCATCAAAAACTTATTATCTAACTTTTCTTTCAATTGGAAAAAGAAAAATCAAAACTATCACGGCGGAACATTGTCACGACAGCTGCCATTACGATAACTGTCACACAGACTGTCACCGTGTAAATGCTGCTTTAGAAACATTTAAAACATTGACATGACAAGTCTTATTATCATAAAGGTCAATGACTGGTCACCGGAGTTGGTGTGTTAACGCCACTTTTTAAACTGAACTTTCTCGGCATTAAATAGAAAATGTTTTGTTTCTATAACAAATAATAACTAAATCAAATGTGATTTTGACAAATAAACATGTAATTTTTTGTTCACTTTTAGTCGTCATTCGGTAAAACAAATTTTCGTATTTATAATATTAGCTAGGATAATAATTGTGCAATTTGCTTCCTATTTTTGTAATAATTTTATAATTTAATTTCCAGTGTCCAGTTTTGGAAATTTGCCGTAACAGGTGCTGAGAACAATACCATTCTAAAAATATGGTCATGCAAATCGTGGACTTGCCTGCAGACCATAACCTTCTCCCCGCAAATTGGTCCACAACTATCGAGTGATGCAGTGTTTGGCTTGAAAGCTGTGCTGGATTCGGGAGCCGGATATCTGCTGCTGTCCGACTTCAAACGAAGATGTCTGTATGTTCTTCAGATGGCAAGAGATACTGAAGATACAATCGCTTACTGCAAGAGCATATCTGAGTTCCTTCTCCCTTATCCCGTGTTGAGCTTTGGCATTGTTGATGCAGGTATTTTATATAATTTACCAATAATTTTCAATCGTCAGTAACCATATCCATAAAAATCAACAAATTTAGTTGAAGAACATTTTACTTATGAAATTAGTTTTTTTATTTTTAAGTGGAAATGTTTTGTACCCTTTATTATTGTGAAACCTTCTTCAAACTTAAATTTCTGCACTCGTATAGTCATAATCTAACAAGAACCTAACTACAAAAAATGCATTATCCTTTTGGGTTATTGTCATAGGAATAAATAAATATAAATAAATATAAAATATATATATGTGTATATATGTATATATATGTGTATATATGTTTGTATATATATACATATATATATATATATATATATACATACACTTTTTTCGACTGATTTCTGAAATATTATAGAAGCTTCTCGAATATCTTTTGTAGGGGTATATAAAGAGTACTGCATTTAAACTTCTGTTCAGTTTGCAATTGAGTAATCGGAAAATAAAGAATAAATTTAAAATGGAAGTATTTCGAAGTGAACTGAGAAGACTTTTTCCCCACAAATGTTGTTTAGGGCAAATAACCAGCGAAGCATCACGCAATATATGCACAAAGATGGATAAAGGTATGCCCTCAAAGAAGGGAAAGAAGGGAATTTTAAACATTCCGATAAACCTCATCCAAAGTGACCTCCTACAATTTATTTGGAAAAATTTAAAAGCCTTGTTGAAACAGATCCCAGATTAAGTTTGCATTGTTTGCTAGAGCTATTTTCATGCTCTTATACTACAATGTAGAGCTTCAGAGGAGAGCTAATGTGTGCTTGGAGGTACTGAGTTCCCATTGTACCAACGAGAGGCTAAAGTATCTGGTTACAGGAGATGGAAAATGGGTGGCTTATATTAATTTTTAGCGTAAAGGCCAGTGGCTGGAGCTGGAGAAAAAAATGTACCTAGACCAAGATATAATATGGGACAAAAGATACTTTTGAGTGCATGGTGGGGTATAAATGGAGTTATTCATTGAGAACTTTTTCAAGCTAAAAGTGCAATTACAGCTAAGAGTTACTGTGAACAATTGAGCAGTCACCACTAAACTTCCTTCAAATCAAACCAAAGTTTATTTTTTACAAGACAATACTCGATCCCAAGTACAAAAGTAATGCGTGAAAAACTACATTCACTTGGATAGAGTATGCAACTTCACCCACCATACTTTCCAGATCTTTTACCATCTAATTACCATCTGTTTCTCTCTCTCTCTAATTTTTATGTGGATATAAAATTTAAAGACAAAAGTCGTATCAAAATCGAACTTCACCAGTTTTTAGTCCAAGATTTCTACAAGGACGGAACTTTAGCTCTGCATACATGTTGGCGAATTGATGATTGAATTTATTGACTACATATAAACACACAGACAGAGATGGCGGGTTTATAAGCCAACCTAATATATGTGTGTGTGTATATATATATATATATATATATATATATATACGGTGATTTTTGTTTGTTTTAAACCTAGAACTAAAGTTAAATTTCTCATAAATACAACCCATTCGCAGTGGCAAAGTTATGAAAAAACTAATTTTATTTTGAAAAAAATATTACGATCAATAAACAATTAAACACTCTATACATTTAACTCGATGCGCGTGTATTCACTGAGGCACTTGTACACGTATGACGTAAATGCACTCGTATGGCGTGAGTACACATGCACTTAGTCGAATAACGCACTTACCGACATGAGCGCGCGAGCCAACTAATATTATACAGGTGAGTAATGGCGGGGTCAAAGTCACGCCTCGGAACGTTCTGGATTACATGCCTAAAACCAAATGACTAGAATGAGTATAACTTGCTTCATTAAAGTTTCGTACTTAACTATATAAGTTTATTACTTTGCCAAATTTACAGCTTGATTATTTTTTATTTCAGATTTTAGACTTTGCGTATAAAACTTCGTCTGATAAGTACCGTGGTTTGTGTCTGATAATTATTTCAATGTTTCTAATGGATAGTATTCATGATAAACATGCTGTAAAACTATAAAAAAATCACATCATACATTTATCTTAGAAAATTATTTTAACACTGCGAATGGACTATATTCACGTCATACATCAATTTTAGTTCTAGGTGTAAAACGAATAAAAAATCACCGTATATAAATACACACATATAAACATACAATTATGATGTACACAGCTGTTATCTTTTTATAACCGTATGTAAATAAAATATATTAAAATTAAGACTTTTTAATATATAAAAATATAAATTTGAAAAATTTTCAGAAATTATTTGATATCAGAAGGATAAGTTTATATTACTGCTTGCTTATCTTTATAGAAGATTGCATGTGTCATGATAGATAAATATATTAAAATAACCTAGTTTTTAGGATGGGGTGCCACAAACAGAAATATAAAACCTTAGAAGGTTACTCGTATATCCAACCATCTTTCCATTATAAGGCCATCTTCCTCAGAAGTTGTTTCATGTTGGAAGTTGAAATTCGACACAGCAATGGACTTATCGACCTACATATTTTGCTATAGTGAGAACCTAAAAATTTGTGCGAGGTTCGTACAAAGGACAAGCTTGTATAAAAAACTGTTTACTTTCAGTGGTATGAGGTGTCAATTAAAATGCGAGTTCTAGGGATTCCAGAACAATTTTCTCCAAACTTTGTGTTTTAGTTATTCTTAAAATGCGTTTCGTACTTAACTATATACTCTATTATTATACCAAATTTAAAGATTCTACGTCAAACAGTTTCTGCGAAAAACGGCTGTGACAAACAGATGGACAAACAAATGAGTTATCTTATAAGGATTCCGGTTTTCCTTTTGAGATACAAAACCATAAAAACAGAATTATTAGAAGTCAACCTAAATACCTCATAGTTTTCACGTGTGTTGATTTTACCTATGTTTTTTTAAGACAATTAATTACTCGTTTATTTTGCAGGCCTACAAGCCCTCAAGTGTCCATCGAGCTGTGCTGATCCGTTTCATCAAAACGGTGCCATGCAGTCGAGCGATGGTGATTCACCCACTGAGAGAGATCTAAATGCAGACGTAGGTGTAAACTATTTACAACACTCATGCAATACATAAAAATGTCAACAACAGTCTATACAACAATTTTCATACACTGTACTATAAGAATATGTTTTCCATGTTTCGAGAATTTAGCTAAAAGATGTGAGTTGAACAAATCAATTTACCTACCACATTTTAACTCAATCTTTAAAATTAATCTTTTTATTAAAAATGCTAAAATATGAAATTAAATATTTATATACATGCTAGGTTATAGGACATCATATCGATTACGAGGACATCTTTTCTCCAGTCGTAAAACATTCCACTCTGAGAATGTTGTTTGCCCTAAGTGTACAGTAAAGACATGAACATTATACATCTAGATATGACAACTGCATTTTTAATTGGACATTAAGAAATATTTACATGTCAATGCCAGAAGGTTTTATAAACAAAAGCAGGGGAAAGGTTTTGAAACTCAAAAGAGCAATATATATGGATTAAAGCAATCTTCTTTGGTTTGGTATGAAAAAGTGAAAGACTGGTTAATTTAGATTTTAAAATGAGTAGATTTGAACCATGCTTGTTTACAAAGTTTTCTGACAATGTTAAGATTATTGTAAATATATTTTCAAATTGTGCTAAGGAGACTGAAAAAATTGAAAACTGTTCTAAGTTCTGAATTTAAATTGAAAGATTTAGGTGCTGTTAGATGTTACTTAGACATGAGCATTAATGTGAACAAAGAATGTAAGATTATAACAGTAGATCAACATGAATATATAAAGAAATTATTGTCAAGATTTTAAATGTCAAATTGCCGATCTATAGATACCACTATTGAAAGTAAATTGAACATAATAAATACTGAAAATTGTGCAGTAAACATTCCATACCAAAAACTGGTGAAAGCCTTATGTATTCAGCTGTTTTGACTAGGCCTGACTTATCATATTCTCTTAGCTATTTCAGCCAGTTTAATAATTGTTATAATGAAACTCGTTTTAATTAAGCTAAAAAACTACTGAAATATTTATAAAAAACAAAACATTGTTTGAAATACGTTAAGGATAATGTATAGCTGACAAGTTTTGTTGATACAGACTGAGCTAGTGACAGTTTGAATCGAAAGTCTTACACTAGTTTCGCTTTATTAAGAATGGTTCTGTGATTTTCTGGCTTGCCTTATCCAGCACTAACGCAGAATATGTTACTCTTTCGGAGGCATCTTGAGAAACCATTTATTTAAGACATCTAATGTATAAGGTTACTGGTAGGACAATGTGTAATTAAATTCACGTGTGATAACGAAAGTGCATTAACGTTAGCAACAAGTCATCGGGCACATACTAGATCAAAACACATAGATGTTAGATTTCATTATGTTAGAGTTGTAATCAAAAATAAATTAATTATGATTGAATATATTTAAACTCAAGAAATACCCGCTTAATTGTTAACCAAAGGTCTTTTGTTAACTAAACATAAGTTTATATATATGTTGGGAATTAAATCTAGATAAAAAACATTTTGTCTAGAATCTTATATTTATTTTGTTAAGTGGGAATGTTAGAACGTAGGTAACAAAATTATTATAAGGTGTATGCAGCGCCACCTATGTGTCACTCAATATAACATTTAAGAAATAAAGTCAGTCGATTAATGAAAGCCAACATGTCTTAATATATCCATTAGACATAAACAGTTGAAAATTTCGTTATTTGTCACAAATTTATGTTAAACTCTGATCTTTGTTCACAGTTTTCATTTCAACAGATTTTAGTATTTATCTATACTTGTCATGAAAAGAAAATTTAGTCAAGATTCAAAAGACTTAACATTGAGTAAATATTTAGTATGCGAAGTTTTCACTAACATTCTTTAGATGTTTTAAATAAATGAAGTCAAATTTTATATCTAAAATCTCGATCTCAATAAATCCTGGGTCTAAGAGAGACCCAGGATTTATTGAGAAGTTTTTAATTAAATTTTTCTCAACGAAATGAAACTATGTGCTGTGGTATTATTTCTATTTTATATAAATTCTTTACTACGACCTAGGTTTCATTATATCACAACATCTTCAGGTAGGCAATTTGTAAAGATTGACTCTTAGAAACTTCCAACAGATACAACAAGAGACATGTGTAGATCTTACAAATTGCCCACCTGAAGATGTTGTCATACAACGAAACACAGATCATGGTAAAAAATTTGAAAATTTTATATCTAAATCTAAGGCCCATAAAATAAATCACAGTTTAAATTACTAACGGAATATAAACAACCGTTTAGCCATAGTTTCGTAATGGGGTTTGTTGTGTAAGTAACAAACGTTACGTGATTTGATATGATACGATGGTACACGTGACACGTATTCTACATCATTTTGTTTTTTATTTCTCAAATTGTGGGGAGATTCAGTGTGTTTTAGCTTGAACGTTCATATTTAAAATACAGACTTTAAAAAAGATACAGTAAAAGAAATAGGAAGAAAACAAATATAATATTTTTACAAAGCAATGTATTTGGGGAATCCCATCGTTTATACCTATAATTAAGAAATGATTCTAAAATGTTATATTGTGGTGTGTTACCATCTACTTTTACTTTTATTGTCAATATTGAATCGGAATTTCAATTAAAAACAACAATTTGTTCCACAATAATATTCGCTGTGGTCGTAATAATTTTTGTTTGTCTGTGCTCATGTACCGTGGAGATAAATGCTTCTGAATCTATCATTTTGTAGTAATCCGGTGGTGTTGTATCTTGTCACGCATAAAAAATGGGTACGTGTTATGTTGCGTTTCGCGCAGACTGCCACATAGACCGCAAACAGGGGATAAACTCTTTATTATTGTTACTAAGTGGATTAATTGGGTAGTTTAAATTCTTCTTTGTAAATTTAACGCAGTAATATAACCATCCGGCTATCATTTGTTTATCTTTCTGTTAATTTTCTATTATTCGAACGATCTACCGTTCAGTGGCTGTATTATTTCAGTCGATATTTAGAATAAATATTTTAGAGTTAGTTTATAATTTTAATAAATTATAATATCAGTAGAGTTACTTTATTAATTTAAAAGGTTTACATTATTAATCAAGACAAAATGAAAAACACAAGTGGCGATTTTAATGGAGAAATTATGTTATCGTTGAACGGTCTCAACAATTATTTCCAACGTGCATGCATCTTTAGAGCATGGATTAATCATTTTAATTTTTTGAATGACTAAGACTAATTGCATTGAAATATCTGCCTCACTTAATAAAATTATGCGCCGTCTTTTGTAATCCTACTATATAATAAAAACAGGTATATTTTCAAAAACTATGCTTTTGCTAATCAAAATAATTACAGGTTATCAACAATTTTGACATCAGTTCACTATATTCCGATTAGGGATTGCAATTCAGCCGCGTTTTTAGTCCAGCTGGAATATAATTCTAGTTGAATCCAATAATTTATCGATTTTTTAAAGAAATTATTTTTATTTTAAACACTTAAGTATTTTCTTTCTTTTGTTCAAAAGTTTTATTATTCCAATTCGGTCATTTTCACTACAAATCAGTAAAGCTTTTTACACATTTAGATACTAAACTGTGGTTCAGTTTTACGCTCGAGATAATGCACTTTAAATGTTTAGGAATTGTTATAATTATATATAATGTAATCTATAAATTATATAATAATAATGTAAGGGCAGGTAATCAATGGTAATCAGTCTTACTAGTTTTCTTTGGTTCTATTTAGCTAGGTAGGATAAAGCTACATACATACGTAACACTCTTTTTTGTAGTTATTTGTAACTATAAGTAATTTAATTATTAGTATTAGTATTAGTAGTAAGTAATTAGTGGCAGTTATTTTTATCACAATCATGAATCATTAAACACATAGAAACTAAACAAACATTTATTTAACTAAGTAGACTTAGTTTCTCATCTCACTAATTTTCACAACAAATTGTTTAGCTTAGCCCACTAATCACTTCTAAAACTTAAGTTATAAACTCTTGTTATTAACATTAATCAAAAGACAATAAAATTAAATTTTTTTGTCTCTGGAAGTAGGATGTCAAGAAACAAATGGTATTGATGGTGTTCTCTCATAACCTACTTCTCACTGAACTACATATATCGGCTGTAGGGAAGGCTCTTTCTTCTTCTGTGCTAGTTGGTTTCAGGGTCATCGAATAGTCATAAATTAAAGTTGGGTTTTCACCTAACTTTAATTTTAAATTCCTTTATAGTTAGTTTTTCACCTCTGATTCCTTCCCTTTTATAAACAGTCATTTCCTTTTTTAATATCTTATCATAAACCTTCTCAGTTTTAGTATTTTTCCATTTCATGAAGTTTTCTTTCTTATGTTTTAGTTGAATTTCCAGTTCTTATTCCAGTGTGTAATTCATGAAATCCGAGTTATTCAGGCAATCGTGTTCTATTTTCATTATATCCTCTTCCACTACTGCTGGTTCCACTACATGTTACATTTTGTTGTTAAAATATTAGTTATGGTAACATTAGTTACACTAAATTTAATTTCCACTAAATTAATATATTATTTTAAAGCTTGTTCCATAAAATATTTGGAGTAATGACTTTGTTCAATATATATCAAATAATCCTGTCTTTGAGTTGACTAAACGCATAAAGATTCAAAATATGTGTAATTGCAAAATATTTAAAAATGATGTAGCTACTACGCTGTGATAACCAATTGTTATACTCTGCAGACATTAATTAATTGATAGAATGTTTACCTACAATTTGTTTTTGCATCATCTTTTTATCAGTTTTAAAATTCTTTCAAATTGTACTTTTTTTACATCCAGGATATGGATTGCGAAAGCATATCAAACACAGTGAATGGTACGTGTGGGACGCCAGAGGGCTGCAATGTGAAGGCTGTAGTGCGTCTTTATGTGGTGGCACCCAAATGTCTGCAAGAAGGCCGGTTACTGTTTACCCCTCCACCCACAAGTCGAGCCAGTCAGCAATGCGTTGCGAGGCACCTCGCCAATCTCACCAATGACAGTTTAGGATATAAAGATGGTGAGTTTGTAAATGATGAAAGGATATGTTAAAAGCTTAGATTATAGTATTTTAAATTATTCTCATGTGGATGATAAGAAGGGACAGTTAAACATGGATTGTGTAGAAGAAGTGTCACATTAGGTCTAAAATAAAGAAATACACTTGAAATAAAGAAATATTGATTATTAGTTTTTTCCCTTATGATTAATCAGTATTTCTTTATTTTGTGTTATGGCTGCAGTTGAAATATTCAATTACTTCACTATTTCGTACAATGTTAAAATAAAGCGGTAAATGATCTATTTAATGAAACAGAAGTGAACACAGCTAATTTTAGCAGAAGTCATGTGTAAAAATGAAACAAATGAAATGTGCGTTTACATTACTATTAACACCGGAAAAGAATAATGTAATCAAGTTTATTAGTTGGTCCAAGAATTGAAAATTTTGAACTCTTGCAGTCCAATTTTATACCCAGACTCATCTTTTTTAGTATTTTTTGTTTCTATGGCACCTAAAATAAAATTTATGATCTAAAAAAAAATATTGCCAGTGAAATAAACAAGTAATATATTAGGGACTACATGCTCCTGATTGATGGTTATCCCATTTATGGGATGTGACAGAATATCAGTATGTAGTTTGTAATTCTATAATTCTTTCATAGCAAGAAAATTTGACTTCATATCCTTTATAATAGATAAATAATACATATTTATCTATTATACAAACGCTATGGATATTCTATAAATATAAGTTTGCATACATTTCAACAGCAGCCAAAAAGTAACGCCATCTAGTGGATTGAGTTGTTCACATTGTCTCTGCATGTGATAGATTATTTCCAGTGTTGAAAATAATGGAGTGCAATGTTAAAAATTAAAAATATTTAGGTAATGGATAATTGGCGTAATGAGTTAATTTATCTAAAAATTACTAATTTTAAAGTAACTTTCAATATTATTGGTAACAATATTATTTAAATATCAGCTGCTTATCGTAGAGGAAAAAGCATAGATGATTAATTATATCTTTTTATTCTATTCGTAATAATTTTCAATCGAATACAGCAACTTATTATCGTTTCATACTTTTGTATTAGTGCATGGTCTGCACGGGGTATACTTAATCGTAAATTATCTATGATCGTATGCATAATTTCGACTCATTTCTTGAAACTCTGGTAAGAGTTGAGTTTGTAATGATTATTGGTTTCAATTCGTAATGAAAATTGGGTGAGGATTGAGAGAAATTTGGTAAACATTAATTTCGTTAATGAATGTTTAAGCAGATTTTTAAAAATGTTAGATTTGCGAATAGTCAAATGTTAGACTTGAACTCCACTTTAAAGAACTACTAGCCACTTAGCTAATGTTAGCAATACCCAGAGTTTACCCGGAATACTCTTTAGTTTGATCCTATGCTGTATACAGCAATTTATCAAAAATCTCCCACTTATAATCACTGCATCACACACAAAAAATTATTAGTAAAGCCAAATATTACTTATTTGAAAGTTGTGATATTTAAGTTGATAATTTTTTTAATATATTTGGCGTTAATTTTGTAGAAATTCATTATTCACAATTAAATGAAACTACGTGATATAGTATTATTTCTACTTTCTTTAAGTTCTTTACCACAACCTAGGTTTCGTTGTATTACAACATCTTCAAGTGGGCTATTAGAAAGCGTCTTTGTTAATAGCCCACCTGAAGATGTTGTAATACAACGAAACCTAGGTCGTGGTAAAGAACTTAAAGATAGTAGAAATAATACTACATCACGTAGTTTCATTTAATTGTTGATAATTTTGAATAAGCTTTTGTGGGCATGTGGAATATGGGTATTTGAAATGTGGGGGAATATGGGTATTTGAAATGTGGGGGAATATGGGTATTTGAAATGTGGGGTATTTGAAGGAAATGAGTTACATTATTTAATTTTTAGTTTTATATCCCAAAATTGCCAAAACGAAACCAATAGAATCACTTTAGCATCCATCCATTCATCATTCGTATGCTGGCCTGATTACAGAAGTAAAGTATAAAAAGTACATTTTTATTCTGGTGATTTAAATACAGGGGATAAATTGGGAAGTTCGTTCTGTTATATGCGTATTATTTTTAAGTTTGTTTTTATAGTGTCATTAAAATGGTGGATGTTGTTTTAAGCCAGTAACGTTGAAACAAACATTATGTTGATAAATGATAGAATAGAAAGATTTATAATGTATACTAAAGAATCAACATCAAGCTCTACGGATACTTCAGTGATATAGATGTGATAATCAGTGTCGAGGAGCAGGTTCATTGTAATGATGTATATGTATACAATGTATTTTTTCTGTGAAATATTATTGGATTTCATGTATTTTTATACACTTGTACATGGTTATGGTTTTAAAAAATAATTTTAATGACTTTTCAACTAATACGTATTTGTAATATTTGTAACAATTTGGTGATAATTTAATTTTCTCTATAATTAACATTTAATTAAACTACTATTTCTAACGAAATTTGTTGGTGTTTTTGTAAGTTTTTTTATGTAATAGTTATATATATAAATTGTTCGAAACACTTCATCTTACTTATTTGAATTTCTCTTAAATATGTAATATAATCTATTTATCTTTTAAGTTATGTGTGTATACGGTAAATATGCCTTCTAATAAAAAAATTATATTTTTTAATCTCAAATACTAAATAAATTCAAGTTAAATGATTAACGTGAATGTAAGAAAAAGGTTTACAATACCTGAACTGCCAAATCGGTTTGTTTACAAACAGTCCCTTTTCAAATGGAATGGAGTATAATAAGGCAATTTTACATTATATCAACAGTAGCAAAGCATGTGAAGAGAAAAAGATTACTCTCTTTATAGGTTTGAACTCTCTTTACAGGTTTGACGGACTTATCCCGTGAGCTTGATGAAGGTGACACGGGCACCAGTGGTGGTGATGATGCCAACGCATCAATGTCATCTGATATGCAGCCGCTCAATACAATCCTGGCACAGCAGAGCCAGCAATTGAAAAATCTCCTCATGAGGGCGCAGGTAGAGGCAGGGTTAATCGAGATGTTTATCTTAAAATAAGCATCTAGACTTTTACGATATATTTTGCATATGAATATGATAAAATTATTGAGTTGGGAGTTCATTTTTTTACCAACAGAAGAGTGAGTTGTATTTTAACTAGCCAACTTCATTCTAAACTGTATTGTCATTATACATTTTGACAGCTGACATTTCAAGGCTTATTTGTAAAAAAAGTAATTGATTATTTTTTTGCGGTCCCATCAAATATAGAAAATGAAAAGCAACATCTTTTTTATTACCAGAATGTTGCAACGCATATGAAGATCTATTGATAAAATTTCAGTGACAAAACGAAATTTCATTCTAGCGATTTCGATATTGAAACATTCTGGAAAGCCATTTGAAGCTGAGGAAGATATAATAAATGTATTGATTGAAAAAACTGCTACGAGATGAAATCTGTCAAATTAAACCATTTATTATCACATGGAACAACTTAGTTTCATCGCAAAGCTCATTTTGTGGGTTCCACATGTTCTTAAAGAAACAGATTTGGCCCCATAGCATTGACATCTGTGATTGAATATCTAGAAAATGATCCATATTTGACGTGGACCATAACTGACTGTAAGAAAAGGGTTGTTTACTACGTCGAACTAAAGCGACCACGGAGTAGAAGAGATGACCCAGCTCGCAGCACTCCGAAAACCAGTATTAAAAAAAATAATGCTTTAAAGATTTTAATGGTATTGTATGTTTTGAGGCTTCTACCAGACAGTACCACAATTGACTTGGAAGTGTACTACTATCAACTGGACTAATCAAGTGACTGCAGTAAGCAAAAAAGGCCAGAATTGATCAACAGAAAAGGTATTGATTTTTCACTATGAGTTACCAAACTTTTATGAGGTCCAAAAATTTGGTCACTCGACAGAAGCTATTACCGCTTTGATGGGATGCGCTGCCTCACCCATCATATTCACCAGACCTTATTACTTATTCCAGTCCTTACAAAAATGTTTCAACATTAAAAAATTTACTTCAAATGAAGATACAAACATCACTTCGATCAGTTTTTATAAGCAAAGATCAAAAATTATGAGTATTGAATCATGTTACTATCAAAAAAATGTCAAAGGATATTGTATAATTCAAAATAATGATTATACATTATAAGAATTATCCAATTCAGCAGGCAACATTCAGGAAATTTCACCATACGAGGGCGGCTGAAAAGTTCTGATCCTACAGTACTCAAATTCAAGAAAACAAAAAATTTATTTTCCAATAAAATCCCTTCAAATTCAAAATACATTTTTCACACCTTTTGTAAAGAACTTGTATCCGACTGAAAAAAATAGTTTGTGTCTTTGCCCTCAAAATGTTTTATTACGGCCACTTTTAACTGATCCTCTTGCTCAAATCGTCGGTCATGTGAATAATTTTTCTAAATTACTAAAAAAGAAGTAAGCGCTGAGGGCCGCATCCGGACTCTAGGGTGGGAAGTTGATTTGTTGGAAACCAGGGTCTCTTGAGGCTTGCTTTGAAATTCGCACTGTGCGAACTGGTACATTGTCTTGCAAAACCAAAAATCATTTAACTAATTTTGCTCTATACTCCACAATAGTTTGATGCGCTTTTTTAAAAGTGCAGTATTTTTGAGAGATGGTGGCCATGAATTGAAGCTGACTTTTTAAGTCTAAACTTCTTCGATGGCTTTTCTCCTTATTGTATCCGCTACATCGACCCTTGTTTTGATTCTGATTCATACTACAGAATCTAAGTTACATCTACAGTGACGATACAGAACTTGCGAAATCTGAACTCACTCACCCCTGTTTGTTGAACAGTATGAACAATTTTGGCACACTGGACTTCTCATGTCGTAATGGCTGTGTAAAATATATCCGATTCATTCTTTACTGATGCCCAACTTCTCTGCTTCTGATGCCGAACTTCTATGCTCTGCCACTGTTTACCTATTTATTCTGTTTTATATTATGATTCGCCAATATCTTGACTTTGATGGTGTTATCTACAGTGACGGCCATGTTTAGATGGCCTGAGAATGGATTGCTTCCCAGGATCTCTCAAGCCTGCTGGAATAAATGTGCCCAATGTTTGACTATAGCAGACGATTGTGCAAAATCCCCGTAAACTTTGGACATTTCTTCAAAAATGTCTCACTCTTTTCCTCTTGTCTGTGAGGCACTTGATAACGGTGAGGTGCTCCAGTTTTGATAAATATGATATTGGCTTGGAATAGTGATGTTGTTCGTTCAATTACTTAAATGTAATAAAACAAGCTTTATATATATGCTATATACTACAGTCAGCGCGGCTGTAAATACCTTAGGCTCAGAACTTTTCAGCCGTCCTTGTATATTCTCATTCAAAATACTTCAGTATCTGAAGACGAAAGTTTTCAACTAGTGTGTTACCGGCGGCGATATATGGAGATGAGATATGGCCCCTTAGTATTAGCCTCTTAAGAAAATCCTAAGTCACTCGGCAAGATGTGGAAAAAGCTATACTCGAGGTTTCTCTACGAAAAATGATCTGTAATGTGGAGATCCATAGGTGAAGTAAGGTTACCGACTTATCTTGTATAATTGATAAGCTGAAGTGACAATGTGGGAAGCCGTTGCACACGTGCAGCACAGGATCGATCTTTATGGGAATATATGAAACAGGTTTTACATTCAGCTGTGGCATCAGCCAGCAATTGATGATGTTGATATTACATAAAAATTGTTACTTTCAAATTACTTCTTGGCTGACCCAGTAACGAGTGGTTGTAGTTTAGTGATGAGTTGTTTTGGCGATGACAAAATGTGAATATGATGAACTACACTCTGTAATATACATCCCCATTTGTATTTAACGTCTAAGGATTTGAAAAGTCGGGAAGTTGATTGTAGTTTTCAGCTGATTTGGTTAAATAGCATCAAAAATTTCAAGAGATTTCATATTTCTAAACTATGGTTAAAAATGTAGAAAGATGTAATCGTAGATATAAACCTTGTCAGCGACACTCAATTTGATAGGAGATATATAAAATGTATTGTTAAATCTTTCACAGTATCGGGTTTTTACAAATTATGGCTACAATTTTGAAAAATAAAATTAAAAAGAATTTATGGAACAAAGCTAACACGCAATTCTTGAGCAACAAACAATATAAGAACATTGTCTTAACAAAATGTTCACGAGAAAACAATTCACAAACAATCCAAAGACAGGGTAATCCGTTAGTTATTTTGAAAATGTTGGACGTAATTATCATCGAATGAAATCAACAAAAATCTCAAATCATCCTACTCCAAAGAGTATTTTCTGTTTAAACATAATTTTTATATAAATCATAATAATATTAATATCATTTGAATATGCAATTATCATAACACAGTGTCAAGTGAAAAATGGTATGCATAACAACATACCATTTTTCACTTGACATTGTGTTTATCTTTATCTTTTATTCTATGGCGTTCACTCTCTTCATAGAGAACTTTAGCAAATGTCAAGTTGGATGCAAGAAGGGATGGCGGGCAACCATATTTCGTATATCTGTCATTGTTGCTTGGTAATAAAAAAATAAACTATAGACCAAAACGAATTAAATAAGAATTAGACTATAGTAGTCTAATTCTTAAATTAAAAAAATGGAAGAAAGAAAACTTTTTATTTATAGATAGGAACAAAGGAGAACAAAATAAGAATATACAAATATAGAAACAGAAATAAAGAAATGTTCTTATATATTTTATGATTAATTCTAGAATGGGATGGCCACAGTCACAAGGGATCTAATGTTAATAGGAAACTGAATTTTATATTTTAATAATTTATAAAGAAACAAAGGAAATTTATTACTTAATGGACATGCAAAAATTATATGATTTAAATCACCCTCCCCAACTTCACAATCGCAGATTTGAGGTTCTCCGATATGCAGCCTAACGAAATGAGTAGCAAGACATTGTGTAGATCACATGATTAGGAAGACGCATTCTAAAAAAATGTTGTCTCGACAGGTGATAAATAATTATCAATACTAGAAATCTGAATTGACAGATTATCTAAATCTATTTTTAATTTTTCAGGTATTCTGACATATAAAATTTCAAAATGAGCTCATTATGTTCACCAATAGGCAATAAACTAAACTTTGCTCTCAGTACTACTTCATGCATATTTTTAAATTCAGACACAACCAGGAAGTTTGATGGGTCAGAGAGCTGACTCCCCACCTTCGCAGTCAGCGCCTCCACCGCAACCGCTCAACTTGATGACTCCGGATGCTTTTAGGTAATTCCATTCTTAGTATAAAATTGATAGTGCTATAAGAGAGGGGTATCAGTTATTGGCGAGAACTATATTTTTAAATACATAAATAATCTAGTTTCTGGTATACCTGAAAAATTTATCAGATACCAAATCGTGTGCTTTCTATTAGCAACACAACTATTAGCCATCCTTAGTTGTTGAACAGAGATCATTTGTTTGATGAAATAATAGTTATTCGGCATTCGCAGTTAACCAGAGTTGGGCATTTTGTAATTGATTACACAATTCTCTCTCTAGTCACTCTAATTATAACTATACAACCATTAATCTGTAATCACTTGTAATACAATTGTAGTTACTAGTAATTTGCATTTAGTTTTCAACGATTCCGGCAATTGTAATCAGATGTGATTACGTTAAAAATTATTTACATACAAAAAGTAAAATCTTGTCTTGAACGTCTGTCTGGTATATAGGATATTTATATATAAGATAAATCACTTGTAATCAATTGCAGTTACTAGTAATTTGTATTTAGTTTTCAACGATTCTGGCAATTGTAATCGGATATGATTACGTTAAAAATTATTTACATACAAAAAGTAAAATCTTGTCTTGAACTTCTGTCTGGTACATAGAATATTTATATATAAGATAAATCACTTGTAATAAAATTGCAGTTACTAGGAATTTGTATTTAGTTTTCAACGATTCCGGCAATTGTAATCAGATGTGATTACGTTAAAAATTATTTATATATAAGGTAAATCACTTGTAATACAGTTACTAGTAATTTGTATTTAGTTTTCAACGATTCCGGCAATTGTAATCAGATGTGGATTATGTTAAAAATTATTTATATACAAAAAGTAAAATCTTGTCTTGAACATCTGTTTGGTACATAGGATATTTATATATGATATAAGATATAGTATATTTTTAGAGACAGGCAGAAACCACATTCTGATTGTTTTGCCTTTGACTCATTTCATAAAAGTAATTACGCTCAGCTCCCTTAAGTCAGCGACCGCATGATACATTCTAAAACCGAATCAGATTATTTATCCATAAATTTATAAAACTGCAAATTACACTAGAAATTATCAAGTTATAAATATACATAGGACAGAGATGGAGAAACATTGCTTTTTATAGTGTATAAAGAGATAACATGCTTTGTATTCTGCTAAACCAACAAATTGATGTAATTCACTTATAAATTTATTGTGTTTATAAGCAAAATCAATGGTTATGGCAAGACATTTGAAAAATCGTTTTGTTTATGTAACATGCTTTCTTAGTCAATAATTTAAATGTCTGAATTAATTTTTGGTTCAATGTATAAACAAATATGTTGCCTCGTATATTTTCCACATACATAATAAATACATTCAAAAGTGTATTATTTTTGCAGTTGATTTAAATCACTTATAAGAAGTTTCTATGAACTTTTTACAAACCCAATTACATGACATAATTTGGACGACCATTACTCATAAATTAGTAGAGCCTACCTTTGATGATTTTCTATTTAATTTCATTGTATATACTATTATTGCGAATACTTTTCAGACAGCGGTTTATCCGGTAGAGGGTGGGTACACATAATTATAATAAAAATAACCCCTTTAAAGCTTAATATTTCGTAAACGAATCCTTGTATCGTAGAAATGCTTATGGCGTACCCCAAATATTTTTGAAATACCTGTTCTATGATACGCAATACAATGGGATATGCGAAAAAGAAATTTACCTCCTTTTTCTATCTGAAGGAAGTGGTACCCTAAACAACTTTCCAAAACCATGCCAAATTTCAACTTCATAGCACTAATAGTCTCCGACTAAAACAGCTATATTATACAGAGGGACGGACAAACTATAAATGTTCCTAGTTTGAGTACGGATCCCTAAAAAATTTTATTTTACTTATTAACATAAGTAAATTGATTACGTTGAAATCTTCAAAAAAATTCACATCTATTATGATAGTTAATTGTATTCATATTAATACGGTCATACCAGCTCTCCAGCTAAGCGCGAAGAGGATGACCCACCCATATCAGCAACGCCAGATGTCTCAGAACAGATGAACATGCAGACCACCACAGCACCATCTGCTCTCACTTTGCCCGTTATGGTCAACAATGGACAGCTGGTATCGGAGGTTTCTACAGGTTAGTTTGTTTACAATGATAGTACTATTAACCCCTCTAGCGTTCAGGCTCACACCGGAACAACAGACCATTTTGCCACTTCTGATAAAATAATGCTTAATTCTAAAATTCATTCGATTGTAATGAATTTTTTTACATATATAGAGAACTTTAGTCATAAAATATTTGAAGCATTTGTACCGTGCTTACATATTTATTAGTTTAAACAAAAATTTCCTGATTTTGTAAGAAAAATGACTCATAAAAGAAAAGGATTCATAAAATATAAATGTTTTTATTCCATTGAAATATAGGTTAATATGAAAATAAATAAAAAAACATGATTATTACTCATCCAGTCTTAATTTATCTACTATGATTAATGAGCAACCACTGCAAACGTATTGCTATTATTTTCATACAATTGGAGGTCTTTTACGCAATTCAGGATGAAAAAATTATACCATGTACTCACTGGAAACATTGAAAAAAAATTTAAATACAAAGCTTAGAAAAGGTTGAAAAAAGAAATTTTATAATTATATGTTTATAATTATATTGTATATAACTCTAAACAAGATAATATGACTTCCAACAATATATGCTGGGCAAACAGTTGCATAGAAAAAAACCAAGGTAACCAATATTTAACTACACAATTATGGTATATTCCGTGCATTGACATTTTTACATTTGACCTGCGCCAGTCTAATTAGTGTTGAGTCAATGACATAATTAGCCATTTTGATTGTTTAGACCGTTTTCTTTTTCATGGTGCGGCCCCCTTAGTATGGACAAAATATTTCACGAACACTTATACCCCGCTATTTCTAATAATCGGCTGTCAACTTCATGCATGATACACCTGCGATATGGGCAGGTAGACGAGGAGTAAGCTCAGCGGCAGAAACAAGGCAAGAGGGAGAATAAGTATGTAACAATGTGGTTGTGTGTCCAAACAAAAACATCCAAATGAACTGTTGGAATTTTTTGAAAAAAAAATTGAAGGACCTAAATCATGAAAAAATTGCTTTAGTACATATGTCCAACCTAAATGAAAAAGCGTTACTAGCTAGTCATAGAATAAGTTTGCGTAGGGCTAAAATGGTAAAACCTCATACGATTGCCGAAAATTTAATTTTACCGCGGCTTTAGATGTAATAATCTCAAAAGTATAGCTCTCTGACAATACCATTCAATACTGTATCAGCGATATGGCGACGAACGTTCGCAATCAAGTCAAAGAAAAAATAAAAGAAAGTACTTTTGTATCCTTGTAGTTTGATGATTCCACGGATATTTCAGGTTGTAGCTTTTGTTTGTTTTGAATCCAATGAATGATTGATGGAAGAGATACATTTTGTAAAGCTCTTCAATGATTCACGAATACAACAGGTAAGAGCTCATATAAAATATTCCTTAAAGCTATACAAGACCTAGAAATCGATTCAGCGAAAAAATGCATAGCTGTTTGTAGTGACGGAACAAAACCATGACTGGTTCAAAAAGCGGCTTTATTACCAAACTAAATGCACTTGATGCGAAGTGCTTATTGGACGTATTGCTTCCTTCATCACCAAGCTTTTGCAGCTAAAACATTGCCACAGGAATACGATGAACTTTTCAATATAATCATATAAATAATAAATTCTATTAAAGGTCACCAAAATACTTGTGCAAGTTGACATTTTCATTGATGGCTCAAATAAAAGGCTAACAGAGAAATGCCTAAATTTGGAAAATGATCTAATTCTCTGCGTATCTACAACGGATCCATGATGCATAAAATAGGTCAAAGAGAAACAGGCACAACCATCACATTAATGTAACCTTTTCTTTATTAAATATTATATTTTGAACTAGAATGATATTATTTTTTAAAGTAATTGCAAACCCCCTAAAAACTCACTCGTTTGGAAAATACTGGTTTGGTTTATCACACTATTGATTTTTTGCAATTTTATGATATTTTAGTTTTTATGATAAAATATGATAATTAAATTAGTTTTACTATTTCATTACCAGATCAGGTTACATAATTATTTATTTATTTATAAATTTCATTGTTTAGCTTATAGATTTTTCATACATTCCAGGAAAAACCTTTTGAATTAGTTATGTGCACAATCAAATTCAATTATAAAATAGTTTTTACAATCAATAATGACAATTAAATTATTCTTGTATTTATGGTCATGAGAAGATGAGACAACATGTCAAAAAAAGTGACAGAGAAGGAGACATACTGACGAATAGAATCAGTGTTTAATAAAATGTTTTTACTGAAACAAAAAAGACATTGACATATGTACATATTTATTTTAATACATACTAGCGTGACCCGTGCGAAGTCTTCGCATTATATCAATTTGCGTGGTAGATTATAAATATTTACACATGAGAAAATGAACTCACAGCTGTCATATTAGTAACAACAGAGTGTTTAGAGTCAATTTAATAAATCAAAATTGATTGCAGGTATTCAATTCATTTCTAATTTTGCACACTGCTTATTACATTTTTATTCCATTATGAAGCTCAGATGACAGATCAAACAAATATTTTACTAAAATTGATATATAGAGGCGCAAGTATCAAAAGAGCTAAAAGAATTGAGCTAAAGCGCCACTTTATTTATACGTGAGTGGATTTGAAATTAAACAAAAATTTTACCGACCGTCAATCATATTGACGTTGAGCCGTTAGATGGCAGCATTGCTGTTTTGTGTATATAATTTTAATAATTAATTAATTTGCAAAAACAATAGCAATAATAAATTGTTTAGTTGTGGATGCCGGTAGAGCAAGCAATTATCTATAAAATGATATATAATTTATGTGGATTAGTTGTGAGGTTTTTTCTAAAACGGGAGAGTAACATCTTAACCTTAGCGTATTAATATATATGATGATGATGATTCTGTAATTGTCTTTTGTTTCGAATACATGTACAAAATAATTTTTAGAGAAACAAAATTATAAAGCTAGTGGTTTACACACTTGTATTTGTACGATGTAACAGATACAAATGCAGCATGTATGTGTGGAAGCATGTCGAAATCAATTGATATGTTGCTTACTGACAGATGTCATGTGTTGCGAGGGAGTTATTGTAGTGAACGAGTTAAAAATTACGTAACTTTGAATTTACGTACACCAAGGTGTACGTAGGTTAAATATATAAAATAGAAAATAACACACAGGAATGAAATATATTCTTTCGATATTTTGCCCACGCCTAGTACATTACTTTGCTAAATGGCTTAATTTTTTTGTTTATATGTCAACATAAAAATTCAAATATTAGAGTATTACTCAATCAAATAAATTAGTGTCCCGTATTCGTAATGAAATTATCTATTCAAATATTTATAATTCAATAACATTCTTATAATATTACGAATGTAAAAGTTATGCTACTTTCAATTTTAATTCATTTTTTTTATTTTTATTTTGTTGATTTTAGAAAAAAACAATGTCTATTACAAAAATATACTAATAAGTACTATATAAATACTATGTCAATAATATCAATAGATACTTAATTTATATTTACTTACATTGACTTCATAACAAGACTCTGAACTCGCGCAATAAAACAATGTCTTCTCGCTTTGCCATTGAATTAAATCACAAACCAACAAATAACACCAAACGCCAACAGAACACCTTTCGGAGCATATATATATTTATATCATGTTTATTTAAATATTTACATTTGATTGGCCCAGTTGCTGCAAGGCAAACCGTTGCTTATATGCAACATGCGCAGGTTGTCCAAGGTGTTAATTTTGAAATATTTTTAATCTACTCAAAAAAGAAGAAGGTTCTTAATTCAACCTATATATTTTTAGGATTCCGTAGCCAAATAGCAAAACAGTATCCTCTCCTTTTGTCTGTCTTTCTGTTCTTATGTCACAGCCATTTTACTCCGAGATTATTGGCACTATATAGATGAAATTTCGATCATAGGTGTCTTCTATGACCTGCTATAAAATGAAATAGTGGAATTATGAAAAAAAATGTTAGGGGTGGTGCTCCATGCATATAACTGAAGGATGAAAAAGAAATCCCATGACATAGGCGTATGGGATATTGTTAGATTGGTCATAGACTGCCATCATAATATCACTCACGGTTCAGCTACTGTCATTGTTGGGCAAGTTGTGAAAAACACTTGAAAAAATTGGTATAAAAAATGTGATTTTTTTTCACTTGTATATTTTCCTACAATATAACTATATTGCTCTACAGATTGATTATTATAGGCGAAGAAAGACATAAAGTAATTTTTCATAAACGATATAAACAATGTATATTAGACGATTTAAGATATATATACAAAAATAAAACTCATTTGTCTTTGCTATATCTTTTAAAAAAGTATTGATTATAAATTCTGATAGCTAAAAAAATCTGTCTGATGAAAAAAATGTGTCTTCCAAAAACTAATTTTAAAAACCAAATTAATGTATACGCCAAGAATGATAAAAAATTATGCGTAAAGGTTGAAGAGGCAAATTAAGATGACATAACAAATTTATTTCATTCTATTTTTTTATCCATCTATTTTTTTTATCAGAATACAATTTTTATGTATTACTATTGATAGAGAAATACGTTTTTGCATGGTTTTCTGCTAGAATACAGCAAGTACTTTGAATAAAATTTTTTTTTAAACTTGTCACTTGTTTTTAAGAAAAATTATGATTAATTTCAAAGAGACATGTAAAGTACTTAAAAGGTTTAGGTCGTCATCTTGTGCTCGGCCACAACCTCTTAGCAGTCGGATGTAAGCAGGTATTTATTTGTTACATTTATAAGTTCATAACGTATTGTAACAAATTAGATATCAAATGAGAGCAAATTTTTTCTCTGCATGACGGAATAGAGATGTTTATGTAGAAGTGGCTGTAAATAGAGATTTCTCACCGTTAAAGGTACACAAGAATGAGAACAAACCAGCACATCATACTATCCATCAAACAAGGATAATTTATAACAATGGCATTTAGAAAAAAAAACTAGTAGAGCATAGTAGTCACACGGTCAGATCTTGGACTATAATAATAAAGTTACTTCAAACTATAGCATAAAAAAATGCAAACAATATTTTATTTTTATGAACAATCTCATTTTAACCCGTTCCCTAAAGTGATGGCAAATGTAATGCTGATCCATAAAGAAATGACAAAATTGAATTTATTCATGTCACACTTACACAGTATCAGCTTTCAATCTTGTTTCGAGATGTTAATATTATTTGCATGTACTTGCAAACGAAATGTTACTTTTGCACATTTTTTGACATTAAAACACTTTGTCATCACACAAAAAGGCATTTTAATGGATATTTTCGTAAAATAGCGTTATGAGTCACAATTCATACTGATGACAGTTAAACACAGTTTTTTTTGATTCCAACTTTTAGAGCTCTAATGGCATGTCTATATAATATAACGTCATTGCTTATATATATATATATATATATATATATATACTTGGGAAAAAATTCACTTCTGACATCCTTAAATAATCTGAAAAATTTAACAGGTAATTAATTCAAGAAATAATTGACTATTATAGACTGACAGATAATAGTAAAACCTCCTGAAAATTTCTGTTATGACTTTTTGAGATTACGAATCCAAGACATGTTTTAAAATTCGTCAAACCCCTTAGAATATTCCTAACAAGCAGACCAAATGCTTGCATAAAATTCCTAATGCTTTCTTGCTTTAATTATTCATTTGAACATTACAAGCAATGATAGACAATTCAGAAGATTAATACCATCATCAATTTTTACACTTTATCAATATTCATCTTCTAATATATAAAAATATAGTCAAAAACATGTTCTTTATTTGTATGTTTATGCATGTCAACATTCAAACCTCAGTCTAAGCATGACTCAAATCATTTATCTAAAAGACACTAATCATGGGAAAATCAATTAAGAAAAAATGAGGTTATTATTAATTATATATGCTCTCTTACCTACAAGACCAACTTTATTGAGTAGTTTTTACCTATCCTTGCATTTTATTCACTGTTGTGATAACCCTTTAAAAATAGAGCATTGCAGAATTAAGTTTATTTTTATTCTGAAAAATCTAATGAGATGTTTGAATGGGAGTTAAATGTTCTGACGGTATATCGGGATATGCCATTAAGCCAGCTTCGCGTCTTTTTGGCTCTTTCTGACTTAATTCGACCAGCCAGCTTTGCATCTTGTTGGTTAACAGTATTATAAAATTAAAAATATATTTTTAATAGATTGTTAAGAAATATTTCTGTGATAAATTATCTCATAAAAATAAAATAAAATTAATATTTTATCAATAAAGAACTATCTGAATATTTGTTTTTTCGTTTTCAATTCATTGAAATAAAACTATTTTGATATAAAAGAATTTCGGTGTTTCTCATCTGCCAGGAGTCCCATGATGGCTCACAATTTTTTTAGGTTAAATTTGAAAAAAATATATAATGAAAATGAATCGCATAATTTAATTCTTATACAATAATTCATTGGAGTTTTTTAAGTATGTATTAACAATATCTGGCTTTTTTTTTACTAATTTTGCATTTAATATTGCCTTATTATCTCTTGTACGTATCTCTATTGATTATTGATACAAATGATGGTCAAAGACATTTGTTACTGTATAAATCATCTTTTTAATTTGTTGCTAGATTCAAGAAATTTTTATTATCTAAATAGAGATAAGAATGAATCATTCTTAAACACACAGTGATGTTAAATGATACCTCGATGCTAAATTGTTATTAAATTTTTATGAAACAAAAAAAATAAGGTTATAATAGTAACATTGTTAGTGTGTACGCTCCATCTGAGAGGATAACACCACTATATTTATAGTCTAGTTGCATGTCCAACCGCCTGCGTGAATGGATGTTAATTATTTAAATTTTCGAGATACAGACATAGACCACACTCACAATTCGATTTGTGATAAAAATGATGGTTTTTATTTCCATTGTGTAGTATCCTGTACCATTTTCCCCTTGATTTGTATCCCAAAATTTTTTTAACCTCTTGAAAGTAATAACACATTAACAAATGCAGTTCATTGCATTCATCCTTCACAATCATGTACTTTTTCTAATGCAGTCTAATAAAGACACTTGTTCCTTAAACATCTCATAAAAGGTTTCTTATTTACAACAATTTTCCTTGGATTGTTTCATCAATTGTCTGGCAAAAGCATTATTTTAATAATACTCGCATGTCTATTTAACATACTAAATTCTTATAGGGGAACTTTTTAATTTCTTTCTAATTTTCATAAATGTCTTCCCTTCCATGAATATTAAAATTCATAATCCTTCTTTCTAGCGTTCCCCATCGATGAGCCTCCTCCAAATATATGCGATACAAAATTCGCCTCGGCCGGCTCTAGTCCCAGTCGAGAGGTGCAGGAAATTTTATCTCTCAAGGGTTCTGACTGCTTCTACGAAGATGACTTGGAGGATGAGCTGAACCAGTCTCCCACAGACGACTCCAGCAAGTCCAAATCCAGATTGAATGGTACCGCCACCAGTGAGTCTTACCTCTTCTCCGAGGGCAACTTGTTTATATCGACGGAAAATCAAAATGGACAAAAATGTAAGTTACATTTTTGTAACAAATTTTAGAAAAATGGCCATTCCTTAATGAAACAACAAAGGATTACAATGCCGATGAAGACCTTATCAATTCTTGGTGAACATTTCACATAACTGTATTTCAAATCAGTTATGAATGTTTCGTTTATCATATTTAAGTTTCCGCAGGTGTCGTAAACGTATAGGGATCTTCTATAATTTCTTTTTGTATTTCCATCTATTTTCCATTATTACGACACACTGTGTTAAGGTCGGGCTCCACTTTATGCAGCACTTTGCAGTGGATGACACTTTTTAAAAATATCCAATTTATCAAAGTTAGAAAATAAAAAAATTTCCAACACTAAATGTGAACAAAATTTTTCTTTATATTATCAGATGCTGGCAGGAAAGTTTTTGATTCAAATGTGTGCATATGCAATTATCAAAATAAATTAATACTATTTTATATTCTATATATGAATGTAGCTGTAGAACTTATTTTTTGGATCATCCAATACCCATTTGATTTCTTTTTAAGGTTCCTTAACCGATGGTATCAAACTTTACATGCGTCTTAGCCTCTTGCTACTTTAGCAGCATTTTTACAGCCTGTCTATATTAAATTATTTGAGTAAAAAATTTTAATTTTACAAATTATATATTATATGTTTTGAAACTTAGTAATACATAATATTTCATTATATAATATTTCCTTCCTATATATAATATTTCCTTATGGTTATTGTAGTTAATAAAATGTTACAAGCGACTGCTAGTTAGTGATTTAATTTGTTGTCTAATTATCTGTTCATTTAAAAACATGAAATAATTCCTCATAAGCCATACTGTCTTTTACTATGCCATTTAAGCACATAAGGTCTGTCCCCAAAATTCACAGCAACATATTTTATAATACTTCATAAAATGATATAATGATATAATATAAAATACATCTTCCACAGCATCGGACACCTCGTGGCCCCAAATCAACATGGCCAAAATTAATGAGGCTAACCAACGCAAGGCATCCAGCGACAAATCGGCTAGTCAGTCGGTGACCAATCTGCTAAACCTCACCACCACAGCTGATGTGCCCGCAGGTGACAACGATGAGAAGCAAACTGTCAGTAGTACTGAAAAGGCCATGAAGAGAGCAGAAGTGATGAGTTTGTCTCAGAAGGATAGGTCCAGGCTGGATGCTATTAGTTTTAAGTTGGAGAAATTGATGGGTGAGTTTTATTATGTGCCAAGTAATGTATGATACTTTTATTAACATTGCTTAAAATTACAATTATAAACATGTTTTTATGCACCAAAACGCCAGCGGCAATAAGTACAGTGCACCCTCATTATATTACAGGGGCTGCTCAAAATGTGCCTACCACAGAATTAAAAAAAAGTACCCAATATGCATGTGTTGAAAAAAAATTCCTTGAAAATCATATTATTTTGGTCTACTTTTCATTATTCATGTCAGGTTATGTTTAAATTCAACTAATTAACAATGAAAAATTACGTCAATGTTTTATAATGGGCTCTAGCCCATTATAAAACATTGAAAAGAGGTGATTGTGGCAGGACTGTAATTCACTGACCGTTATTTTACTTCCATTCACCGAATTTGCTCCCATCATAATCGCGTAGGTGATGTGGAAAATAAAAGAATTTAAATGTATTATTTCCACGTAGGTTACATGGAAAATAAAAGAATGTAAATGTAATCAGTATTACGATTCCAATTCGTACAGTGCTATTAGAAAAAAAATGATTTGAAAGAATGTCGAACTCTTAATAGCTTTAACAGAAAGGTGAAAAAAGCCTATCAGCTGGCAATGACATTTATTGTATTTGATATCACAGCTGAGCTGGCATTAATCTAATCTTGTAATGCTTTCGGCATAGTATTTAGTATAGAGCGGAAAACATTAATAAATATTTTAATGCAAGTATTGTAATGTTAAAACTTGAATATATTAACTACCAAAATTGAGTGTTTTCATTATATTGTCTGTCAGTACTACTTTATGTAGGGAAAAGGAAATCAATAATGACAGACAATATAATGAGTTACCCTTGATACACTTTTTACATTTTTGTTCTTTACTTCATTATTAACTGATTAAATTTTCTAGTTTATTCGCCTAAGTGTAATAAATATATCTCAGTTAATTACAATAAAGTCTGAAACAATTATGTTAAAAGGTTAAAGAGTTATAGTGATTTTTCTACAATAAGATATTTGTACGAACGTACCCCATATGTGGGGTACGTTCATAGTGCAGGAGGGGTACCTACGTACATCATGGGGTGGATTCATACGGGGTAATTAAATAGTATGTATTAATCTGAAAACTTAATAATATTGAACTTGACTTATAATTAACATAAATACTTCACATAAAAATAACAAAACTAAAAATCTTTAACACTTATTTTACCTATTGGTAATTCTAACTTTTATAATTAGTCTAAATGAGATTTTGTAAGAAGACTTTGATAATTTAAACTTTGGGAGTTACACATTAAAATTATTTAAATTACTAGCAAAATTAAAAAAGTTTGAGGATCAGGGAGGATCATGCCGTCGTCACTGATGTACAAAATGTGTATGTCTTCTACAACAGGAAAAATGAAATGACCACGATTGTCCTAGTTTCTTCCGAAGATAAGATATTTTCAGCTCTGTACGTGAATAATGGCTGAAGACTTTTCCCACGTAATAGACAACAGAAGTTTTCTTTTCAAGTTGCATCAAAATAAAACAATTACCTTTGATATTCTCTGGTGTCACATCAACATTTGTATTGATATTGCAATCATTAGCATCTTCTTCGGTGTTGAAATTTACCAAAGATGTAGAACTCTCCCGCAAGCTTATTTGCGACCCTTCAGATTTCTCTGAATCTTCATCGCTTTCCATTTTCTCAGTTTTCTTTTGTCTTGAATTAAAATCCAGCAAAGTACGTTTCATTTCAAAGCTCTGGCTTTTTTCCTGTTCCATTTTTTTTCATTTCCTTCTGTCTTTGTCTCTCTTCTAGTTCATGGTTTTCAGGTGTAGCTGTGTATATACGGGGTTTACCCTGTTTTCTTCCTTTATTGGTTTTTCTATTTCTAACAACTGTAGAATAGGGTCTTATGACTTCTTGTGTTATGGCAATATTAATAGTCAGTTCAAGTTGAGTCTTAGCTATAGAAGTGGAAGTTTCCGTGATATTTTCTTGAAAATTTTGGAGTGACAGCTTATGAGTATCAACAGAAGACAGTAGCAGATTCTCCTCCTTCATATCAGTCGATGGCACACTCGTAGATGGCTGTAGTTGCACAGTGGCAAAAATTGTTGCAAGGTTATGTCGAATATTTTCAGAATTATTTAAAGGACACCCGTTATCCACTAACAATTCGATATAGCAGCTTTGGAAAATGCCTACGACTGTCTATGTATTTTCATTGCTATTTATACAATAATATTGCCATGAAGCAGCTTCACAGCACTCCAATGGAATTTGCTTTTTCCAAGTATTGTGTATAAAGTAAGAGTTCAACGTTCCATACGAAATTGCATTGTAGGAAACTTGGTAGTTTCTTCCTTAATTTCCATCGTAACTGCGTCACAAGAAAGTTGGTGTGCTCTGAATGGAGGCATTTAAAAAATTCTGATTATGCTTTTGTGTATTAAGTATTGAAACTGAAATTTCTACTAATCATGTTTTGTTATTGAAGTTTTAAAGTTTTTTATGTTGTGGAAGTACAGACAGATGTTGAGTTTTAAAATATATAAGGATACTTCATAGAGTATGAATACATCATTGACAGGTAGCCTTTATTCCTTTATATTGAAGTAGTCAATCTAGGAATTAAATTAGATTTCTGCTTGACTTTTTGAGGTCATTTGGCAAATGTACCATATGTAAATCATTCACTATGCTTGGATTTGTATTGCTTAATTCTAGGAACTTTTGAGTATTTCCTTAATTAATTTAGTAGTACCAGGTGACCGAGCAATGCTCGGTGTATTTCAAGTTTCCCATAGGAAAGTGAAATTGCTTGTTTCATGGTATTAGATGTTAAATGGAGAAATTTTGTGCCCCCATTTTGTTGGAAAAACTCTAACTCTTCGTATCTGATGATTACCTGCGCTTGCATAGTAATTTTTTTGCTGTACTGGCATCTAGAATCAAACTTTCACACGGTATAAAATTAAACTTCTTGAAGTGTATCTGAATTTGTAGTGTTATTAAATTTATTTTCTTGTTTCTTATAGAACTGGTATCTGACCAGCGGTCACAATTAGCTGAGGTGAAAGGAGAACTCACAGCACTCAGACACAGACCCAGCCCAGAGCCAGTCCACCAAATTATAGAACAGGCACTGCAAAGGCATCAGGCACAGACTGAACAAACAATAGAACAAGCCATATCCGGAAGGTAATCACAGATTTTTATATTGGAGCATCGAAACATTATCAAAATGAAGATTATTGGGTTAATCTGGTTAAAAAGCAAATGACACACGTTTCCAATTGGTTTTATTTCACCGCATGGATATATGTATGTATATATATGTGTATATATGTATATATATATATATATTATATGTATATGTGTATATGTATATATGTATATGTATATATATATATATATATATATATATGTATGCATATATGTATATATGTATGCATATATGTATATATGTATGCATATATGTATATATATGTATGCATATATGTGTATATATGTATGCATATATGTGTATATATGTATGCATATATGTATATATATGTATGCATATATGTATATATATGTATGTATAGATGTATGCATATATGTATATATATGTATGTATAGATGTATGCATATATGTATATATATGTATGCATATATGTATATATATGTATGCATATATGTATATATATGTATGTATATATGTATGCATATATATATGTATATATGTATGCATATATGTATATATATATGTATGCATATATGTATATATATATATGTATATATGTATGCATATATGTATGTATGTATGTATATATATGTATGTATGTATATATGTATGTATGTATATATATATGTATGTATGTATGTGTATGTATGTATATGTATGTATGTATATGTATGTATGTATATGTATGTATGTATATGTATGTATGTATATGTATGTATGTATATATATGTATATGTATGTATATATGTACATATATATATATATATGTTTATGTGTGTGTATATATATATATACATATATATATATATATATATATATATATATGTATATATATATGTATATATGTATATATATATATATATATATATATATATATATATATATATAATGTATCTATATGTATGTGTATATATATATATATATATATATGTATGTGTATATATATATATATATGTATGTGTATATATATATATATATATATGTATGTGTATATATATATATATATATATATGTATATGTATATATATATATATATATGTATATGTACATATTTAATGGAGTTTATATGTTAGTTAAGTTAAGGTTGTATACTTAAAAGTTGCAGTCAGTGTGACAGATTCCATGGCTAAATGGTCAAAATCTTCGACTCCCTTGTATTCAAAATATTTAATTTTTTTTGTAACAAATTTTTTCTATCTTTGGTTGAGGGTTATAAGTAGTTATACATACTTTAAAATATATTCACTAGATGGGAGAGCACAGTAGAATCGGCAGCTCATGTAGCAAGCGAGTCCGCGGCGGCCTCAGCTGCCCGCGCAGCAGCAGCAGGCGCAGCTCGTGCTCTGGAGCCGCTTGCTCGTGGTCTCCAGCACGAGCTTGCCTCCAAGCTCACTGTCACTGATCATCTACTGCGTGACAACATTCAGAAACTAGTCACTAGCAAGGTGAGATATAATGATAAGGTTCAAGATGCTAAATCTCTCCTTTTAGAACAAGATAACCGAGTATTTGCATCATGTAAAAAAATCTAATTAATGTATGTTATTGTTTTTGGGTTAAAAATAACTGTTAACTATATTTAACTGCCATAAATTTAGCATAAATATTTTTATTTAATGATTGAAATCATTTATTGTGTTTTAAAATTTGCAGTTAAACGCCGAGACACAAACTGTCCACCAATCAAAACGCTAATGGCGTGCGGTGAATTATAAGCAATTACACGTAACTTGCCTTGAACATTAACATATAAAAAATCACATATTTACAAAGATTTAAACATATTTAATTTGTGATATTCAAGCGAAATCCACAATTTGATATATAATTTGCACTTTGCACTCACAAAGCAAACATCACATGTGATTTTAACGTACAAACTTCATTCCAATCAAATTACAAAAATTCCTCGACTGGGAATTGGTTCATTATTTCATCTATATTCAGCCTGAAACAATACTGTGTTTATTACGTACACGAGCAATGAATCATTGTGTTGTTATAACGCTGTCAGTTAGTTTTTGCTGTCATTCTCTAAGTATCTCGTTTGTAAGATAATTTTATGAAACATTTTAATAGTTTTCTGGTTTTTAAGTGCATTTTCGTCGTGAAAGTAAACAAACAATGGCAACTATCGAATGTTGCTCTGTTTAGTACGTGATTAAGGTAGGATTTTTGAATTTATCTTTTAGTGAAAAAAAAATTGTATAATTGAGAAAAGTAGATCGAAGCCAATCATGAAACTATACGTTTGCAATAAATCTAGTGTACGGTATTTCCACAGTAATTTTTACGATTAGTATTGGTGGCTAATGAGAAGTGCAATTTAAATAAAATGTTTTGCTGGCCTTGTTTATTATTCGGAATTGAAGTAAATGGAATAAAGATGGTTTTGATAATTTAGGTAATTTAAAAAATTCTGCTAAAAAATATGGTAATTCTGAAAAATTTGTGCACAGTAAAACTACAGAATTTTAACTCTTCGCGTACCGAAATTTGTATAGAATGAAATTATCCCTGCAGAGATAAGTCATGCAGAGCTAGAGTCAATTTCACATGTCATACCCTTTCGAGTTGATACAAACGAGACAACTTTTCTAGTGGAAGATCCACTCTTAGAAATGTAGTCCATGCCTACTATTATAAAATTACTGGCTTCCTTAGGTCATGCCACTCAATTTACCGTATGTTGTGAATTTAATAGTAAATTCAACTTTTGAGTGGTTACAACCAACATAAAATTCCAATATATCATATGTCTTTTGTTTTGTTTATGTTTTATCTAGGATTTTTATACAAGAATTTTTCGTAAAACTTGGTGGTATTTGGGCATTTTTCCAAACCCAATTTTTTTATGTTCGTTTTCCTATAAATTGTCAATATTTCCCGTTAAAGATCACAAGACATGTATTGATTAATATTTGCTGCTTTCTAGTGAAAGATACACTCATATTAGAAAGCTGATGCCTACTACATTGAAGAGAAAACTGGTTTCCTTGTCATACCCTTCAATTGATGTAATAGTTCACAAGACATGTATTGATTAATAATTGCTATCAATGTTATATTGTAATGAACCCTTCAATTTATGTAATAGTTCACAAGACATGTATTGATTAATAATTGCTATCAATGTTATATTGTAATGAACCCTTCAATTTATGTAATAGTTCACAAGACATGTATTGATTAATAATTGCTATCAATGTTATATTGTAATGAAAAGTGATTCTGGTAGTAAAAACAGCAAATTAGTCGCTTCCATAGACTGCTATGTTATATTCAAACCCCCTATAACTTTCTCACCGCGGTTGCATTTTCAACAAAATTCCAATATTTAATATTGGCCTAAAGTAATAGATGGTTTATTTGCTTAAAAACTTGCAGAAACTTTTCTGTGAGAAATGGAAATAACTCTTACCTCTTAGCTTAATATTAGACATTTTCATTATTCAAATGAAAATTTAACTGTTGTTTTTTTGTGTCAATTTTTAATTAAACAGCATAACTACTTGTCTACTGACCAGGTAATTAAACAGACCAATGGCTTTAAATTGTCTATTAGTCGATTGTCAGACATAAGATGTGTTTACTCTAATTTATTGAAATAGAGTAATTATTATAAAAATAATAATAAAATCTCATCTTGTTATTTGCAGAGTGTAATAGACAGTTTGAGTACTGCTGTAGCCCAGGCGCTGCACAGTATGGTACGCGATTCATTCCGCACAGCCATTCAGCAGAGCCTCGTGCCTGCCGTCGAGAAGGCCCACGCACAGATGTTCAAGCAGATCAACACTGCCTTCCAGAATGGTACCAAAGAATGTTAGTTTAGTTTTCTTATTACGAAGAAGTGGGTTCAAGCTTTGCTACAGTTGTAGCTACTGATTCTGATTTATTAATTTTTTGCTAGCTACTCTATTACGTTTTCCACTTTATGAAATTTGTATAAATCTAGAAAATAATTTTTTTTAGGAAAATATCGAAAAACAAAAAGTTTGTCACTCTTTTCTTTGGTTCATATTATGGTAGTATTTTAGTTGGAGTAGCAAGTGGTTTCTTTACCACTAAATACTTTTGTAATTGAAAAGTGTCCGAATACAGTACATTAATGAGTGGTGTGTCAAGCTGAACGAAGTACGATGTTGCAAAGTAACAGCTGTAAACTAATAAATAACATTAGAAGTTGGGAAAGAAGTAGAAGAGAAAAAAAGAGCGTGTGGGTAACATTAGAAGTGGGGAAAGAAGTAGGAGAGAAAAAAAGAGATTGAGTGGGTAAGGAAATATATCAGCAGGAAATATGCATAGGTTCTTCTCAAGGAACTACAATTAGAAGATCCCAAGATATTTCTTTATAAAATTAAGAATGACTGAGGTTGTTTTAATTTTTCATAATATTTTGATGACTAAATATTTCTTTCTGTAGGATTAATTTTTTCTAAATCTCCTCTATAAAAATAGCAGCTCTTCTAAAATTATTTTCTGTCTGTTGTAATGCTAGGCTCTTTTTGCCAGTCTCCTTTAGTGATGTATTTTATAATGAAATTAATTAGACATGATCATGAATTATTTGGGTATAATATATTCCTACATTCTGTATTTGAATGCTGAAAAACTGTCGTACCATAAAATTATGAAACGTTTCCTACAAAAAATTCATGAAACATTTCCTACAAAAAATCAGCGTGCATTCTCACACAACTTTAATTACCTTTTAGTTGCAAGCAACACAGAGGCGGCAGCGCGAGCGGCTGCAGAGCGAGGTGGAGCGGCAGCAGCATCACACTTGCGCGCTGCTCTGGAGCGCCATACAGATCACATCACTGCTCTTCCTTCTGCCGGCGAACTCGCTACCAAACTTGCAGAGGTTACTAGAACGTAAGGGGGCAAATTCTAAAAGAAATAATATTTTTTATACGCTAAATGATGTGTTTCCATTATCTAATCTAACTTGAAAAATTTTACATAATGCACTAAATGATGTGCCGATGAGTTTTTTGCTCTGTTCTCTCCGAGACAAATGGAGCTCAAAGGCCTTCAAATAATTAAGTTTCCTACCTGTATATGTATCCTAAAGGAATATATAACCGAGTAATTTTTAGATTCATCAAAATCAATATTCAGTTTTAAAGTTAAGTCCAAACTTTGATAGTATATATTGTATCCATTATTTGGTTATATTATCACTTAAGGTCCATAAAATCAATCACAGTTAAAATCAACTGTCAACAAATCATGATTTACAATTTATCTGTTGATTACGTCTAAGTGATAATTTCATTATTAAAATAACCTCCATTTAGATAAACTTAATTAACTGTATTTGTATCTTGCAACACTGATAATTTTTTTTTGACTTTTGTTTTACTATATGGAAATACAGTGAATAGACATAAAAAAATTGTAAATAATCTGTGATTATTTGATTAGGGAAACGTCTTTTTTACGAATGCATTTATTTTTACCTTTATAATGTAGGGATTACAAAAGTGAGTGCCCAATTTTATTGAATGTGAAACGCAAATTTTAACGCAGCTTGTCTTCATTTTAAACGTTGAAATGATTAATCCGCGCTCTATCGATGTACAGGCGTTGGAAATTATTGTTGAGACAATTTCAACAATAACATAAATTCTTCATCAGAATTGTCACTCACATTTTCCACTTTATTTTGGTTAACTAATAATATAAACTTACTATTTAATTGTATAACGTTACTAGTATTATAACTTATTAATATTGTAATAAATTTTCTAAACATTGACTGAAATAATGTGACTACTGGCTAGAAAGAAAGTAACTTAAACAGCTGAGAGCTGGACTGCAATATTACCGCAGTTAATCCAAGAAGACAAATTTAAACCCAGTCACTAGAGTAAATAATCTAGACTTTAAATTATCAACAAAATTAAACCATCTTTGATCTTGCGTAATAATAACTAAACCGCCATTTAAACTTTGTTGGTGGTTTATACTGTGATCGATTTTACGAGTCTAAGTTCTAACACTGTGTAAATTAGTAAATAGATAAAGAATAGAGTCTCATCTTTTCATTGACAGAATATTGTTATTTTGTCATACACCATACTATTCATGATTCCTTTTAAAAAAATTGTACAGTCAATAAATACAATTCAAGACAGTTTGTTCTCTTGAAAGGCTGAAAATTTGCTGTTATGCTGTATTAGAGGATAGTTTGTGCAAACAAATGTACAGGAATATCATAGAGGTTTTGATTCTTGATGGATTCATTTGTGTCTATATCCTTTTTTAATAAGAGACTACGATGAAATTAAACAGGTCTGTGTGTATCTGTATCCTTTTTAATCCCGTCGTAACAGCTAAATAATGTAGCTGATCTTGTTAGACAAGTGATCTGTAGATTTGTCAAAATATCATAAACCATGTGTTCAATTATGAAAATTATATTTAAGTGTTTTGGAACAACAAATGAGTGCATTCCGAGAGCAAGCAAACGCTGTCATGCAAAGTCGATCTCACACGCCGACGTCGTCCCGAGGGCAGCATACTCCTCATCAAGTCGTTGATGCTCAGGTTAGTAACCATTTTGTTACTATGTAAATATGTTCTGTTCTATGACATTTATCTTTTCTTCGTTAGAAAATGTTAACTTAAAATAATGCTATCTTTAGAATTCCAAAAATACTTTATACGTTTCTTAAGTTTGCAACACAACAATCTGGTTTTAAATATAAATGAAATTTTGAACCACAAAAAAAAACAATAAAAAAAATGTTATATCAATATGACGTTAATTAATTTTTATATAAATTCTGCCAGCTGAAAGTAACTAAATTGCTCTGTATATGTAGCAATTATTCAGTTTTACACAAGTTGCAGTACGAACATGAAAGACAATTTTTAAAAGAATCTGTAAACATGAATTTTGAGAATATATCGTTTCACCCCAATTCCAAACAGCGATAAAAATAAGAATCTGACAGCAGGCAGATTTATATTTTCAATCTCCCAATTTTATACTAAAATTATAAATTGTATAAATTAAATTTCTCAAAATATTTTTCTTTTACGTTTTGGAGATTACTTGAATATGTGATCTGATAATCACAGTATGGTTCAAGTACTAAAACTGTAACATTAAAAAATGTTTAAACAAATATTCATTACTTTTATTTTTCATTACTTATATTTTTTTTGTATTTAATTTTTTATAATCTGTCAATTATAATGTGTAATGTTACTGCCAGAAAAGTTCAGTAGAAAAGAGAAAAAAAAGAAAATATTGAGTTGGAATAATATTTATCCAATTAGCTAATGTCTATATGTTCCTACTGAAATCAGGTATGTAGTGATATTACGAAACGCCAAATACAGAGAAGCAAAGGCTGCACGTGCAATTGGGACTTATGCTGCATCTTCCCTAAAATCTCCGTCCAGCCACTCCCTGCCAAATATAAATGAGCGAAGGCTTGTAGCCTTGCAATTAGGATTCTGTCCTAACTATACTATGCTGGATCTTCCCTAAAATTTCCCTTCAAACACTCCATTCTCCTTATATACGTCATCTAACTCCATAATTTTATTAATCACACATCCTTTTACTTAAAAAAACATTTTTTACACTTCTCATTCTATAACTCATAACCTAACTTTTATTACAATTCTAGTACCCGTTCTATATATTAGAAGTTTATTTAAAATCTCAAATATAAAGAAATTTCCATAACTGGGTCCCATGTATGACTAATTTAATTTATGTTGTATCTCTTCAAAATCATTTTTTATGAACATCTAGGCGGTATCCATAATATGTATATAGGTATATTGGCTAAACTAGGTATGTTGACTAATATTCATATTGCTTAAAAAAAGGCAAAATAATTAAAATAGTTTAATACAGTATGTATATGTAGGAAAGTTCGCCACTACAACAAATTTTATATAAAGTTTATAAAATAATTAAAGTTTAAACTTTATATAAAATCATAATTATGTGTAAATTAACATTTTGTAAACAATAACACTAAATGTCAGTTTGGCAACGTAGCACGCCTAGTGTGTAAACTTTCAAGTGTCAAAATGACATGTCATTTTTCCGTTTGAAAATACTAGAAAACACGCATTCATAGTAATTAAAATAGAAATTATTTTGTTTTAGAATGGATTTACACTTAACCCAAATTTTATGTTCAAAGTGTTCCCGTACTTCAATGCGCTTTCACGACCGACAACAATTATTTTGACTTAAGTTATCTACCACAGCATCTGGTGTCTCCGAACGGGGCTTCCTTCTAAAATGAATAAGCACATTTTCTTCCATATTTATCAATATTGTCAGAGAAGTACCACCTGATTTCACTGGAATGATGGGTCTATTCTCACATATTCATGTGATTGCATTCATAATAACTTGGACCTTTTACTGGGTTGTCACTGGTTGGTATGTCCATAACTCACGAGCATTAATGCAATGTTTAGTAATTCCACTCACTCTATATTATAAATTGTTTATCAAAAAGTACGATGCGCATTGAATAAAAGTCAACTGTCATTTTGTAATAGTAACTTCTCTTCACGAACATTGAATGTTCGTGATTGGAAAAGAAATGTGCGAAGGTTGCCATATTAAATAATAAATAATCTATAAAATTTACTTTTAAATTGCAGTATCATTAATAAGAAACCAACAATAATTTCTCTAAATGACAAATGATATCTATTAATAGATAATCCGATAAGTTTTGTCTTAAATTCATAATAACATTTTTTATAATCTTGAATATTTGAGTGAATTATAAATGGATGTTAAAGATATTCAAATGTTAATAATGTTGATTTACGAAATGTAATCAAAGTTGGCCCTGAAATTTAATTTTGTTATTCTTTTCTTTTTTTAACTTTTTTTTGTAGAACTGTACAAATGTAAGGGATAATTAGACTAGACAAATTCACCATCGACCGCTAAGAAGTGCAATCATGCAATAGTGCTACATTTCTTACGTTTATCGAAATATAAGATATAGTTTGATGCATTTCCATGTTAATGACTTATGACAATTTTTAAATATAAAAAAAAGTAGTACGATTTTAAAAAAAATAGGTATATTGCAATGTACCTATTTTCCACTATTACGGATTGAGGTTGCGAACTTTCCTTCATTTACGTACTGTTTGTAAGTGACGGGTAACAGTCACAATCTCGTATGGAATATTCAATCTATAAATATTGTAAATTTTGATAATAATAGTGAATGATAAGCAACGAAATACAAGTCTTCACACTCACAGGTCTTTTACTATCTCTAGTTTCATTGTCTATCATTGAGTACATAACCCCAGATCTTGACCAAATTTATTTTGAATGGTCCTTTATGAATAAAAAAGGCCTATTCAAATTGGGTCAGAAATGCCGAAGATATGCATAATCACACCCTGCTCCTTCAATGTTGGTTAATAAATTAATAGATGAATTGACATTTATACAACGACCTTCCAAACTTTACTTCATGAAATGTGTAGGATCAAAATGTTTCCCTGCACCCCCATAGCTTAGGTAGCCATTAGATATTATTGAGAATATTAATAAATAAAATTTTCTGCATATTCCAAAAAATATACAAAGATTGCCAAAAGAGCCAAATTAATAAGGTCCAAGTGGATAACTAAATATTATAAAATTAAATGACACATGTTATATTTAATATCTCAATGCATAACCATGCCCAAAGGTATTAGACAAATAAAAGATAAAACATCGTAAAGAACATAAACCTCGATGTTATAATAATTTATACATATAGAAGATATAACATCGTAAAGAACATAAACCTCGATGTTATAATAATTTATACATATAGAAGATAAAACATCGTAAAGAACGTAAACCTCGATGTTATAATAATTTTTACATATAGAAGATAAAACATCGTAAAGAACATAAACCTCGATGTTATAATAATTTTTACATATAGAAGATAAAACATCGTAAAGAACGTAAACCTCGATGTTATAATAATTTTTACATATAGAAGATAAAACATCGTAAAGAACATAAACCTCGATGTTATAATAATTTTTACATATAGAAGATAAACATCGTAAAGAACGTAAACCTCGATGTTATAATAATTTTTACATATAGAAGATAAAACATCGTAAAGAATGTAAACCTCGATGTTATAATAATTTTTACATATAGAAGATAAAACATCGTAAAGAACGTAAACCTCGATGTTATAATAATTTTTACATATAGAAGATAAAACATCGTAAAGAACGTAAACCTCGATGTTATAATAATTTTTACATATAGAAGATAAAACATCATAAAGAACATAAACCTCGATGTTATAATAATTTTTACATATAGAAGATAAAACATCGTAAAGAACGTAAACCTCGATGTTATAATAATTTTTACATATAGAAGATAAAACATCGTAAAGAACATAAACCTCGATGTTATAATAATTTTTACATATAGAAGATGAAACATCGTAAAGAACGTAAACCTCGATGTTACAATAATTTTTACATATAGAAGATGAAACATCGTAAAGAACGTAAACCTCGATGTTATAATAATTTTTACATATAGAAGATAAAACATCGTAAAGAACATAAACCTCGATGTTATAATAATTTTTACATATAGAAGATAAAACATCGTAAAGAACATAAACCTCGATGTTATAATAATTTTTACATATAGAAGATAAAACATCGTAAAGAACATAAACCTCGATGTTATAATAATTTTTACATATAGAAGATAAACATCGTAAAGAATGTAAACCTCGATGTTATAATAATTTTTACATATAGAAGATAAAACATCGTAAAGAACGTAAACCTCGATGTTATAATAATTTTTACATATAGAAGCAAATTCTCAATTAACATTTGTTCCATTTGTGTTACATTTGTTTCAAGGGTTGAATAACAAAATTTATTAAGTACATATCGGACGTTGTGTGCTTGACCCAATGCTTTGACATCAGCCGCTCTATTATCTTTTTATTTTGAAAATATATTAGAAATCCTAAGATTTCTCGTATATTTCTAGTAACTTTGGCATCGTGTCATTAATAATTTTTTCTTATCCATTGAACCGGGTCAAAAAAATTATTTTTTAATTACCCTACTAATTTATTTTTTGCCTACTAATTATTAATTAACAACCACCACCACCCTTCTTCCCCATTAAAGTTCATCGTACTATATTTATGTTTGTGTGTCAAACTGACATTGTGCTGGTTCCATGATTATTTCCTCAATCCTAAGTTAAGGCTAAGGAACACTTTGGTCTTGTGAAAAAAATATTACGCTGAACAAAGATTTTTGTGTAGGTGTAAACCCAATAACATTGTAATGAGTAACTCTTTTCAGGTTTGTGTGACTACAACAACTTCATCACAACATAAAAGCTGCACCTCCAAGATCCGTACCCAGTTTCCTTTGCCCTACTTCTACCAAGTAAAGCCTTTTGCATCCCATAATTGTTATATATTCCTTCTTAGCCTGACATCCGTCTTAACAATTAGTAAATTGGTATTAATTTTACATTAAATTGTACTTAATGACGTTAAGACTGTTAAAAAAGTATTACGAAATTTATTATGACAATATCTAAAACTTTTAGCTTATTTTCTCACAGCGAAATTTAAATACAGACAGAAATAAATTTTCAAATTAATATTCAAAGCATGGAGGTGAGATACAAGGAGAGGGTACGCAAATACTTCGCATCTAAACACGCTTTGACATCAGTCGAGCCGAGGCATTACGCCTCTTCTGTGTGAAATATTTTTATTTGATAATAGTTCATATTGTCTCGAAAGCTGCCAAAACTATACGGGAGACACGTGAACTTAAAAGCAATGTTACTTATCATAAGTAAATACACTTTCATTTCATTTTTGTAATAAATATTATTCATAAATAATTCACTGCCACTTGAAATTGGGTATTTGACTAACTTTTTTTTATTTCATTAATCATAATTTTAAGGTACAAGCTGATGAAGAGTGAAAAAATCAAGAAACAAGACATTCTGATCATAAATATTTATATTAAATAAGTAGTCAATTTATTTTTACGATTTGTTATAACAATGTATTTAAAAACACATGAAGTTGAAACAAAGAACATATACTACAAGTAGCCCAAATTATAATATTGGCATCACTCTTACTCTATTGTTTACTCTATGTTTAAATACTGATGTTAAGAATTTCTTTGCATGAATTTGTATTTTCCCTCCCTTTCATATGTTTTAGTGGTGAGTTGGTTTCTACATAAAATGTGTTTGATGTCATCTCACTTACCCGTTTATTCATGATCAAAGTTTGCATCGACAACACTTTATGGCGTATAGCAGCTACCAACTAAATACTCAAAATATTCTCAACAGGCTCAACAAGCGCAAGTCACATCTTTAATAGCAAGTGGACAATTGAATGCGGCGTTCGTAGCTGCGTTGAGTGCATCAGATCTACGACTGGTTGTGCATGCATGCCGCACGGCAGAGCCTGCGCACGTATTTGGACCACCACCCGCGCTTCAACCGCATGTGCTGCTGTCGCTTGTACAGCAGCTCGCGGCCGATATGGCAAATGACACAGACCTCAAGCACAGGTGGACAAATACTTATATTTAGTTGAGTTTATTGCATCTAAGTGTATTTATAATACACCATATCGTTAGCCAAACTGTAACATAGTCTTATTTCAATAGAATGATATGATTTATTTTCATGTTTCTGCCATCTCTGGAGGACAATAGAAATCGTGGAGAATTGGGAAAATCAATCAAAATTTGACTCGTTAAAAAATTTCCAAATATCCTATTGTGGTGGGGCTTATTTTAAATGTTATCAAAAGAACATGACCATTTTCTACCTACTGATATCTAGTAATGACCACGAATTTAAAATACGAAAAAAGTAAAATTAAGTTAACGAATAAGTGCTTTTTAAATATGTAGAGAGCTTTGGAATAATTATTTACCTAGAATAATTATTACTTCACATAAAAAACGAATCGTTTTGGCAATTACTTTTCCCTTTTACGTTGCTTATACCATTATATTATTTTGGCGATCCATTCGTCATATAAAAAATGAGCCGAATATTCTAATGATACATATTTTTATATTAAAATAATAATATTACTTTTTATAATTAAAAGGCAATTATTATAATATAAAAGTTGTCTTAACCATGTAATAAAATAAGAAAACGGTATTGTTACAAAATCATAACGCGTTGTGACAATTTGTTTTAAGAGTTGATATCACTGACAAATGACAGCAAGCATCCATTTACATTTAAATTCCTGCAGTCTCTTATTAAAACCTGTACTGATAAAACGTAATAGTAAAATGATCAATGGCCGATTTCTGAGTACTTTTTATCGAATAGGTATCTGTTTCATAACTCTTTAACCTGTAAATATTTTAGCTATATTGTGATGTTGCAGTATAACTCTGTTATGTGCACTAATTATTAAAGAGTATTTTATAAAATGGGGGCCACTATGACCTGCTTTTGTCGAATAAACGCACACAATTTAAATCAGTTCTGCACGAGAGGTACTCGGATAATTTTTGCCGAGAAACGACTTGTTATATTATTTAGCTCTTAAAATCTTTTGTGGAATATTTACTAGAAATTCCTTGTTTGTTGCTTCAAGTTTACCTAAAGTTTACTAACTAATTAGTTTTACTTAGTTTTTAGGATTTAGATTCCTTGATATTTTTACACGTGAATTTACAAGTGAAAATAACTTTTTACAAAAAAGTTGTGAAATAAATATCTATTCAATAAAAGGTATTCCGAAACCGTTGTAGCGTTGCATTTGTCATAATTTCTTTTGAAATGTATTTGTTATATGTTGTACTTTTATTAATGCTTATATTAAAAAGATCCAGCTTATTGGATCTAAAGATAATAATTATAACTGTTTTCTAGTATTTTTGTTATGGGACTATTTATTTTCAAAGTTTTATTAATAATTTGATGATCATATTTTTCAATCAAATTGATATTTCTAGTACAGGACGTTCTTATACTTATGTATGTTAGGTTCCAGAAATATGTGACGTATAAATAGAATCGACATAAATCGTAACTTTTTTTTATACATTCTCATATAATATTCAGGAGTAAGGTTCTACTAGGGCATTATTAATAATAAATCTACATTTAATATCAAAGATAGAAATAGAAAAAGAATATTTTCATTGCTAATTTCGGTACGATTGTTTTACAATGCATTAATAATACCGAGTGCCTTGTTTTGAATATAAGCGAGACTAAGAAGAACCTGTTGCTGAGTTTGGCCTTGAATCCAAGCGTGTAACAGATGATAGTGCTATTTATGATATATATACGTGATAGTGCTATTTAGAGAAACAGAATGTAAAGCTGTTAGAAGTTTAGTTTATCTTTCAACATTGTACAGTTGTATGCAATAAACTAAGTTCATGTCCAATTAATAAAATGGATAAATTGCGATATTTGAGTTTTAAAATCTTATATTTAACCTCCATTATTATGGTCTTTCTCACCTTTTTCTGCACTTCACTATTACTGTTTCAAAGAAATGTTGTACAAGTAACAAACAGAAACTCTCAAAAAATTAAAGAAAACTATAACACGTTTGATCGTCCGTCACATACTACAGTTATATAGACCACGCGCTCTTTGCCACAGGGGATCCCCCGCATCCGAAACAAAGGAGTTTATATTACCCGAACCTGACACGACTACAGCATGACGTAAATTTTGATGTCAAAATATTGTTTGACATAACTCGAAATGTATATATATATATATATATATATATATATATATATATATATTGATAGTGATGAAACTCCGAGCTTCTCGAACCTGTTATGTATATACTTCAGATTTATTTGTTATATACATGGAAATAGGCGACCAAGGCAGAGGCCTGTACAAAAATTGGCCATGTCATTTGGTTTAATTTCTGCATTAAAATGTAGTTATATGCAAAAATAACACAGCTCTTATATCAAGTGAAAAGATCGCTTGAAAGTATGTTCAAAACTTACAGATACTTGGAGGAAGCCATAATGAACCTGGAGCCCAACAACCCGGTGACGCGAGAGCACATGCCAGTTGTGGTGCGTGAGCTGCAGAAGCAACTAACATCATTCCTGGCAACGCATCCCACGCATCCATCTGCCCGCCGCCTGAAGATGTTACTCATGGCCACTGAGAGCCTGCTAAAGCCGGCTACACTGTGATATTGCCGCTAGACGAGATGCCTTTGATTTGAATGTATTAACATGGGGAGGTTATATATGGTTAATAAGCGTGGTCAACACAGCACAGCTGTAAAGTGTAGGGTTTTGCAGAATATGCACCAGAATGAAGTTAAGTTAAACTGTCAAAGTTAGCAATAATGAATTTGGAATATAACCTTCGATGTTGTGACTCAAACCGGACATACTCTCATTAAGTAGTTAGGTAGATGTGACTTTTTATATAATTATTTTTTATATGAACGTTGATATTATATATAATATAGTTTAGAAGGTAATTACTTTAAGATATTATTTTGATTGTATCATCATATATATGTTTTCCATTTAGCAATAAAATACATCAAGCGTCAAGAATGGCTAAAGACGAGAAACGATGTTTAAAATGAGAGAAGACACGGCCTGTATATATCAATGTGGAAATATACTGTGCCGTTATTGATTTGTGCAGTGTATTTAAAAACACCCTTGTGTCAGGTATCAGTAGTAATGTGATATTAATATCGAGGAATTTTGTAAACATTTTAAATTTATTAAAAAAATATCGTAAACTGACTGTCTTGTAGCATCTTTATTAGTAACAAGATGATAATTTTACAATGTCCTCTGACTGCATTTGTGATGCCATCCTATACGATATATTGATTGTATTTTTCCTCAAAGGTACTCAATGGTTTTATGTTTATTTTTTATTATCTGATCCAATATCTATTAACATATTTGTACATTAATGAATATACTTTTGTTAATGAAACATGTAATTTTTTCATAAATGTGATTATAATAGTTTTTCTAAAACGTCTAGTTGTTACGAATTTAAATATTATTTTCTAAACTTTTTAAATGTTGACACACCGAACAATGCGTAGTATATATGTAGAGAAGCTGGCCAACTTCAAAAACTGGTATTGATTTTCCGCAGTATATATTCTGTAAAATAAAGTTTGGATAGAACGTCACTAATTTCTTTTTATTTAATTTTTTTTATATCTCAATTTTTTTATAAAATAATAGGTGTAAACATTACTCCATCTACACCTCCATAAGTAATCGCAATCATTGAACAAATTAGTCTTTTGCTTCTGTATTTGTTTAATTGTTTATAAGGAGGGTGCAAGAAGCTAATTAGTACCATCTGGTGATAAATTAATGAATTTTTGGTTACCCTGTTACTTGCTGTCATTTCTTCGTGTAAAGTTCCCATATTGAAATTAAAAAATATAGTGTTGTATGTTGTATAAAAGCATTTAAAGAATTCAGAAAAACAAAACAGTATTTAGCTTTTCAAAAATCAAATCCTCGTATTCACTTTAACATAACCTCTTTACACTCGATGATATTTACTATTTTCTGTCAATAAAATACTGCATGGATATTGACAAACATATTTTGTCCTTCTCTAATCTATGCCCTAATGTACTTTGTATGCAAGATAGTCCTGATAAATGTTTACTGTAGCTTGAAGGGCACAATCTGTACTTAAATAAGAGAAACGTAAAAATTTCTCAAGAAAATAAATAGAATGCGTTGGCCGATTTCTGTCCATTACACAACAGTGGGATGTATGTTCCCCCACCTGCTCAGTGTGGAGAAACATAGCATCACAGTCGTGTAAGATGCACCAAGTTTAGATGTATTAATATATAATAAATTTAGTCATGTCGGAGAGTTCTGTGCAGTATTTGCAAATGTGTGGTAAGTGAGACAAATATTGCTGTGATGAAAAGTATGTAAAAAGTATTTGTTAGATGACTCATTAGTTTTTTAAAGGGGCAAAACAGACTGTTAATTTTAGAAAAAATTAATTTTTTTTTCTATATTTGATAGATCTTAAATATAATCGAATGTTGACTCAAAATATTCACTGTATATGTTAAGTATATGCAATGAACATTTGAAGTCAAAATTTAATTTGCTGATTAAATACAATTTTTGTGTAATATATTTAGTTATAACTTAAGTATTTTTCTCAAAAAACCTTGCGTAAGATTAATAAGTAATTGAAGAAAAACTAATAAATGGATTGATTCCAAATTTCATACGACTTTACAGGGGCAATATTTGCATGGCATCAACGACAATTTAGTTCGATATTTACATTAATTATTGTTTTTTCCATGTTTTATTGATGACACATGGATCAAATCGTTCCCATATAAAATCTGTTTAACTAATGACGCACAATTTGTATTTACACATATCTTGCACACTGTGGCAAACCAAGAAGCTGTTAATAACTTCTGCCTTCACTCTAACCAAAGTGAACTGAAAATATCATGCTACTGTTCGATAGTTAATACCAATTCTTTCAGAAACTCTTTGCTTCTTTGTGTACACTATCAAACACATCCGGCTTCTGACAGCTCTCACCATAGTAAATCTTTTGATATAAGAACCTCAGAAAGAAAAGCTAACACTTTTTCCTAGTACATATTTGGCAAAGTGCTAAGCTTTCTGCTAAATTATTAGTTTCGTTGCGAACTAAACTATAAGAATGTAAAGATTATGAAAAACATCAGAAATTAAGAAAAACATACAAAAATAAGACAAACAGAATGATTGCCAAATATATGACAGGGCCCATTAATTATAATATATCTTTTTATATTATCAAGTTTTTTAACAAAGGTTTATTTTGACTTTTCCAATGTTTCACGGATGAATCTACACCCTGGAACAATTTCAAGTAATTATTCTTGATAAGCTTCCGTGCTCTCAATGAATTGGCTGTGTTCGATTCAATTACCAACAAGATATTAATAATTACACAACGGATGGTTTTTACATTCTACTTTACTTGTAATGACATTTTTATAACGCCAGGAATTTCTTTCAGTGGAATAAGTGCTCGAGTCTCCATCGGCAATCAATTGTGAATAAATGAAACCATTTTCTGCAAGAAATATTTCAAATCCACTTGCAATAATGGGATACCTCCAGTTTAGTTGAAGGACCGGTATAATTTTTAAAACATGTTTACAATGGAAATTCAATGTCTTTATTGGACGACCGAGAACAAGTGGCAGTACTTTTTTTTACTCCTAAATAAATAACTTCTTTACTATGGAGACCTATGACTGCTGCAGAATCTCTTTGCCCAGCTAATTGCTGCTATAAGACCGTTTAAGACCAACAACCATCCAATACTACAGTGTTCATTGATACACCCTTTTTATCTATATTGCCAATGAATTTTGCCGCATTAAACATGCAAAGTTCTGCTGCTTGTTTCCACCATATGCAAATGGTATCATGACAAGAGTTACACAATCTCAAGAGATACTTGTTGCTATCATTCATAGATATTCACTTATAACCATCTTTCGAATAATACGGCATCACTTATCGAATGTTAGAATATCTCATTGTACTGTAGAAATTAGGCTCAAATATTAAAATATATAAATTATATATATGAAAAATAAATTTACCTTTGGGTTTTTTCTATTCCTTGCCCATGCGTGCGATTGCAAAAGCCATATCTTTTTAAACTTAAGAATCTGCAAACGAAACGAAGTGGATAATCATTTATTTCTTAATAAAATAGATTCTTCTAGAGAAAAACAGGATTCATCGTGATGAGTCATTCGTTTGCATATATTCGAAATTAATAAATTAGTTATAATAAGATGGAGAAGTGATTAATTTGAGTATCAATATACCGCTAGAATAAATACGGTAAAAATACTTTAAATTTGTAACATGTACACGTATTTGCAGAAAAACCTGTCAAGCACGAGTAAAACTTGTACTACGAGGGTTCCGTACATAGAGTTTCCGTACATTGGCAGTTATAAATATTTATTTTTCATAACGTAAATATATTGCCTAATGTTGTAAAGCTTTGTATATATTTCAAAAAGTATAAGATCTAGGACAATCGCCATCGATTTTCCGTAATCACCATAGATTTTCAGTCCTATTTTACCGATGCTATTTTTGTCCATTATTTTTGGTTCAGTCGTTTCGGCTGTAAATACAGAAAAATGTAAACATCTTACAATATCTTTCATAGGTGTAAAACATGGTGTATATTTAAAAAAATTTACAACTAGAAACATCGCTGTAGGTTTCCTACAGTATGTACGTGGGCTTCTAAAAGCCATATTTTCAAAATTTTAGGTTCAGTAGTCTTGGAATTAGGAGGGAGTGCTCTTTTTTTGCATTTTTTTAACATGTCTCCAAAGATATGATACCTAAAATTATGAAAAAAACCTTATAACTAATCCTTTCAAATGATATCTTAAACAAAACATAATTTAAAAAAAGTTTCGAGTAATTTGACCTTCCCTATGAAAATTTTCATACTACATATTGAGTATAAGCTATTAAAATATGTGTGAGATAATATACTATGCCAAATTTTAAGTTTCAACGTTGAGTGGTTTCTGAGTTATTATATAGTTATTACCTATTCTATTTTAGTAATAAAAAAAATATAGTCAAATACCCTATTTTTTTTGTCTGGCTGCACGCAATCGCTTTCATGAATATCCAATTTAATGGGACATCTAAAATAAATATGAAAAATGAGATTTAACTAACAAGCTCTCAGCATTATTAATTACATCTGATAATGTAATTAAGCAGAAGCATATATCTGTATTTATACGTATATATATATATATATATATAAACATATGTATGTATGTGTGTGTGTGTATATATATATATATATATATATATATATATATATATATATATATATACGGTGTCCAGGAATAGATGTCAGACAAAGAAAGATGCAATTCGTTGGCTATAAAAGAATAAATTGTCGTTGAAATAAAACGTAAAACATGTCCTTTTTCTAATTTAGTGCAAAAAAAAATTATACACTCTTTTTAACATACCCAACATTTGCCCAGAGTGCGGTGTTTACCCGCAGTGGCGATGTCTTCACAGCTGTTCACAGGTTATTCCTCCAAGCAGTGCTGAACAATGTGCGCAAGTATCGTGTGTATGATAAGGATGACAGATAATTATTCCCAACCTGCAAGCATCATTTAACTGTTAAATATAAAATTTGAATTAATAGACATTATGAAATAAAATATTTCAAATAGATAAATTGATTTAGGTACCTTGATCACGAATGATCAATCCACCTATAATTACATTAATAGTCTATCTGAATGCGTGAATACTTTTGTTCAGAGCAGCCACTACACAACGGAACACGATGATCTTAGCCCTTTATAAGAAGCTGCTGTGTTTAACCTACTATTTATATGAACGAGTGAAACTATATTTTCGTTGACTAAATATTTTTCTTTTTCTGTTTTACTATTGTGTTAATCTAAATTGTTTTTTCGACAAAATAAGGAAGAGGAAATGAGCATTTTACTGCTTTTTTCGTATTTCAAATTAAGGTATAATTATTTGAAGTGCATCATCTAAACTTACCCCTTTTAACGAATTTAAAGAGGAATGATTTGCAAAAAGCCGATTTTCATGAAATAAATGTATGAAACCAATAAAATGTAATCTCAGTGAATTATAGATATAAATTTAATCTATTTTCTCATATCCAAATTATTATACTACATATTCCCAGAGTTTAGAGTAAACTTGGCCAAAATAGAGGTTTTCATCAAAAACGGAAACATGTCCCTAAGTTATTATGAAAATCCTAATACTCAGTCTGTTGGTATTCACGTTAAGATGTACTCTCGAGTGATGATGAAATGCATACTGATAATTTAATTCTATAAAAACGTACTGATCACAGAGCAGAGTACATATACTCTCTATTCTGTGATACTGATATGGTCAAAAACATATTTTCATTTGTAAATTATATTTTTGCTCTCCTATAATTTGATTTGAGATATTTCACTATACAATGATTTATTTTTATTACCTTTTTAAAAACTCAATTATTATGCACAAAATTTGACAGAATAACAATTTTAAATCATTTTGAAAAAAAATAACATTTCTCTTGGGTCACAGTACCAGTGCATCTTGCACTTATTATATGCAAATTATATAGTATTAATTTGAACATCCCACAATAAAAATAGATGAAAAAACAAAAAAATTAGCACTTGTGCAAAATTTTACACAGTGGAATTTGCTTTTGTAAAACAAATTTAAGAGAAGTTTCCCAGATCTAATAAAAATTGCATTATTTATTATTGGTTATATTACCTCAAGGTAATATAGCCATATTTTTTATGAATTCTTTTCGCAGCTTAAAATAAAAGAATGTTTTTAATTAAACTTATATTTAACCACCTTTGAAAACTGATATATTTTAAAATGATTATTTATTAAATATAAATTGAAGAGTAAAATTTTGCCATTGGCCATCTTATCCAATATATTCAAATAATTTGAACATTCAATAAGGATAATTTATCGGCAGCGTAGTCGCTTGTTTCATTTCTAACCATGTTAAGCTGTTTTGGCACTAAACATATACGAGTCAAAAGCCAAGACCTAATATTCCTTTTAATTCTTTGTTGTTTACAGTTTTTTTTCTGACGTATGCCAACACTGAGGAAAACGCGATAAAAGGTCTTGTTCACGGTATGAATATTGTAAAGCGAATCACATTAATTTCTAATCTTCATAAAAATACACAGAACACTTGAATACAGAGACTATATCATTTTAATCAAAAATTGCCATTGTGTCAATCGTATTATATCATATATATGGCCACATATTCAAATCTGACGCCACTTTTTAATTTGTGATTTATTTTGAAAGTACATTGAGATCGGTTCAAGCTTTTGAATTAAAAATCCTTTTTAACTTTTTAGATAAAAGAATAACAATATTGAAATATTTCGATTAACCTGAATTACAATACCGGAATCATGCTACGGTGTGGTAGCATCACTACCGCCAATAGTTCCATGTATACATAGGCGAACACAGTCGTGACCACAGAGTACTTATATTTTGTGCTGTTGCTGCCGAAGCTGGGAACAAATTATCGGACGTGACTTACGACCTTATGCAGCACATACGGTCAGTCGGACTTATTAACAATTAAAAACGTGTTTCTGTTTCTGATAATTGTCAGTTGAGTCGGAACAAGAGTCTACTTTACCACACGTGCCCTATTGAATGGTCCAATCGCTGAAGTATCTATACGAAATAGGTTTTTAACTATCTGTAAATTCGGCTGAAAGTCCAGACCGTGTGTGGTGCATCGGATGTTAACAGTCTGCACACCCGTATTCGGACACCATGTTCAGGCGTGTTGCATGGACATTCTACAGATTTGGAATATTCTTGTAGTATTTTGGTTATTGTTACATAAATATTCTCATTGCGAACTGTATTAATTAATTTTTCGTCACACACCATTGTATGTGAATTATTATATATTTTATATATTTATACTAATATATTTTGTATGTAATAAGCACTGCCCAGATGTGGCATCAGTCACGAGTTCCGTTGAAATCAAAATGTATCAGTATGTCATTAGCTCAGGAGTGATTGGTGTCTTCCATTTCACCAAATCAATCATTTCACTCACTCGTCGCGTCGTGAAGATGGATATAAAAGTATATGTTTTGATGTTACATGAAAGAGAAAGAAAACGATCGAGATGTTTAGTCAAATATGCAACTGGATCTATGTAGACGACGTAGCTACTCGCGATCCAATGTGAACGCTGTAATAAATTATACTTTAATTCGCTCAAAATATTTTCGTAAACGAACACTTTTTTGGTTCATTTCAAGATTCCAATTTAAAATTAGAAAAATACGCCAATCTATTCCAATGTATTTAATTATTATTAAAGTTATTTTATATATAGTTTGAATCTAGGTTGACAGTCCTAAATCTGCAAGGTATTAAGCAAAATCAAGTGTAGAATTTATTTTCAAAAAATAGTGCATAATATTCAGTCATTATTGAAGTGAAAACTTCTTTAGCATCGTTGTGATTTCAAAGTCGATGAAACGAAAAAGCAACAGTAAAAAGAGACAGACACATAATTCAAAGAGGAAGGGGAGGGGAAGCAGAAGGCGAAGGGGAACTCGAAATACACCGAGCATCGCTCGGTCACCTGGTACTATACACACACACACACACACACACACATATATATATATATATATATATATATATATATTCATATAAAATATTAGGTCGACAACTAATAATTAAAGTCTTAATAATTTTATGGTATTTATAATATTACAATCAATTTGAAATTTCAAAATACAGTTTTAAGTTTTCACTTCTGTAAACAGTCCTCATGACTGCTTCCGATTATTTTTATCACCACGTTTTGTGACCATTATTCAACGCATGCGTAATAAATAATTTTGTTAGCTAAAGATAAGAAATAAATGAGTGATATACATATATATTTTCTATCAAATTAAAAATATCTCTCTTTTTTTATCACTGATATATTTTGCGCAGCTCTAACTGTAAGTCGCGTCCGATAATACGTTTCCAGCTTTAAGCTCGGACGTGACCGATGCCACATCTGGCCAGTGCTTATTACATCTAAACGTGCAAACTATCAGTAATAAGTCGCATACATAAACCTGAGCGCTCGGATGTCCGACGAAAATCTGGCTCGCCGGATATTTTTATTAGTCGCGGAAACATCGGCCGCGTGTGCACGGAGTTCGGACGCAACCACGCGGCTGACAGTCGACATCTGCGTTGTAGTGTAAACGTTTTTGCAGCTATTCACATACAATGATGGGTGACGAAAAATTAATTAATACAGTTCGCGAATAAGGATATTTATGTAACAATAATCAAAATATTACAAGAATGTTCCAAATCTGTAGAATGTCCACGCAACACGTATGAACACGGTGTCCGAACGTGGGAGTTCAGACTGTTAAGTCGCGTCCGTTGGTCGCGACTATAGGTAAAACGTATTTATTGTCACCGGTAGAAAAACTCGATTTATCCATAAGAAAGTCCAGTGTTGTATGAAAGTATTTTACAGACTTTGGTGATCATTTTGCTTCTTGCAATGTTTACAAAACTAAATTGTCATTCAAAACAGCTACATCTAATTTAAGGAAACATTTGAATAGAAAACTTCCATCTGTAAAAATAATTGATACGGAATAAGCTGTTTGTTTCCAGCATATTACTAAATTATTTAAAAAAACAATAAGCTAGAATAAAGATGGCAAAAAAAAAACAAGTGTGCTTTAGACCACACGACTGAAGTAAAACTTCAAATTCACAAAATATGAACTTTAAAATGAATTTACAATTTTATTCACTTTAAACGTAAAATATTTAATGTATTGAACAAAATAATAATTTATAAAATTGTTCAAGAACGACATGAAATTACAAAATAATCAAAAAATCACCGATCGTGTAACGCTAGCAAACTCGCATATATATAAATTTCATGCACTGGCTATGAGAGGAAGAGAGAAAGAAAATGTGCGCGCGCACTGCTCTCTCTTGCTCCTACAGTGTGATACAGACAATAGGCTTGCACTGTGTCTTAGATATACGAAACATAACTGGCTATGAGAGAAAGTGAGAAAGAAAATGTGTGCTCACACTCTCTCTCTTGTCCCTACAGTAATATACGAAACGTAACTCTCTTTCTGTCTTCACTAATTTATATCTCCCTCTCAACTTCCGTTCACTTCGCCCGATCACACTTTTCTTAACGCTCTCGTCACGCATTAGCACACCAGCTTACTCCCCAAGTCAAGCGTGCGTAAAGAAGTTTTATTTCAAAAAGTATTTTACCTTTAATTACTGTATATAACATGATACATTTTTTAAATACACTATCTAATTGATTATACCAAATGAATCATTTAGTTACCAGTCCTATGTCTATAGTCAGCCGTCTTAGCCATAAATATTTATGGTAGTATGAAGGAGACGTGAATTTCTGAATTTTATTAAAAATGTCTCATTCAGAAACGATAGGAATTCCCGCCAATCTCAGCTGAAAGAAATAAAGGATATGAGCATTAGACTCCTCATAATAAGTAGCAATTAAAGTTTATTGCACGTCTCATACGACCGTAAGTCTATAGCGAATTGTAATAAAGCCTCTCACAACGGAATTACGCCGACCATACTCGTCGAGTATTTTGTCACCGATATTTTATAATACTCGTACTCGTCGTACTCAGTATCTCAAAATACTCATATCGCCCAAGTTAGTTGCGACTGTAAGAAGTTGCGTCGTCCAATAATTTATTAGCAGCTTTACACGTCACTCTACGACAGCAACTATAGATATTATACTAAACACAACGTCACACGAACTGCCACCGTGTAAATGCCCTTTACGTAAAGTAGTTTATGATGTCCACAGATAAAGATTGCAAACCGGCATCATAGATCTCAAAGCAAATAAAAAAAGTAATTGTCAAACTACCACCAAAGAACAATACAAAGATTGGTTATGTAGCTTTATAAATACCTTAATCCTAACCCTAACTGGCTGCTCTTTAAAAATCAGTACGAGACCTAAGTATTATAATTGGATAAAAATGCACGATGTAAAAATGAAGAATCAGTTTTTGGCCTTAGCTGTTCTGTTATTAATATACAATTTCTTCAATTACTGTGCGTCGGCTGCTGTTCACAGTCATTCGCATTCCCAAAACAGTCTTGAACGAGAGTCGGACGGTAGTTTTCGATCTCGAGACACTGATCATTACGAAGATGATGTTCATCATTCGGAATTCGATCATGAGGCCATCCTGGGTGAGTTTTGAAAGTATAACATACTTTTGCACAATTGTGACTTGATAAAATATATATATTTGAAAGAAACTCCGGCTCAGTAATTTGATGTATTTTATGTTATCAAATATTTTCATTATTTCATATAAGTTTATTTTTAAACTGCAGTGTTTCATTGACACTTCCATAAATAAAAATTTTTTTTAGGAAAATGAATGTTTTATAATACAGTTTCAGTAGCCTATACTGATTCAACCCTTTACTATGTTACGTATCTATGAGAATAAGGGATTTGAAAGTTAAAATGAAGGCTTAATACTTACTTGAAACCAATTAATTTTTACTATAAATATATTTAATAAACAAAGGACAATGGGCGATAGCAGTCCAATTGTCAACTGCTAACAATATTTATGTAATTAAATAAGTTTTTAAATATACAACAATTTTCATTAAAGAAGCAAAACAAATTGATGGGTATGATAAGTTGTAATCGAAAACTGTTTTTGGGTTTTCACTAATTTTTTAAGAATTCAACGCATTTTCCATACATTTTACCTAAACTAATTAATAATTAAAGAATTGTGATACAACAACACTATTTTGTTTTTTTAGTACAATTTTTCACTATGATTAATCGACGAAAAATATGAGAAATCCATAGTATATTGTATAAATAATATCAAATTGTTTTCATAGCCCAATAGTTAACGGAGACCAAGTTCCAAGTTTTTTATGATACAGATGTCACCCTTTAAATCATAAAAACGTGACTTCCTACAAACAGAGAGAAGGAGAGGGTATGAGAGTGAAAGCAAAAGCGAGAGACAGATTCTACCATTACTCCACTCACCTACACAATCGCTTTTGTATTTTTTATCTTTGGTTTTGCTGTATGCAAAAGGTGCACGATCTTGCACGAGCTAACCTTGCACAAGCAATTAAATAATTGGTATATGGAATAGTTTGTTCATGCATGGACTGTTTTGATGGAAATGGACTGCGATTGGTTAAAACTAAAATAAATTCTTTTCTTATTTGTGCTTTCTTCGGAAATTCCGTGAAAAGAAGTAAAAAATGAGGTTTTTTCTTCAATTAGCTGCATCATTCTATACCTTCAACCACAGTTTTGATTTAAGGGCTGTATATGTATTACTCTTCCTTTCATTTCATGTTCTTATTTGTTTGAGGTTCATTCAATTAGATGAATTCCCATTATGTGCGTTAATTCAAAAATTATAAGACCACACTTGACTGACCGTAATCAGACCTTACTTTTGTCTGTACTTTTGACACAGGTGATCAACCAATTTTACAGTTTTTTGAATTTACAAATCGGTTGTTGTAGACTCTATTTCACTCTATTACTCTACACTTAGCATATGTTAGGAAAATATGACTTTTTTTTATTAAAATTTCATTGATTTTGAAACTTGAGGCTGTTTACTGAGAAAAACCTGTCAAGCACGAGAGGAACTCGCGTTACGAGGGTTCCTTACACGTTTCGGGGTTTATAAACATTTAATGGTTCATAATATTCCCATTGTGCTGTGAGACCTTACTCCTTGCCAAATTTCACGATTCTAGGTCAATGAAAAGTACCCTATAGATTTTGATTTATTTGTGAGTACCAAAATAGGCAACTGTATTGTTGGGATTTTTTATGGCGGTGACTTAGAAGATTGATTATTTATGGCTCCATACTAGGTCTGTATTTGATATTAATTTTAACTTGATACCGCCATGCGTTCCTAAGAAAAAGGGTCTCAACAGACAGACAGACGAATAACGAAGTGGGTAATGTTCCTTTTTCCTCTTTTGAGATACGGAACCCTAAAAATGAAATCAATCTGTTTAAATATAGAAAATAGATTCTAATAATCATCATGATAAGGAAAAGTTATACCTTCAAACTTTCCCTACCAAAAAGGTAGAGTCGGCAGAGGCGATGGAGCGTCATATTTCTCTTTCATACCTATTTAGAACCTTGTAATATTGGGTTGGTTTAAAAAATATGTGTAATACATATTATTCATATTCATTGCTTATGTATCACACAATTTTTTTTATTAATTCTCCTTTTGTTAGGCATTAATAACTATTTACAAAAAATTATTTTTAAGTGCTTGTAACTTTTAGAAAAATGTATGTAATATATGTGTTTTATTAAACAAGTTTAGCAGTCTGTTAGTAACGTGCTGTAAACAGAGAGAGGGAGGACCAAAAAATCTTTCAATTATAAATAGAACTTGTACTAAGAATTTGGATATTCGAAAGTTTAAACATTTAAGGGTACATAGTTTTTATGAAACTATTTATAAATATTAATATTATTTTTCCGCCATGTAAATATATTATCTTAATATCTATTAAATATTATCACTTAATTTTTATTCACAACTAAATGAAACTACGTGATGTAGTATTATTTCTACTTTATTTAAATTCTTAACCACAACCTAGGTTTCGTTGTATGACGACATTTTCAGATGGGCAATTTGTATAGTTTGGAATCTTTACAAAATTACAATCTCTTGCACGATTACAATCTTTACAAATTGCCCACCTGAAGATGTTGGCATACAACGAAACCTAGGTCGTGGTTAAGAATTTGAATAAAGTAAAAATAATACTACATCACATAGTTTCATTTAGTTGAGAATAAAAATTAAGTATTATCAATTCCTCAAAAGACTTGAGATATGAAATAATGGCTTATTTTTCTGACAAATTTTAGGAAAATTTTATTATTATGTTTTTTTCATAATTTTAACTTTAGTAATTTTCGATATTAAATGATGAAAATTTGTTTGTAGTCGTTTTCAGCAATATCTTTAGATGAAATTGAGAAAAATCTTTTGAATCTTTTTAACTCTCAGCTTCAGTTTACACCCCATGTAATCAACAGTAAAAACATGTTCAAACGGGCACGCGTCAAAATTCTCAAAAAAAATATCTTTAGATTCTTGCTATTGTGAAGTTCTGTAAAGTATTCTTTACAGAACTTCACAATAAGCTCAATTAGTATTCCAAATTTTGACTTTTTACATTTTCAAGAGGTTTAAAAGAAAAATGGTTGTAACAAATCGACATATGGCCTTTGTGTAAGTATGTATGTATGTGTAGTATGTCTATATGGGACTTTTTTGTCTTTTGAGGTGTGGAGCCCTAAAAGATTATTTAACTTCAACTCAGAAACTTGCTGCCGTAAATAGTTACTAGGTTTTGAGTCAAAAATTGTTTTAATTAATTATTGTGGTGGCTACAATATTATAAACTCTTAGTAATATTAATTACAATCTCTTTTTCTTGATTTATTACATAGACATCTATTCTTCCCTTCAAACTCTAAGATAGATAAACAATGCCAATAATGTTATTGAAAATTTTCAATTTCGTTTTCAATTTGTTCTCTACGTGCGTAAACCACTCAGTCACGAGAAATAAAATATAGCAATTGCATTTTTATGTATTTTTACGATTCTTTTGTTTTTTTAAATAAAGACACTGCACATTTAACACTTTATAGTAGGAGTATACTCGTATAGTTCGAAAAGGCAAGAACCAGCTAACAACAAAACAATTTATGATATGTTTATATAATTCCCTTTTAAAATAGTCAATAAAATTGATAGCCTATTATTTATTGATAAGCTTATTATTAGAAGCAATAAAAGATTATTTTGTTAATAAAAAGTTTGTTATCTATGTTAAAGACGTAACATAAATGGTTTTCTGCTTCTATTACTTCCATATATTTATATGAATTCTCGTTAACTCTCTGAAGTGTAAATAAAAAACACTAGAAAAACAACTGCATCTTGTAATTTAGCCATTTATCACTACTAGTGTTCGCCAACTAGGCGAAATTCGACCATAATTATTATTGAAAAATTGAGGAAAAAATATATATAAATTTTCCAAATTTTTTTTATTGATAACACTAAAGCTCGTCAATAGCTACGGAACAAAAAGAAATAATAGAAAATCGGTTGACAAACAGAGAAGAAAATGGTACTTAACAGTTTTTCCCTCGCCTATTTATATAATGATTTGGCAGATTAAAATCCTTTATACCTATTTTACAATTGAATTTCCTTCTCAAGAAACCTTCGTGAAATATTACTAAAGTGGTTGAACAATGATACTACTGTGGTTGAGTTCCTAATTAAATCTATGTTTATATAATAATAACACTGTAGCTTCAATGGGATAACACACAAGTTAATGCAATAGTGAATACTTGGTGATTTCCTGTAAGGACTACCAAACATTAAAAAGTTAAAATTTTCCAGCTATGATGATAACTGTAGTTTGTCTTCTTTATAATCCATCCTGATCCAATTGCTTATATTATATAAGAAGTCTTAGAATTTTTAACAGTCTTCTTCCATTACTTTCGATGCGGACTTAGTAGTTTTGTTAATTTGACATTTTTATCGTGTACAATCAGCTTCTCCAGTCTTATCATATTTCTGAGCAGCCACGTATCCAAAGTAATTAAGTTCATGTGCCAACATGGTGTGCTTTGTTGATCACAAGGCTTTATGGCAGATGTTTCTAAACTTTATAGTACTCTCCATATCCATTCTAGTCTAGTGATATATAGATATGTGTAACGTTTTAGTATGCTCCAAAATTAAATCTACGCATAACTTATCTCATAAATTTACCCATGCTATAAATGTTAATACTTTGTACAACTAACACTTGAAAAATTGTAATATTTATTGAAGTGTAGTGGTTAAATTATTTATTGATATTGAAGTCTAAATAGTTAAGAATTATAGAAATTTCTGTTAACGTTTTATAATCTTGCATTGTATGTTACTGGTGTATGCTGTAAAACTTTCTTGAATAAACTAACACTTCAAATCTCATCAAAACCCATCCAGCAAAAGTTGCATTATAAGTAAATGGGCGTTTCAGAAATATAGAAGATTAAACACTTTTTGTTTAATAAAAAATAACTTATTGGAATTTTAACCATTCTGGTTGTTTCGTGCAGTTTCACAAATGTAGAATTATCGCAATAATGAGTGATTATGTTTAAATTTTGATATTCCGAAATTGGATAAAAACTTGTATCATGCTGTACATAAGTGAACCTGGTATCATGCTGTACATTGGTAGGGAATACTTGGAATAATCAGTCAACAAATAAACCTCTCTCTTTATTATCCTACATCGCTTTAGTAGTAATTTTCCAACTTCTGTTATAATTTTTATTATCGTTCTCCACTTATGAATTGTGGTGTCATAACATTTAACTAATAATCTTCCTCACGTCTTTCTCGTCACAGCTTTCTAAAATACAATTTTTTTGGAAATTAGACCTATGACTCCAGAGGTTAGCATAAACAAGCAGAACAAACTTTCTCACTTTATATATTAGTACATTTGACATAATTTTATTATGTGCCAGGAAGTGTTAAAGAGGCAGAACAGTTCGATAAGCTCACGCCAGAAGAATCGAAACGTCGTCTGGCTATACTCCTTGCCAAGATGGATCTAAATGGGGACCAGTATATTGACAGGCAGGAGCTGAAAACTTGGATATTGAAGTCATTTATGTAAGTTTTTCATTTAACCAAATTCAATAATAATGAAAAAAAAATAGTTTACGAAAACTAGGTAGTCACATTTATTAGTCAAACAAAAAGTTATGTTGATAAAGATAAGATGTAATTTCACAATAATTTGAGCCCCAAAGATCCCTATTTTCTCATTTTATTGTACACTGATTAAATTATTATTTGAAATGTGAAATTTTTTTTAAAATATCAATTTAGAAATTAAATAACAAATTTTGCTAAACAGAAACTTATCGAGGGAAGAAGCCGATGATAGAATGGAAGAGGTGGATGAGAATGGGGATCGGCGTGTCACGTGGCTAGAGTATATACGGGACACTTTTGGCGTTGATACGGAAGCCGATATTAGTCAAGAAGACACAGGTGATAGTGGAATGGTACGTACAATATTTGTTATAACAAAACTTGCGAAACAGTAGAAAAAACGCACCCAAAGTTTCATATATAGCCTGCGGACTAATATATATTTTTTTGCATTTTTACGTACTATATGTTTCATGATTTTTTTTAAAATACATACACATTGACATCAAATGCTATAAAGTAGAAATATACTAGTTTGAAAAACCTGGGACTAAGTTAATAAGAAAACTAACTTTAGAATATTTAAAATGTTTGTTTCAAATGTACTTATAGAAATTTAATTATTATTGTCAAATCAAAAAATACCTTTATATTTATAATTGTTATTGAATCGCTATGAATTGCAGAACATTCTAGTGGATGGTGACTATTTTAAATAAATTCAAATGGTTAAACAAATTTAAAAAATAATTTCCCGTTTTAAAAGTTCTGAGATTTGATACCAAATTTAGAAGTATTTTTTTATAAATACTGCTACATTTGATTGTCGACATCAATGTGCAACTACATTATTGATCTTTACCATTAAATCAATTTAAAAAATTTATTTACAATTCAGTTTAACATTCCAGCTTATTACAGAAGAAAAAGTTATGTTCAAAGGTGCGGATAAGAATCAAGATGGATTTTTAGATATTGACGAGTTTAATGTTTTCACCAATCCGGAGGAACACGAAGAAATGCATCCATTCCTCATCGAGCAGACATTGAGGGAGAAAGACAAAAATAAAGATGGTCTCATAGACTTCCAAGAGTATATTGGTGAGAGAGGTTTGTATGAGTAAATTTCTTAATATCAAATTTAATTTCTAAATATGAAATTTAATATTAAATTTCTAAATATCGAGTAATATTCTAAATATCAAATTTAAAAATTTATTTCAAAGAAAATATATTAAATTTTACTTTAGGAAACGAAGGTGTCTATAGTTAGACCAGATAAGGAACTGTGTTTGATTATCACTGTTTAAACATAATTCTTTCAACAAAGGATCCCGGTGAACGGCCATAGGTTAATCAGGCCCACTTGCAAATATCAATGAAAGGCAAAGAAAATGCAGATATTAACAGTATAAAACACATTTTAAACCATAGGCACATTAATTATCTGGTTGAATATGGGATCAAAATAACATTTAACCCCAAAATCAGAGTACAAGAGTACAAAGGGAAAGGAAACAATAATATTGATATAACATTAACTGACAGAACATTAAATAACGGTTTTCAATATTTTTTGGTCTTGTAACCCAAATTTTTCACCACATCTGTAATCAATTACGATTCCGATACCCATTTACAAAAATAGTGTTTATCAGTGGGTATTGAAATGAAAGAAAATAGGTAAATAATATTTTAAAATAAAAGTGCAGTTCCAATAACGAGTATTGTAAAAAAACAATTTTTTTTATTGATTAAAAACAATTAAGAATAAATATTATTTGTCATATGGCAATCTTGAAATGTGAAGATATTTTCAAAGCATTTTCAAACAGTTGTAGTATGAAATGTCATTTTTTAAGAAATTATTTTTTCAAATATATTTATTAAACAAACACAAACTACAACTAGCTGATATTCAGATTATAAAATAATATGATCATTTTTATATTAATCTCTATATTAATGCAATATCATCATCATCATCATATATATTAATACGCTAAGGTTTTAAGATGTTTACACTCCCTTTTTAGAAAAAGCCTCACAACTAATCCACATAAAGTATATATAATTTTATAGATAATTGCTTGCTCTACCGGCATCCACAACTAAAAAATTTATTATTACTATTGTTTTTGCAAATTAATTAATTATTAAAATTATATACACAAAACAGCAATGCTGCCATCTAACGGCTCGACGTCAATATGATTGACGGTCGGTAAAATTTTTGTTTAATTTCAAATCCACTCACGTATAAATAAAGTGGCGCTTCAGCTCAATGCTTTTGATACTTGCGCCTCTATATGTCAATTTTAGTAAAATATTTGTTTGATCTGTCATCTGAGCTTCATAATGGAATAAATAATGCGAAGACTTCGCACGGGTCACGCTAGTATATATTAAATTGAAAGTTATATAGCAGATGTTTTTATATTGCAACATTGTCTCGAAAGACAAATAAATTATAATTGTATTTGCAAATACTTCAATTACTGTTGCGCAATACTATATGTAACGCAAAACAACAATGTGTAAGCCTTACCCACACAAGCTGATGAATCAAGTGAAACTTTACTAATTTTTTGTGTTAGTTTATAATTTATAACAAGTATTGGTTTTCTAGAAGTATGTTCTTTTAGTTTTTGTTATTTTACTTTTTTTAAATTATGCTTTGACTAATTTAAAGCAATATAACTAATAAATTTTCACTCAAAAATCGCACTCAGTTATGATCTTTGCATTATATTATTCACAAAAGCAAATGCACTATTAAAGGTGCAATTATAATCGGTGACAACTGATGATTCATTGGCAGATTAGTGTTTGAGCAATTTTTTTGACTTTCTCGACTTTTACTTGCGCCTGTATATGTCAATTTTAGTAAAATATTTGTTTGATCTGTCATCTGAGCTTCATAATGGAATAAATAATGCGAAGACTTCGCACGGGTCACGCTAGTTATATTTATTACCATTGCAAACTCCAGATTACTTAACATTCTCTTCTGAATGTAATCGTTCAATAATGTTTCCATTCCTTGTCAATAAACTTCCTCAATACAAATACAACATACTCATACTCAATGTTTCCCACGTCACAGTTTTAACAACGTCATCAATCATAAATTCAACAAGGGTCTTATGTAACTTGCTTGCATACGCATAGCAATCTTTTTTATGCAGTCAACAATATGTAAATTAAGTAGCCTAATACAAAACATTGTCTTGTGCAAAATCAGTAACATTGCAGTCAACTCTATCATATTACAATAATGGCAATTGCTATAACTGTACGTCGATAGTATCTTCAAAAATTATAGTAAAATCTTTTTTTACAGTGGAGTGACGTAATAAATGACTCAAGTTTTTGACAAGAATGTATTAAAGTAGTCTAAAATGTACGTGTGCACCTAGTGTTTTAGCACAAATAATTGTGCATACATATAGAAAATTTTCACCTTGTCGCTTACTTTAGAAGATAAACAATATACTGTACCTAATTTTCCCTGGTAAAAAACTTATCCTAATTAACAACCACTTCTCGCACAAAACTGAGGTAAATTGCGTATATTTGTATTACAGATGGCGTTTTTTATAAAATTGGTGAAAAGATAGTTTACTGCTGTTTTCCATATTTGAAAAAATTGTTCTTTGAAAATTATTGGCATTGAATAAGTTAAAATAAATACTAGTTGATTAGTTGCTAACTAGTTCATTAAAAACTGTGGCACACTGTTACGTACGGGGGTACAATTTTAAAATTGGTTTACAATTTTTTAGTTTCACTCACATTCCAAAGTAATTTAATTGTGAAACTGATTCGCTTATAGATGGATACACATTCAATGTTGCCTGCTGCTGCGCTGACTTTGTTTTTAATGTCGAGATATTTCTTTGGCAATCTTTGACAGTTTTGTAGTTTGTCAATTGATTTTAGATATCCTATTTCCGATAGTTTTTTTTTGCTTTGCGAAGTGACATTGGTTTCTTGTAAATATTTATAATAAGCAAACAGTTTTAGAATTAATTTTATATTTAAAATTATACTTACCATGTGTCATTATTGTAAATAAGCACTATTGGTGTTTTATATGCGTGTTTTAATATTAAGACTCAATATTGCATTACGAGACATATAAATTTAATTTTAACTTTTAGTTATATAATCAGCCCTATGTTATATAATTCACTTTACTTAACGTATATGTTAGCTAATGCACGACAATAACAGTTGTTTTAATAATCTCCTTAAAAGTCGACATGTTGCATCTATTGCACTGGTTTTGTTTTAACCTTTATTATTCGTTAAAGTAAGGGTATTTTTCGTTAGTTTGGGAGAAAAGAATAGCATCATTTAATTTTATGAGCAGAAAGAAAAGGACGCAGCTATTTCGTTGACGATGAGAGTTCTGTACATACATATGTCTATGGATGACAGGAGATAGGTTTTTATAGATTATTTTGTTTTGTTGCGCATCAAGTAATGTTTATTTGCTGTGTCACTGTCAACATCGGCATGAAATTACCCATTATAAATTTTGTTATTCCTTGTAGAAAGTAATTTACGAAAGTATTATTTGCTAATGTATATGGATCTTAGACATTCCTCAATTCTTGAGTGCTTTATTGGTGTTTCTGCAAATATAATTTTTATGAGATGAAATATAGAACAATGTTTGTTGCATATCTAATTTAATACGTAACATAATTTTTATAAGGTAACTATAAAAATTAGTTGTTTTACTTTGCAATTCACCCAATTAATTCTACTTGTGCTAAATTAAATAAATGGCTAAATTTAATAAATTATAGAAAGAAATATTTAAATAACCTATAAAGTCAGCCTTAAGGTCCACTATTTTAGCTGCTTTTATGTAAAGTGAAATAAGGCGCCATTTTAACATACGTAACTGTCAAAATAAAGGATTAACAATGATACAACATGTGGACGTCTGTTTAAAGAGACTAATAATAACTACATAACATTTTTTACATTTTTTATAAAGTAATATTCTATCAGTACCGAGTATGTTGACATTTTGAGTGAACAACTCTTATACAATTTTATTATTGCGCAACTTCACTAAAAAAAAATAGTCAGCTTGTCAAAAAACAGGTTTTCCAACAGTTTCTAGATGCGAAAGAATTGTTTGCAACCGTTCTATGGAAAATGCAAAAGCTACCGACATGTCGTTCCCTCTCTATTCTATATAGAGAGGGACCGACATGTCGTTCCCTCTCTATTCTATATAGAGAGGGAGCGACATGTCGGGGTAGTGCTACATGAGTTGAATACAAATACTTTACGAATCCAACAATGTAATAAACCAATATAATTTTATACTGACATTACAGTACCATATATGCAAGCTTGCATTTGTATGTGTAGTGCAATTATACAGTTAAACAGTCATAATTGTTAAATCATGACTGTTCGTTCTCTTTCTTATCTGAAACCTTGTATTTGTTAGTCAGTGAATTTACTTGACTATATGTGCAACAGTGATCTTTATAAATACATATATGTGAACTAGAGAAATTTATATAGAAAAATTTAATAAAATGTACGGTCTGGCTGAAAATGTTCCAATTCATAATCATAGGGGTCACATAAAAAGTTGTATGAAAGTGAAAAATGTAACTTCATTTATTTTTTTGTCTTGAAAGTCTTTCAAATTTGAAAAATGCTAATGGAAAAAATAATCGATAAGTAAGACAAAATAATGTGTGCATGGTTGCTTCTCTTAAAATGGGGTCTTAAAAATGAAAATTAGACTTATTCAAATTAAAATAAATTTATTAAACCAACTAAATCCTTGGCAACAATCAAATACGGAGAGCAATGTCTCACCAAAATAGACATCACCAACACACAAATCTGAGCTGTCAAATAATATAACCATAGCAACGATAGCAATGCAACAACTATCTTTAACTTCTGCATGCATATGGATTCTTTGATCTTTTGGCTGCAACCACCCACCATCATTGGTAGGTGGTTGCATTTAAATATACAGAAGAAATTCTGTTTTTTGGTTGGATCCAGAATGTAATATGTACTTTCATCCTTTTGACAAAAGTAATTATAAATTTTTAAAAACACCTCATCCTATACATATTATTCTTTTAGACAAAAAAAATACAAAATATACATATAAAAAATACATTTTTCACATAAATAAAATAAAGACTGCTATATTACACGACTGTCGTAAAAATATATTTGCTTGTCTGAATGCATATACTGAAACAGCTTGTTTTCTAAGGTACATTTAATTAGAGTAACTTGATAAAAATGTAAAAATTCCTTGAAGGGGCAGAACAAGACAAAGAGTGGCTAATCAGCGAAAAAGAGAAGTTCGACCATGATCTAGACGTAGACAAGAGCGGCTACTTGGATGCTAAAGAGGTTAAGGCGTGGATTATTCCCGATAATGAGTAAGTTCATTGTTTATTATATATGCGTTCATTTTAAATTTTATCATGACGTTTATATTCAACAAGAGTCCGATGTCAAAGAAAGTGCCATTGTGAAGGTGAACGAATATAATAATTATTTCACCATATTGAATGTATGAACAAGGAAGGACTGACAAAAATTTATAATATGGACTCCTCTAAAATGCGGGTGGTACGTTCCTCGTTATTGTATTATACGACATGCGTTATCAAATGGATTAGTTGTTACTGTAAAGCAAGGCTATAAATATATAATGATACTAGAATTTGCGTTATAGGAGAGTGTCTTTTCTGGAAGTCCACTACCTATTAAAGAAATCGGTGAAACAGAAAATGTCAAACACCCTGAAATACATGAATGAAAGCCAAATTTCAAATTTGTAGATCTATAGAAAGTTATACAATAGGTTTTCACTATATCTTTTACTTCACGTGTACAATAATTAAAAATTTCAGTATACATACACATTTTAAACCACAAGTGAATAAGTCCTAAAGTTTCCAAATTTTTTCTTCCACATTTTGACTTGAAATCGGATTTATAAATTTAATTCTACCGCATTACCATTATAATGCATAACAAAAAGACACTTACACACTACAAATGGCGTATCAAATTGTGATGTAACTTCATTTATTTTTTTGTCTTAAAAGTCTTTCAAATTTGAAAATAATCGTGAATATGAGTTGCGATCCATCAAATGGGCGAGCAACATATTGTAAAAAGTAGCAAGCGGGACTGTCACCAAGACAATCATGCGTAAAGCAAGCTTATAATAATCAAAGCACAGAATTTTTTATCGGCTAAATGGCTGTAAATATTTAGTTCAATCCTGTTAATACACTGAAGTTAGGAAAAGCACGTACTTGGGATAATCCCGTTGATCATGTACAATCTGTTTGCAATATTGCTTTCAGAATTCCTGTAAAGTTATTATTTTACTTTCATGGGATTATCAATAATATTTTTTTAATTGAAATCTTATTGAGTACATCAATTTATTGAAAACTAAGGATATGTCTCCACTGACAGGCGGCTTGCTTAGCACCAAGAGCCTAGTGACTTACATCTGGTTACTTGCTAGGATACATGGTGGCCACACTGACAGGTGGTTTGTGCCCGGTTGCGAACATTCTAGAATGTTCGTTATACTAACCTACTTGCTAGATGACTCGCTAGGCTCTAGACACTAAGCAAGCCACCTGTCAGTGTGGACGTAGCCTATGACTTATAATAAATTTTTTTTAATTATATGACATTGCGAACTCTCAATATTGATAAGTAGAATAATTAAATTGTATTGTATGTAGGTATTTATTAACCTAATGAACTGGGTACTTCTTGCGAGTCTTCTTGAGCAAACCTCTATTTATATATTCGGTTAAAGACTAGAACTTTACTGAAAATCTGAAATCGTCACTTGGCCTGAAGGCATTAAACAACTATATTGTATACGTAAATTTTAAAATGGAATTCTCAATTGCAATGTTCGTTTAAAATGCTTTGTTTTTATTTTATAGTTTTGCCATATATATAAAATAAAATAAATATTTTATCGATAAGATATATTTTGTCAGTTCCAAACTTTTTATTCAATCATGTTCTTTTACTTATAATGCTTTATAATATTTTAAAGAATCCGCATATACCCTCTTACCTTGATACCAATACCATGGACTTATCTCCCTATAGTATCAGCCTGTATTTTAAAAGCCGACGTATACTCCTCATCTTTTTGCTAAATTGACAGTTATCATAGCATTTATATTCTCCTGATTTCTAAACATTATTCATCTTTTTGTGAACATTTCTTCTCTGTTTACATTATTAACTTATGGAATACTTTGAAGCCAAGGATCAACACTTTAAAGTCGTCTGAAAATTTTCCTTTCTAACTTCCTTTATGCCTTACCCTCTTCCTTCACTACATATCAATTTAGGCCATTTTGTTTTTCATAAATGTTTATAATAGCATACGTTGGTTTTTAATTTTATCGAGTGGCACTGTGCTGTATCATTGTTTAAATCCCTGTTTATTGTTGACTGCTTGACTATAATTGGATTTAAAATTTTATCCTAAAATAATTATTATCAAGTAATAACTTGAACACAAAAGTTAATATTGTCTATTTTAACATGTTCTATTTTATTTTAAGACCCAATAATCTGTATTCACAAAGCTCTTTATAATTTTTCTTCAAAGCCCCTCTTAAGTGTCATAATTTGTGCAAAAGATATATTTGTAGCTGTCATGCGTTAGAAGATAGAAAGAGACATCAATAGAATTCCAAGTTATATACCCTAAAATGTACATAATTGTTTACAAAATTATATCTATGTATACCTGATATCACAATAACTATTTCCATAACATTTTGACATAAATTTTCAAACTTTTCTATGTATAGTTAAGTTTGGAGCAGGGATTTTAATTATGAAACAAATATTGATAAAAACATTTTTATTGTTAATTAATTGTAATTGCTATTAATTTTACCATAAAAAATTAGAACAAGATTGATCAAAAACAAAGTTCATGAATCTAAGTTCAAAAAACATTATTAATGATGTGTTTGTGCCATAGAATAGGGACTGTGCAGGAAACATAGATGCCGCAAAAAAAAGTTCACACCATCATAGATGATAAAAACACAAATTGTTGGTTTCTTATCCGCCAATGTCAGTGTAATGTTTTTATTTTGAAGAAATGTATAAAATTAGAGTATATGTTATTCAGTCAGTAAATATTGGTGTAATATGAAGAAGTACGAGTGAAAGAGAAGCTATTTGATAGCTTGCTTTGCTATTGTTAATATAACAGAATTTAATTCATAATAAAGATTGAAATTTCTGGTTAAGTAGATCCTAACATTAATGGTAAAGGCCTCGTTGATATCAAGTGTTCAAACAAAGCCTTTACAAATTATGAAAATTGGAAAACAAAAATTACTTTGTTTAAAATTTGATGAAAAAGATGTCACTCTGAAAGGAAACGTTAATGTATTTACATTGAAATACAAGACTGATATATATGACTTATATTTACGTAAGTAGCAGAAAATATTACGAGTGAGTAGGGACTGTGCAAGATGCTATCAGTGACATCTGGTGATAAATTAATAAATTTTATTTTGCACTATTGTTATTTTTTTTTAAAGTCTCCATAGCATAGCATAAAGTCTCCATAAACCAAAATTATTTGTAATGCCTAAATAGGTTGTATTGTGTTGTATAAAAGCGTGTTAATAATTTATAAAACAATACGGTGCTTAGTTTTAAAAAAATCTAACCTCATATTCACTTGTAATATAATGATATTTACTATTTTCTGTCTTTTTCAAGCAATCTACCTTTCTAGCACAGAATCTGTATATTAATGGATTTTCAAATAATTAAACTATTCAAATAGTTTTCATAAAAAAAAATGTATTTATGAATATTTTCTATTAGCAACACTAGTCCATAATCGTCATTTAACTGCCTTCCATAGTGCAAACATACTGGCATTTGGGAATATAAGGAAACATTGGGGGTTCTCGATTTCTTAAATTTCCATAGATCTTGGAACACTGTTATACACCATATTTTAGCAATATAAATAATTTTGATTGGTTAAAACATGTATACTGTAGCCACTCAATATAAAAAACGACGTTACAGTTACCATATACTTATTAACTTACCATCAGACATTACCGATTGCATTTTGCTTAGTCCCTCTTAATAATATGTTTCTATATTAGAAGCATTCTCTGAAACGTTCCTCATCACAGTTTGACACCTCTTGCCTAGAACATTATTTAGAACTGCAATATTCAGGATTTTACATAAATTTATGAAGAAAATTTCATATTTAAGTTGTTATACTTTTTCATTTGTGTTATATATTTTTGCTGTAAATAATATAAAACTCAATAAAATTGTTTATAGAACAACTCTGTAAATATTTATTCTATGTTTCAACACATTTGTGTTTCATAAATTTGTTGATCAATGAAAATTGTATCTATAATGGATTTCATTTAAAACGCTTTTGGTAATAAAGATTTTCCAATAATAGCAATGTAACACATGTGTTCCTTGTAGTTAGAATACAGTTTCCTAGGGAATTCGCTCTGGTATAGCAACTTTTTATATAGCGCCGATTTTGGTTATACAGACCGCTTTTAGAAAGTTTTTTGTAACAAATTCCTAGAAATTGTATGCAGATGTAGCGACCTTTTTAAATTCAAACGGCACCGACACAAAAACTCGGGACATTATCTTTTGTTTACATTCACAAATGATCAACACGTGTTAGATGGGAACTTTTGTTTGTTGACCGCTTATAGATAGGGAGTTAGTAATACAGACGAGTTACAAAAAAGCATTGTTTAATAAATACATTGTGTATGTTAATTGCATATTATTTTGTATAATAGATCCCTATATTCGTACATTACATGTTTATATAGCGTCGTAATTGTAAACGTCCCTTAATCGTCATTATAACCGAAATCCATTGTAATTTTATAACATTTTCCTTCACATTTTATCATACATATGATGTTTATCATAATCCAAATTGAAAAATCACATAAGATTATTATCTGGAGAGGTGGGCACAACTTTCATGAAAAAAAAGAAAATGAAACTTATTCAAAGGTTGCAAGAGATGGAAAAATAATAAAATGTTCTGAGAACTATCTAATATTATTTTTTATTTATTACGATCTATTCAAAAATTAATCTTTTTTATTTTTAGGTTAAAAGTCACAGTTCAGGGAATATTGAGTTGTTCGATTCAAAGGTTGAATTAATACAATAACTTTTTTCAGCGAAATAGCAGAAGAGGAGGTGCAGCATCTGTTCGCGGCAACAGATGATGATCACGATTTGCTGCTCTCTTTTGACGAAGTGCTCCAGCACTACGACATTTTCGTGGGCAGTGAAGCCACCGACTATGGTGACAGCCTGCTCGGGGATCACTTCGAAGATGAGCTTTAATGCAGGCGCACATCCGTTGCCATTATTTCATTTATTTAAATGTTATTTATTAAAACAAATTCAATTGTGGTTGTAACTTTGTATTTATTTTGGTCCGAATGGATAATTTTATACTTACGTAATTGGATACGTAAAACTTATTTTAAAACTATTGTTAATTATTTTGTCAGTACACTGTCTTATATGTGTAAATTAACCTGGTTTTAATATTATAACACAAGTGAAAACCGTCCAGATTTTGAGATGATTTATAATCTGAAATAGCAAAAATGAACATAGAATAGATAAAAAAAATTATTAAAACTTGTTTTAAAAATATGGAATGCATTTCATCTAATTTATTAAGAATGACCTGTCTTCTTTATTACTGTAACTTAAGGAGACGATTCTTTAAAAATTTATTAACATGCTCACTGCAATTGAGGCGACACAAACATTTTAATTACAAAAAAATTTTACAAAATGATTACATAAAAACTTCTCTGCAGCTTATTTGTAATAATTCAGAGTAATCAGAATCTATCTGTGGCATGATAGTTATTGATGGATTATTGAATCGTTTCAAATATACGGTGTTGGCTGAAATGCGTTTCGGTATATGATAGTGCCTACAATTTTGATTAGAAATTTCTGTACTGATTATCTTTTCCAGGGGTGTATGTTGGCATATACCATCAAAAATTTGGGAAAATCTTGTTACTAACGTTCTTTACCACAAAAGGAAAAAAAAATGGAACCCTATAACATTACTCATTTGTTTTTCTGTATGTCACCCTTTTCTCTCTGAAACAATTTGATGTAGAAATATGAAATTTGGCATAGTGATAAAGCATATTAATTTGCATATATCTGTATAGTTATAAATCATTTAAAAATGTTTGTACGGAAATTTTTGAGGGGGGAATGAAGTACGCCATAAATATTCTTTCATTTTCATGCTTTGTGTGATGGGATATACCATCTGAAATAACAAGTTTCGATTTAGTGATGGAAAATTAAGATTTTTTCAGAAATTTGAAAGGTACTTCTAGGATATTGTTGAAATTGGTGAAGTCAAAATTATGCAAAAATAGTAAACTTGCCTAATGCAAAAATCAATTTGACATATACAGGTGTTGCTGACTTTCTGATATGTGCATAACAAAAAAGCACCCTCTAGCAGTTATTTTACCTGAACATATTTTGTGTATGTTAAGGCTAAAGAACATTGGTTTGCGAATAATTTAGGTAAATCTGAGTTGAATTAAGGCTTTTCGAAAAGAAACACACTTAGTTTTGCTAAAATAATTATGCCAGAAATTTCACATTTAATGACTTAGTAATATGATGTTAATTTCTGAAGATCTTGCAATAGTTACATCGCTACGATTTTTGTCTAGACTATCACCATATCCTAAGGTTGTCTTCAAGATTATAAACAAATCTCTAGTTGTACAAATTTTACTATAGTGATATTTTTTAAATGTACGCTTTCTTTTGAAAAGAAAAAAATCAAGAAAGTTTCAAACAACAGCAGAAGCTGAAAATATACATATAAATCGCTCATTGCGTACTTGCTACATGACATCTTCCCATTTTATGTGACTTGGTGGAATAGTTTTTGAACAAAAGTGATTTATGTGGCTGGAGTAATGATTTTCTCAAAAAATTCATAACTTCTAAACTATTGATTGTCACGGAACTAATGTTTTTTTGATTTGACTTATTTCAATGTTCTCCACCTAAAAAAATTTTTTGGACCACTGTAAATGGGCCACCTGTGTATGGAAATACTCATTTTTTTTTTAAATCACTAAAAAACTTGCGAACAAAAAAAAATTACATTTTTTTACAGATATACACTTCAAAGATCTTAGTTTGATGTATAGATCCACTTTTATGAATAATACACGTTTGTGTATATTGAAAATTTTAACTCAGTTGATTCCTTAATTTATAAATTGAGGATTGACGGATTAGAAGACGGAGACGCAGATTAATAGACAAAGCTATCCAGTAACATACTTTTCTGTTTTGAATAGTACTAAGAAATAAAGAAAAATGAAGCTATTTTAAAGTGAAACTTCTGTACTGACATCTCATTCTTTCTATCATGTTAAAATTATGTAACGATTGAGAATACGAATGTCAAACACGTTTGACTGGTAATATAACCACTAAAGTCTTAGCGCTGGGGTGATATGATGGTCAAGATATCAAAAAATTTATTCAAACACTAAACTGTCATGAATCAGCAGGTCACTGCTGGCCGATTTTGGCGTGTTTTGTCTAGCATTTAATTTGTATGTATATTTATAACATATGTACGTTTTGTATGTATATTTTATTATTCATTTAATTACCTTAACGTCCTAAAAAAAAGAACTGGTATTTTAGAAATACTATGTTTCCTTAAATTTCTATATGACTAAATGTGTACAGAACACTTGTAGTACAAGTACTACTCATATACTTTGGATGATTATTATTATAACATATAGATTTATTATTATAACTAAACTTCCCTAATGCAGAAATTAATTTGATATACAGGTGTTATTTATACAGGTGTTGCTCTCTTTCAGATACATACAAAACAGAAAAGCGCTCTGTCTAGCATTCATTCTACCTGAACACATTTTGTGTATGTTAAGGGCTAATAAACATTGATATGTGAATAATTGAGTGTGTTGAATTAAGGCTTTTTATAAAAAGAAACACCCTTTTACCAAAATAACTATTATGGAGGAAACTTCACTTTTAGTGACTTAGTAATATGATGTTAATTTCTGAAAATGTTGCAATAGTTAAATCACTACGATTTTTTGTCTAGACTATCACCATATCCTAAGGTAGTTTTTAAGAACATAAGCAAATCCCTAGTTGTACAGATTTTACTACAGACAAAGATTATTAAAAATTATTAACTTACAGGAGTCATTAAAGAAGTTTCGCTTCATACATAAGCTTGCATGGGTGAGACTTCTAACTATTTTTTAGACTATATTAAATTCACAGTTAAAAAATTAGGGGTAGGAACGCATTGTACATTATTTTGAAACTTGAAAATGAAAAATGACAAACGGAACCTCAATTCCGTTTTGAAAGACCTGTGCCCTGACATCCCACTCGAAGATAGTGCGTAAAATAGAAATAGTTTACCCTCTTTTTATGTTTGGTGATGTACATCAAAACAAACTTTGAGGCTATGACAGATAGACGTATCGATGCACCTGACGATGTTATAAGTGTTAATTGCTTTGCGGCGGAACTTTGAAAATAATTATTTGCAGAAACAAAATATTTAAATAAGTTAAGGAAAAATATAACTTATGTCTTTCTTGCCAGGCATTAAGAATGTCACCAAAAAACACAGAACAATTTCCTTATTTATATTATTCTTATATTCTAGTCATACTGCTCATACTCTTGAAATATTGCTTTGTTTCAATAAATCTGTTTTTCATTACGTAGAGTCACATTACTTACGTCTTCCAGTATCTTAAGAACTAAATTAGTAAACAAAATGTGTGATCAAATTAACCATAGTTTTGTACTTATAGACGTATCGACAAATATTTGTTTTAGTATTCAATTTACGTTCATTACGGTTACAATATAGCATGAAATGCTTTAGTTACAAATTTTGTTAAACTGGAAGTCGTAAAAAAAATTTAAAAAAACTGCACTTTTAAGGCACAACCAGTGTTTGGTTGACTGTATAACCAACATAGCAATGATATCCAAGTACTGAAATCGGAACTTTATCAGCTAAGACTTAATAAACCAGAATAAGCATACTATTTGTTTTTTTCGAGTTAATTCTACACTACCCCAATTCCCTTTAATGCAGGCCTGGTCTATGACAAGTCATCTATAGACTCTGTAAGCCTTTTCCAGTTTCCGATGGTCTGCTTCCACATCAACCCATTCTGCCTACAAGCCATGAAGCAAGTGCTTTCTGACTTGGCCCGTAACTTAACTATAATCTGGACGTGTCCAAGCCATCTTACCTGTCTTAGTTTAATGTCCGATACTATTGTAATCGCCTCCAAAAGAGCTTCTAACCATATGTTGGTTCCAATTCTCAGCACTTCCATCTCACAAAAATCTCTGTAGATTTTCTTGAAGGATATTCTTCTCGTATTTATCTTAAGTTTATATTTATTTTAAGTTTTCATCTCTTTTGGTCAGCATCCTGGTCTCGGATTTATACACCACAACTGAATTTACTATGATCCTCTACACCAACCATTTAATTTCTTTACAAATGCTTCTAGCAATATGGCAACATTTAAGATACAATTTCTGTATACAGGTTGATTTGGAGAACTTATCAAAGCAACTATGCTGCCTTGTAAATAATGTAGTCAGGTGATTACAGATATATTAAAGTTTCCGATAATTAATTTAAAGTTAGCTACTTTGGAACTTGAATCCTCATATTTTGTTAATACTGTGTTACAATCAATGACGTTATACTCCACAGACACATTATACCCATATAAAATGAACAAAAAGTAATGCTTACACTCAGACTATGATGAAAAGGTTAGAGAATCAAGGAAAGTATGTTTGTATGCTTTTACCTACCTTTTGAGGACCATTTTTAACGCACTTTGCTTACCACTTGACCAGTGATGTATATGATAACGTTAAACAATGACTACAGATATATAGATAATTATGTGATGTTAAGTGCCAACTAATTTGCCTAAAGCTATAACAAAGATTGTAAACAGTATCTTTAAATTTAATTTAAATTTCTATAACATTTAAATATAGCCATATAATTGACCAGTACTATTCTATAATTTTAATTGTAAAAGACAGAAAAGTCAGATTTTTTATAACTAAATGCAATGTGCATTGTGTATTGATTTTATACAAAATAATTTGTACTTATATTAGTTATTTCAACTGTCAATAAATGTCAATATTTCTTAACAATTGGTAATCTTTTATTTTACACTTGTATGATATCTGAATATTCATGTTAAATATATCCTGTAAAAATCAACATTGCGGGCATATTTCAACTAATCATTGGAACATTCTAAGTGAACAACTAATTTTTTTCTTTTTACATGGTGCTATCTATTTATATATGATACGTCTCTACAAAGTGAGCAAGTCATATAGCCAGTCTGCGCAATAAGAAACCATCTCATTATGCCACGGATAGTGTTTTTTGGTTATGTCAGCATAATATAGTTTTAACATGTATCGCTCACTTTATAAAAACATAGACAGTAAGTAAAAATGTCTACATGTAAATTCAGTCAATCATAATTTTGATTCTATAATGGTACAGAAAGCATACTCAAATTATATCAATTTGTATATAATAAATGCAAAAATATACTCAAAGGCCAAAAAAACAAAACATTTCACATCAGTCCTTTTAGGTTTACAGCTCTCAAACATTGAAAATTTTTCTTAACGTGGCAACATTCCTTGTTCATGATAATAAAAAGAATCTAAATAAAACTATTGTATTATTACTTTCTCTTGTTACGAATTTTTCATACAAACATAAATAATCATGCAGTTAATTATTTTAAATATTGCACCTACAACCATTTTAAATTCATCTGTCACTTTGTACAGGCGTGGATTTCTTTTTTAAATATTTAGCAAATGTATTGCTGATTTTATACAGTAAATTAATACTTCATGTCCAATATACAGGTCGGTTAATCGGTGTAGTAATTTTTTCAGATTCCTTTCAAAAGACTAACATTTTTTATTTAGGTCATTATTATGGAGAAATAGTTTATTTTCCAATAACTAAAGTATTTTTTATTTTCAACATTTTCGTTATCATAAATAGAATCTTCATGAAAAATAAAATCTAAGAAAAACCCTGTACTATCAATATAACGGATTTTTCTTTGTTGAAAGTATAAACTCATAATGCTCAATATTCAGTGTCAAATTATTAAACAATATTCAAATTCGAATCATTCAATATTCAAAGTTGAATACTCAATGTTTAAAGCCGAATCGCTCAATATTCAAAATAGAATCAATCAATATTCAAAGTCAAATCACTCAATATTCAAATTCAAATCATTCAATATTCAAAGTTGAATCACTCAATGTTTAAAGTCGAATCACTCAATATTAAAAATCTAATCAATCAATATTCAAAGTCAAATCACTCTATTCAAATTCAAATCATTCAATATTCAAAGCTGAATCACTCAATGTTTAAAGTCGAATCACTCAATATTCAAAGTTGAATTACTCAATATTCAAAGTTTCAAAGCCAAATACGAAGGAGTGTTGTCTGGCATCATCAAAGTGATAAATGCATATTCATCACTGATGATGCCGGACAACGCCTGGGGAATGGCACTGCAGGAGTTAATCTTTGTATTCATTTTGAAATAGTGTACCTTAGGAAAGGAATGCGATACAAAAACAGTCTATATTTATAATTGTCTTATTTTGTACACAATTGTAGTTCAATTTCAAATCTTGTTGATTTTCAAGAAGAAATTAAAAAAACTAAGTACGAGACATTTATTAGGTCTTTGTTAGTAATCAATTAGGATAACTGCTTCATACATGTTATGGATGCGTTGTTTTCAAATTTTGGGAATCTTTATAGTTATTCTAAAAAATCTCAGCTACTATTTTCGTTTTCAAAATTTGCCTGGTAGATAATTTTAGAATGCTGAAGGAATACATTAAACATTGTGAAAATATTTTGAAAAATTATTTACGCATTTTCTTTAAGAAAACTTTTATGAGCAAGATGGAAGAAAAATTTCTTTACCTCTCTTATACACACTTATCTTAACAGTCTTGGAAATTCTCTAAAAAAATACGGATTTTATTTGTATTAGTATAAATGTCAGGTTTAGAACTCTTTAGTACTTGTAATCATGACTTTCCATAGTAATTTTATTAAGGCGCTTTATAAAGAAATTCTAATTTAAAAAATTAATAACTATTCCACCAAAAATAAAAACTCCAAGAAAATGATGCAGCTCACTTTATTCATTTCATTTTTTTATTACCCCATTAGCGACAAGTCAATGAATGTAGTCCATTAGCTAATATTTTTTTAATTCTCGCGGTCATTGGCTAACCGTGTCATGGTAATTACAAGTTTGATTTTTCTTTACTTTTTAACATCACGTTAAAGTAAAACAAAAAATACTTCAATTTCTTAGTAATACAATAAACAAGAACTTTTAAATTGACTTAATTTTTATACGATATGACCACAACCAAATATTATTTCTCAACTTTTCGTAGCGTACATATTATAATCAATAAAAAAAATAAAAAAAAAGATTTATAATGAATTTTACTCAATTGTTGTTTATTTTCTTAGAGGTTTCTATTTTCTTTTGATAAAATACTGCGCTGCTATTGACAAAGCTCTAAGCAAAAGTTCTTATTTCTGTCGTTATGTCGCTACTTCTATGTTTCTTGCACTACTTCAATACACATATATAAAACCCAATGTAAGCGTGTATGTATGTGTATTCTTTATAGGCTCATACAATTTGGAACAAATTTCCTTCGCTTACTCTCGACTCCTAGCAACAAATCTAAAAGGAATGGTGAACCCACACCACCCCCTTGTGTGAGGAGGGGAGAGGAAACTCAAAAAAGACTGAGCAAAACCATATTTCTTTATAAAATAAAAATAAGTTTACTTGTTTCAGAAAATTATTATTTCTTTCCTCTAAATAAATAGATATTATTTAAGTAAGGGGGTTGAAAATTAGAATTTCTTCATTCATACTATTCTGGAGATATTTGAAAAAAAAAAAGGAAAAAAATGAGACTACATAAAAATTTGTGTAATTATTCATTTTTCAAGATTTATCGACTATTCTCAGATAATTTCCAAGAAATTTTAATAATAAATAAAATTATGTAAATATCCATTAATATGTTCATAAAAAGTGCACATTTTTCTATGGAATTATTGATATGAAATAGTATTTCATTTTGTAATACCCTATGAAATTCATATCAATCATTGGTATAAGTAAAATAAAAGTATAAAAGTCCCCCATACGAAATACAGTACTATAAAAATAAGTCATTTTTCACAGTTAGCTGCAGCAAAGCTTTGCTTTATACTATTACCTGTAAAAATATTCTTAAATTTAACTCCATCATTTTATCTTTGGTTTAGACACGAAACAGAAAAGCCAAGTTCAAGCTGGGCTCTATGAAAATTCCTTTGTTTAAATTACTTTTTTTAAAGTCACATACACTTTTTTTTCTTTCTTTCATGCTATAGCAATCATTCTCACTATAGAGAATCGCCTCGCCTTTGCCAATGTCATGTTTAGGATTGGCTAGGCAACACTATCTGGATCACTCTGGGTATCTGTCATTGTTGCTTGGTAACAAAAATAAACAGCAAAACTAAAATGAAATAGAAATATAACCATGATTAACCGTTAGAGTGCCGACGAGCGCCATTACGCTCGTGCCCGTACTAACTAAATTTGCCACGAGAGTGATGGTGCTCGCGAAATCAGTTGCATCGCTAATTTTTTATCTTTCTACGTGTTACATAAAGTTCAAATTATAATATTACTAGTAATTACAATATAAAAAGGTACAGGAAAAGAAAATTTTTAACCCATAATGTCGGAATACAAAAATAATTCGAGTGAAAATGATCGTTTTTCAAGTTGTGAAGAAAGTGATAGTGGGAGTGACATTGTGGTGTGCTCATAATTTGGCGTAATGCAAATTTTGAGTGATAGTGATAAGTAACGATAACAATTATTTTGCTGATACGGAGGAAGTACCGGACTACGAAAATACGATGTGACCTTGATTTCAGTTTTTGTTATAATTTTTGTTCATAGTATATATTTCCATAATTTTCTTTGTATTTCATTAACCTTGTACAAATTTTTATTAGGAAAACACCGAAAAAATTATTAAAATTGGATAATTTTCGGAAGAGATACAGTTTTTTTTTGAGACAAGGGTAAATGACATCAAAAACAAAAGATTTCTTTGGCATTTTTAAGTATATATGAGTAAAAAACCATGGCACTAAAACGGTTAAGTAAATAAAGCAAACATATAAATTTATAGATAATACAAATGTGCGTCAGATATAAAAATATACATGAATATAGAAGGTCCTAGGATTTTGATATCATTCTTTCTTATGTATTGTATGATGATTTTATCAGTAACTGATAAAAGGGATCTAATGTTAATAAGTGGCTGATACAATAGTTAAATATACATTTTTTTAATTTAAAGAGCATGATGTAGGACGAGACATTAGTTATTAATTACTTTATTTTAAACACATAATAAAGGAATATGATGCCTAAAATCTTATATTTCCATTATTCATGACATAAGACTTGGTTTATTTATTTATGTGCTTAATCTATACAATTGATACATATGGTGGACTTATTGGTATTTCAGCAATTTTTCACAGCCAACCAGACACTAGTCCCGCCCCGTTCAGTTATCGGTCAAGATTCGAGCTCGAATCCTCCCGACGTGCTGCACCCTCAAAAGCCGTAAGTCTTGTGGTTAATCCAACACACCACGGTGACAACATTTAGTAATTATTAACTATTTTTGCAACTTTACATATAGTACTTCCAAATTTACACAGCAGAATGTATAAAAATCAAACCCGCAACTCAGGAAACTTAAGTTTTTATTTCTTCATATGTACGAGTGGAACTCAATTTATTTGATCATTCTTTTATATTATATTGAAAACATTAAAAACTTCTGGTGTAATGGACACATTTCTCCATCAACACATTTATTTAATTTCTACACATTAATTTAAAAATGAAAAACAACCAAATTTCTTATCTATGCGTAACATATTATTCATTTTTAAACATTCCTTTTCATGTACCAATATAACGCTGGACTCAAATAGTATTGGTTTACCTTCAAACCTTACCCTATAAAGTGCAACACGTTAAATCGTAACTTCATCAAGTAACAGCAGCTTACTTACCATTTACTATGTTGTACACTTCCATCGGTGTTGCTAACCTGAACAGTAGCCACTTTTGATAAGCTTATCAATTGTAAATCCAAATTTCAGGTACTTAAAATTTATGTAAACTCTGCTTCGCAATAGGAATGCATGTATTAAATTTTATTATAATGATATGAAATAAACAATGTAATAGAAAACAAATTTTTTCGACTTCATAAAATAGATTTAAACAAGCACTTTCTTGGTTCCCTTTTAAGCAATTACAACAGTCAGACTGACATTGAAGCCTATAGGTTGCAATGTCTATGAATTGTTATGTAGCAGTTTCTTTACAGTTTAAGTATTATGTTATTTGTTTCTCTCACCTATTGAATATATTTTTCCATTTCAGAGTTAATTTTTCACGACTCTTCGATCTCACAGTTCACCTGCCTGTATATAAATATAGTCTTTCAGTGCCAGTAAGTTGATTACTGGCACCATAAGACTCCTACTAGTCTGTCAAAAAAAAAGGCATTTATGAACATTTAATACATCTGCATACTATTTCTAATTAAACTATCTACAAATATTAATTTGTTTACAATACAAAATATATTGAATATCGTATAGTTCACAGGCGTAGTGCCAAATTAATTATAAAAATGTATAATTCCACGTAGAAATAGAAATCACTAATATTTGGATCTTTTCCTTCACTTGCGCCTGTGTGTTAGAACTTCCAATTATGCAGACTTTCAAGAATGTAGATCGACCGGAAGTATCTTATGGAATACATAGGTTACATCGTGTCAATAAAAATATACGTTTTAAACGACATACATACATATTTAAAGGGTTTTAAATGATATCTTGTTATCTAAACCAAAAACTTGAATTTTTGCAGCACTAAAGGGCTCAGTATATAATATTAATTCCAACTTGATATTTTAATTGAGTAAAAGAGCTTTGACAGACAGATGGGCAGTCAAGTATTCCTATAAGGGTTCCATTTTTTATTTTGAAAGACGAAGCCTTCAAAAATGACTTAAAATCAAAACAGGAAGATAATTTTTAGTTAATTTAGGTATCAAATGAATCATTTCATAGACCTGATTACATTTATTATAATTAAACTTTGTTGTGTTGAATACATTTGGCGATAATTTTGTAAAAATGCATTATTTTATAGGTTGTGGTAAAGAACTTAAAGAAAGTAGAAATAATACTACATCACGTAGTTTCATTTAATTGTGATTAAACTTTGTTTTTGATTAACAAAACTGGCCCACAGTTCATAGCTAACGTTCGTTCAGTTATTTGAAAAGCAATTCTATTATTTTTTTTTTATTTATTATTACTCCCAGAATTGTAAAAAGAATACCAACAAGCATGCGAACAAATTTCCACATTTTGCTTTCCAAAGTACCCATAATTTACCATATAGAAATGCTCTTTAAAAGAAAAGTAGGGTTCTGAAGAGAGAACAACTGAAGAAAAATTTTGCTACCATTGAAGATTTATTTTACTTTTTGAAGATTCCCACAATAACGTTGATATTCGTCAATAAACTTCAATAAAGGAGACCAACGAAAAAGAGCCCAGTGTCCCAGATACAGAAGATAATCTTTAAAAAAACTGATATTTCTTAGAATATAAAAAGCAAACAGTTTAGCAACTGGCAATCAGGACAGAGTAAAAAATTAAATACAATTTGTGACCAAATACAAAACGAAAAAAACTATCTTCACAAATGCACGCACTTATTAAATTTTTAATAAATCAAGAAACCACAATTAAATGAAACTACGTGATGTAGTATTATTTCTACTTTCTTTAAGTTCTTTACCACAACCTAGGTTTCGTTGTATTACAACATCTTCCGGTGGGCTATTAGCAAAGAACTTAAAGAAAGTAGAAATAATACTACATCACGTAGTTTCATTTAATTGCAAATAATGATTTTCTACAAAATTAACGCCAAATACATTCAAATCAAGAATCGTTAATAACAGAAAATATAATAAAAATCTGATAAAGCACATATACATATAACATTTTAAAACGATTAAGATAATAATCATTACAGATTTTTTTTGCAGCCATTGTCAAAATTAATTAAAAATAAACTGTTAAATGATATTGGCATTCATTCTGTTGTTAATAAAATTAATGCCTTTTGCTGTTTTCAAATTGTATGTGGTTTCTTTTAATGACCCTATTATTGGACCTGCGAGTCACATGCATCATGCAACAAACTGCATTTTACTTTATCTTTCTGGTTTAAAGAATTCTGATTTTAAAAATACAAGATTTCTTATTTATTCAACTGATGATTTAAATAAAACTTTCAGGTGGTTATTTTTTTCATTTTCTCACTATAATGCTGGAAACTCATTATCAGATGCAACTTATAGTTGCGACCGACAGAAATGACTGATGTTACGTCTGGCAAGTACTTATTACAGTTAAACATGCATCAAGAAGTCGCAAAAATAAACTTCGTTTGAACGTCCGATGAAAATCTGGTTCAAAGGATGTTTCTATCAGTCGCGGATGCATCGGTCGCATATGTACGGGGTTCGGATGCCACTGCACGTGAGACAGTTGTCAACTGCATTGTTGTATACAACACAATGCAATTTACACGATTTGCGAATAAGAATGTTTATATAACCATAAATCAAAATGTAACAAGAATGTTCCAATTCTGTAGAGCGTCCGTGTGGCACGTCTGAACACGGCATCTGGACGCAGCTGCAAACTGTGTAAGTCGTGACTGTCAGTCACGTTTTAAGTTGCATCTGATAATTTGTTCCCAGCTTAAGCGTATCACTTTTATTCATGTATCACCTGGACCCAACACTATAAAATACAAAAAAGTCTGCAGGTCTCCTTTAATATGATGAAATTTATAGTGTTCAACTCAGACTTTTGTTCAGTCTTACCTTATGATGCAACATTAATCTGGAAAAGATTTTAAATTGAAAAGAGACTGTATACTATCTGATCTTTTTGTACATGTCGGCATATTAACTTAAGATAGTGGTCGGAAAGAGGAAATAGTGCTTTTGGCATTATAAACGGTTCGCTATTTTACGACATGTTATTGTTCACGTGGCTAGACCATCACTTGCGTTTTTAAATTTTGCCTGGAATTGGTTGCAGCCGCTGCACTCAAGTAACTGTTTCTGTTACTAATAGTTTATTTATAATATTACTAAAATCTTTGGGGGAAATGTTAAATTTAACTTTTTCCAAATGACCTGTTAGGCGGTAAAACGATTTTGTATATTCCTACATTAACATTACACAGGTTAGGCGTCCAGCAGTGCATGCACTTTTGCGTCGCATAGCATCATCTTACTAATGCGGTAAATGTCTTTTTCAGCTACGAATATAGAACAATGCGAGTATTACTTTCAGAAAAAAAAATTATTTCACTGGCAATTTCATATTTTTCTTAAAATTGCTTCATTGAAGTTCTGTTTATGATAATTCAATGTTTAAAAAGTTAAATACGATTCAGAAAATATTGAAAATAAAAAATATTTTGTTACTAAAAAAAATTATTCCTTCATAGTAAAGGCCTAAATTAAAAAATTATATATATTATTTTCATCTTATAATTAACCAAAACTCTGTATAAAAGTAAATTTCACATTAACCCTAAAAGTATTTATAAATACCAACAAACAAAATCCTGTTGAGCGTTAATGGTACATAAAAATGTAGAATTGGGCACTTGTTATATTATTAATTTCATTTGGAATGAATGAATTAAGTTTGAAAGACGCGAGTACCTGTGGTACTTATAAGTACCATGCCACGCTCAATGGAATTTTGTATTTTGTTGATATGAGTCTAGTACTTATTATATTAAGGTTAAAATATCAAATATTGGCCTCCCACTACATTTTACATAGCAAGATATCTTACCTTTATCAGTAAAATTTCTTTAAATAGTCCAAATTCTTTATAATCACACAAGCCGACTCAAAACATTAACATAGACGATAAAAACAACTCATCAGGAGATTTGCGTCGTATTTAGCAACTTTATTAGAGTAAGAAATCAAAACAAGAAATAACATTTTGCACTTTTTATATATATATATGTATTTATATAATATTTACAAAATTTATTGACATATCTTATGCAAAAAAAATTACAATCAAATTGGTACATCACTTTACCAAGATACCATAATAATATATAGATCTAACATAGACTTAATAAAAATTTAGAGAAGTATATTATTTTTTTTATAATAAACATGGATGTCGTCAAATCTACCATCTCTCCATTTTCATACCAGTAACATTTCTCGGGCTGTTGCCGTATTACATCGGATCAAAAGCGACATCCTTCCTCAAAGGCAAAATAATCCGATTACCAAAAATTGGTACAAGTTTGGAGGTTATTAGCGTATGAATTAAAACTTGTTTCTATGATCAAAAATATCCATTCATATTATTAGACATCTATCTGAAAAAGGTACCCATATCTGGGGTCACCAACTATTACGTTGACTCATTTTTATCAATTATTCAAATAAAAGATTTGACTTTATAAACAATAGTTCTATCGTATATTGATAAATATTTAACATCCCCCATGCAGCGATTCATTTGAGTTTGCTCATTTAAAGACGGATGTCCCCCGTGACCGTTCATATTCTCCACGGTGGCATACCGACAATGCAAAACGTATGTATGTTAAGCAATTTTACAGTTCAGTTACAAATTTTTATTGAAGAAAACATTCCAAACACTCGAAACTATCAAGCGCTATGTATCATTTGCCCCACAAAATTTTGAATATACAACGTCAAATCATGTTAATTTTACTGTATTTATACTTCGCCAACATATGTGGTCAACACATAGTGCAAGTTATTGAAAACTATGCGTTTTTCCTTATCAAGCTCTCGTCTTAAAAACAGAATGAGTCCTTTCGTAACTTTGCATCGATTTAACAGCATATTTAAAATAAATAATTAACTAACATACGTTCAGGTCACAAAAATTTAAAAACTTTTATTATTTTCTGATACAAAATCAGTACTGACCATACCATATAGCGGAAAGCATAATTTCTAGTAGATTATAAGTAATAAACATAATTCAATTTTGACGAAACTATCATGTTGACTTGCAAATTTAAAAAGATTTAGGCCAACTGTGCCCGTATTTAACAAGCTGTAGTTATCTTAAAAGTATAAAAAGAATATAGAAATCAATAGTTGTCTCAATACATTGTTAATGAGAGTTGACAAGATTTTTTTCAAAAAAATTAGTTGAATAAGGACATTGCAAATAATTTTGAAACTGAATATTTTAAGCACGACTACTCAATGGAACGCACAAAAAAGCCCCACTTATATGTATGGGGAGGTTAATTAAAAACATTTCTTTGAATATTTTGTTACATATAAATTGATATCTCTGCAAAATTTCATGCACACAGGTCCAAAACTGTAGAAACTAAGGCCGTGACAGACGGAGGGACGGACATGATGAATTATAAGGGTTTCTTCTTTCTTTACTATGGAACCTTAAAATGAGTGAGGTCTGATAGGGCGTCATATAAGAATGCCTGCAGGGCAATTGCAACTAACTATAACAGTCAAATCTACATATATTTTTAAATTCAACTTATCATTTATTAAACTAGTGTTGTGACCCCATTAAATACAATTTCACTAAATGCAGCACGGTATGAATTTGTACATCATATATTATTATTATTGAATATAAAACAAATCCATTTATGTATGTATTATATTAACAAACTTCTGCCGTTTTTGACAAATTGTTATTTAATTGACACAAAATAGGTCAGAAGTAATTCATTAGGGGAGAGACAGAGAAGCATAAAAGAATTATTATCATTTTACAGTATTTAGGCTGAAAAATGTGACCTGCTGTTCGCGCTATAATCATAATGTCGATTACACTATGAACAATAATTGGAATGCGACGTAGATATTGACACTTTAAATATGTTTACTTCAATGAAAATTTTAAGCCCTCAACTTAAGAAAATGCCAACTCTAAATAAATGAGCAATAATAATTAGCTGCGATGAAGACATGTGGATCGACAGTCTACCCGCACTCAGTAATACCTAGCAAAGATGGAACCCTTAAACGAGATTATTTATTGATTTTATTTAAAACGTGCTGGTCTTCCCTTAGAATTATCACAGATTGTTCACTAGGAGAGCGCGGGCGAATGCCGAGAGTTAAACGTGACGAGGGGAGCGAAATCCACTTTCGACAGCCACCGTGGGTACGTTATAAACTTCAAACATTAAAAGCTGAGGTCGCACCCATAAATGAACAACGAGCTCTCTGACACGAAAGTGTATTAAATTTAAAACTGTACACAAAAAACACATAATTGAAAAATTTTTCTAACCTTGTCAAGTAAATATTGAAAAGCGGGGTGTAACACAGTGTTGCCAAAACTAACATTGCCTAGAGTAATTAAAAAGTCTTAAATCTTTCCATAATTGTATAAGGGATAAAAAGTGTGTTTGTGATGTTTCAAGTTATAATGATTTTATAATACATGTGATAAGAAGTGGAAATATATCGGCCACTTCCACGTTAGTAACAACACAAACAAGAATACAAAAAAATTCAACCAATATTTTGATGAAATTTTACAAGAAATGCAACATTTACTTAAATTATTATCTACGGTACGACATTTACAAAGATATAATTCCAGTTATAAATGAGCGTAGTCAATGAGAATATTTAACGACTTGAATTTTCCTTCGAAGTCGTGTAAGTGACCATTGCATATGTCTCACATTTATTATTAGTGATTGTGGTTCGCTCTACGCGTCTATTTTTTTTTTTCGTCGCCCCTTACTATACAACTGGCTACCTATTTCGCTTATACAATTATGAATTGAGACCATCATCTCGCCAGTGGAATAACATACCTACATATATAAATTAATTAATTGTATATCTGTGCAATATTGATTTCTTGAATGCTTCATTAAATTCATAAGGCTAAAAAAATACAATAATCATAATATTATCAATGTTACCAGATATAATAACTTTACTTTTAAAAATAATATAACTAAATAATGCAATATATTTTTTTTTCAGTTTCACTTCCCATTCCATTCAATTTAATAATCAGCAATGCTTAGTTTTTTTAGACGTTAGGGTCTTTTATAATTATCCTTTTGCTTTACATTAATATTGTAATATCTTAAAACATTACATCCTCACTTTGTATTATTAATTCATATTTTAAAGGTATTTATCTATTATTAAATTTCCTTATGGTGACGGCATTTAAACTAATCTGCTATAAAATACTTCATCCCCCAGCAACAGGCGTCTCGTAGCGCAATTTGCAGGTCTGAAATTGACAATTAAAATAACACTTTCTTTAAGAACCGCGTAAACATGATCTAACTATCTATATATATATATATATATATATATTGTCGGTTGAAGAACCAATAAGTAGGTGAGAAAATTTTTAATTTGCTAGAAATATTTTAATTCTACTCATCCAATATATTTATTTTAGATCCTCGAGATGAGACAAAATTGTGAATCGCATGAAAAAAGAACAAGTATATAAATGCCTGTTGTTTGTACTTGTCCGTACTTGATTTCTATTTCTTTTTTAAAACTTATTCCAAAAGGAAGCATGTTGAAAGCCAGCGTAATATATGTGTGTAACTACTACAAAGATAACCTTTAGATAGCCGCTGTATCACTTGCAGCAGTTGGAGGACTGCTTGTTCTGCTCAGCCTCGTCCAGACGCCGCAAGTTTCCTGGCGCCCCGGGACCCGTCTCACTCTTTGGTAATTTTGTCGCTGAAAATACATAAGTTAGATATTTATTTGATACGTCATAAAGGTGGAAAACAGAAATATGACCCTTTTTGACTGTTTTTCATATGTCAACAAGAAAGTAACAGATATATTCAGCACAAAGTGTTTATAAATAAACCTGGCAACCATGAGTAGAACTTGTACCACTTATAATTGTTTAAGAATACACAGTATTTCTACTAAACTATTTACAAATATTAATTTTACACTACGATTGCCTACTACACACTACACTTTCACAGGCGTTAAATATGTTGCAAATTTAAAAATCATCTAGCGTAATTGCTATATTCTGTAATCTTCTAGTCACAGTACCAAAACTCTAAAAACCAGTATCTTTAAATATACAATTTAAAATAACGAAAAAAATAATTTTGCGTTACTCATATCAAGATACCCCAAAAGATACATAACATAAAAAAAAATTTTGCATACTTTATTTGCCCTCTTTTTAATTCTTGTATGAATATTTTTAAAAAGTAAGGTAGCGCAAAATATGTGAATTAATAAAATGTATCACTATGCCAAATTTTAAGTTTCTACATCACATGGTTTCTGTGATCACAGAGGATAAAGAGACCCATAGAGCAGAGAGAACAAATGAGAAGGTGTAGAGCCAAATAATCTGTAAAGATTGCTGTCAAAGGTGAAGTTACTTCTTTGGCCTAAATTCAGATTCACCAAGAAAGGACTTCAAGAATCCCAGCTCATTTGAGAAGGTGATTGCAAGTCAAAAGAAACCTCCCACACACACACCCCATTCTATGCAAACCACAAAGCCCCAATAAATGCAAAGTTTTGATGAAAAAATTAGCACATCAGTTTATTGCAAACATCATAAAACCACCTCTTCAACTATCAGAGCAATTAGATTGAATGATGAAGTCATATTTCAAGTAGAATCTTTTTTTAAAAAGATAGCAGCATATCTTACCAAGCACCCGGTGCAAAGGATTTTGTAACTGTAAAAGATAAAGAGAGAAAGAAAAGTAATATGCAAAAAAGATATTTATTGATAGCTCTGGGAAAAAGTTATGAAATTTTCAAAGCTGAAAACCCAAACATCGACCCATCATTGACATTGGTCACTCAAAATTTTGCAAGTTGCGCCCAGAACATATTTGCCTGAGACATCAAACACCATCAAATTTATGTTTGTGTAAATATCATGAAAAGTTGACTTTAATTTTGCATGCAATCAAGTTTTTACCAAATTATACCTCAGAATTTATTAAACTGGTTCTTTGTGAAGACAGCTGTGATGATTGTTTTTATCAAAGATTTACAAATTCGAAAAATATGATTGAAAAATTACCTGACACTATAAATTTTGAAGAAGAGACAAGGTACCACCAGTGGATGATGGATGAATCAAAATTAAATATCAAACAGATGATCTCCTCGACCTTGAAAGAAGCTATTCAAAACTTGGAAACAGAACTACCACACTTCCTGCAACAAGTTTATGTCACACAAAATTACAAATTTCAAAACTTATTTTTCAATCTGATGGAACTGGACAGGACAGCACTTCAAACAAAATTCAACCTGTATCGCAATGCTGCAATTATGTTGGATGGCATTTCTCTGTAACAAGTCATGGAAAAGGGTCAATAGATGGTTTAGGAGGCATATTAAAACGAAGTGTTAAAAAAGCCGCACTTTCAAGAAAAATAGATTCACATTCCACCGAGGATTTTTTTCACTGTGCAAAAGAGATTTGTAAGAGAATTCTCCAACTGGAGAAATTGATCAAATAGATAAATTATGTTCTCAAACAGGAAAATAAAATTTTCCTGTTGAAGGATGTTGGATTTGTTGGATCCCTGACAATAGAAAAGTCTATTGTTTCATAAAAACAAACAAGTGCAAACCCAAAATAGCGAATATCTCTTCAAATCCGAAAAAATATCACAATGTTGATTTGATAATTGGAAAAGTGGAAAATGCTGCTGAACAAAATTCTGAAACGATCAAAACAGAACATGAAATTGCTACTTGGGTTTTAGTTTCATTTGCAGGAAAAAGAAATTTCAAGCATTTTCTAGGACAAATTATAAACAAGGACTACTTTGCAATAAGAGTCAAATTTCTGCAACGGAAAGAAAGTTTTTTCACTTGGCCTGAGAATGAGGATTCTTCAGATATCTATATTAAAAACATCAAAAAAAATTACGTGAACCTAACTTTGACCAGCGATTACATTTCACTTTTCCTAATTTTGATTTTCCTCGGTATACAATGGTCTTAAGTTTGTTGTTACGTAGTAATTGAAAAATGTTCATAATGTTGTAGTGTAAGTCACAAACCAACAGTATTGGAAGTCTCGCATAAGATTATTAATAAAATTTTTTTTGATGATTCAGAATCTTTTCGTTTTTGCTTAAATGACTTCAATATTAATACTATAATACTGCACTGACAGAATATTAAATTATCGAACCACGAGGAAGGAAACTGAACTTAAAATATTATACAAATAATGACTTCTTTCCTGTAATGTAAGTCATAGTATTACTATTTTAGATTTTAATGAGAAATAAAACAGGTAAAAAATTTTATTAATTGCTAAAAATATGCACTGATACATTAATATAATATAATGATTAATTTTTTCTAATGTAAAATCATTTTTAAATAAGATATTACTACCTACTAAAGTGTTAAAGACTTACACTACATTCATTGGAAATAGCCATCAAACAAAATAGATTTTGTCTTTTTTTTCAGAAATTCTAATGTGATCCTAACAATTGGTTGCATTTCCTTGATTAAATTATTTAAAGAATGGACCATATGATGCGTACTACACAAATCAATAGACAGGGCTATATTCAAAACTGGTGTGATAATTTGAATGCAGAAGCAATTATAACAAGTGGAGTATAGACGCATTTTAATGCATCTCACAACATTTGGATATTATATGACCATTCAAAATTCGTACCTAACATTATCATATTTTTTTATATTTGACTGTATTCTGAATGAAAATAGATAGAGATAGGATATGAGACAAAGTTCTTTATAATACGATTTTCAGTTGTTCTCATCTACTGATGACAACAATAAAAGTATAAAATTAAATTATATAGCATTTATTGTCCTTAACTCATACTGACTATTTCGTTTTCTCAATTAAAGGTGACTATGAGATACATACATAGTCAATATTGTAATTATAAAACCAACACTCCTTAATATTTCAATTGACTTAAGAGATATTAATTTTTTTTCAGACAAATACTATAGTGAAAATTATTTAAACATTTAGAATTTCATATAGTAATTTCTAAGTAATGTTAGTACAAACAAATATATCAAATATATCAAACATATTGACGGACGTTACATATTCAAATGAACAGACAAAACAATGACATCCTGCTCTAAAGTAAAAAAAACATTCAATGTACAGACATTAGAGTATATGTCCTAGTCAAAGTAAATAACACAATCAGTTAAGTGTTAAGTACAGACTGAAAAAAATCTGGTAAAATTACGATAAAAACTGAACTTCAGCATCGTATCAAGAAAATAATATAAAAGCGTGAGTTAAAGAAGGGAAAGAATTCTGCTTTAAGACGATTTTAAAAGCGTGAATTAAACCTGAATTCGTGGTGCCTAGACCATGATTATTCCACAATTTGGTGATGTTGAAAAAATAATCTGAATAAAGTGAAAGGACAGGGAAAGCGCTCCTGCGAGTTAAATATATACCAAGACCTGTGGCAGGTATACACATTGTCTTGCGTGTATTTTAAACTAACTTCTGAGAGATTTACTCGCAACATCACCATCATCAACCAGTGATAGTGCAACCTGATGGTTGCACTCTGATGATAGCAAAACCTCTCTATAACTAGCCAATCAATTGTTTGACATGTGCACATGACATGGTACTCTTAGACAGAACCTGGCAGGATATGACAAGGGTCAACAGCTGGAATATACATCCCCAGAAACTGGCCTAAACTTGAATGTAGCCAAAGAGCAGGTACATGGTAATAATGGATGAAGGCACAGTGGTGGGAGACCTGCATGTCGACGGTGAGAGTTCCGAAGAAGAGAGCTCCTTTTGTAATGAAGAAAACGGTAACTTAGCTGAAATCAAGGAGCAGCTCTATGGAAACTGTCCACTACTTTTATCATAATCCACCTCCTGTCGAGGCAGTTAAAGAAGTTAATTTACAAAATCATCATCGGACATAATGTATATGGCAGCAAGTCGAGTGTCCTCACAAAAAGAAACCCAGACCTACTGGACAGCTGGGCATGCAAAATACTGCAGAAGGTTTACGGCTCGGTAAACACCCAACGTATCTCAACTAACGCAAAGCTCAGTGTAAAGACAGTGTATCAGAGACCAAGTATTAACAAAGAGTGTGGCTATTATGGAGTAAAACCCATCAAGTACATGCCTAAAACTTGGCAGCGTAGGGCTACGCAGCTGATATTGTGAAATAAACCACAGAAGAGAAGACTGACGGGTTGTCAAATGAAACAGTGGCTCGACAAGATGGAGGAGGACCTTTAAAAATGGTGAAGACCAGGACTGGAAGGGCTTTAGTGCCGTGGATTAGTCTTTAGGCTCACTAGGTCTCTAAAAGAGGTTTTTGTTTTGGCTTTAGTGCCGTGGATTAGTAGTAGAAGTATAGAAATAACCTAGATCAATGGAAACTTAAGAGCGTAAACACAAACATATACTTACATTACAAGTTGGAACTTTAGAAAAGTCGAGAGAAAATAATAAAAATAACGGTGGGAATTTTTGTATAAAACCTAGGAAATTAATCAATAAAGTCACGTAAGTAAATTTTAATATTTGTACAAGTGAAATTTTCGACTGCCAGTTTTTCCAGAGTTCATTTGTGAGCACACATAAGTCATAAGAACTTTTTTTTTATATGGAAAATGCCTATTGATTGGAAAAATAGAAATCGTTTATTCATTTCTATATGACAGCTAAACAATATTGGGTAATCTAGATAAGTAGATACCTAATTATGCAAACGCGTACAAGTTTTTGTGTTCCGAACGTTCGCCATAGTCAGTTAAAAGCTGAAATGTGTGCGTACAACAACATATAAAGATCAATCTTCATAAAGTGCTTATTATGCCATCTTATATAGAAATGTTCGGTCATTTTAAACGTTAAGTTATTGATTGAACAACACTGGGAAACCTATTTGGGAAATTGTTATAGTAATTAATTGTATAACCAACAAAGGAAATCAGATACAATAATGGTTACTAAATGTAATTGTGTCAGGTAGTTGGGGCACATTTTCAAGTGCAATTGCTCAGATCCTGTCAAAAAAGTTTCTCAAAAATAAAGAAATTTATACTTTAAAAGACTAAAAACACACATTTGTAATCAAAAGACCCATTGAGACCACCCCATCGGGACATATTACTCCTCATAACTTTGCAGTCTAAACACCTATATTCCCACGCATCTCAGTATGTCGCGTGGTGCAGCGGGTGACGGACGTGCATTGCTCTAATATTATTGGAAGCGGAGGTATGTACATTTCTGAGGTCAAAAGTCACCCCTGACACTGAGAATAGTTATATTATTGCAGTCATTTTATGTTTTATCATCTATTTCAATAAATTACCATCACAATGACCGGTTTTTTAAGTGACAGACAAATTGCACAACTATTGGAGGGCAAAGTTTACGAACCTGGTTCAGCAACCATCCATGAAACCACAACAGCTGCCTGTGATAATGAAGAAATCAACGACTGTGAGGAAGCGAAGGTAGTTAGCTGTTCTGAAGGGAGTGTCTTAGATTCAGATGTGCATACTGACTCTTCGAGTTAAAGCACTGAAGAAGAAGATACTAGGCAAACTTCTGGATTTTATAGAAGTAAAAATAGATTCAAGTTGTCTAAAAATCCACCTAGCTCATTCCACGTAAGACAGCATAATATTATAACACACCTTCCAGGCCTTTCCTGATGACCTAATAGAAATTGTGTGCTTTCATACAAAACCAAAAAGTTACGGAATTTACTGAAAAGTACAAAAGCCAGAGAGCATACTGACCATGTAAGTTTGTTGGAAATGAGGGCAATTTTAGGACCTTGCTGCTTGCCAAAGTTTTCAAGCCTAGACATGAGGATGTTGAAAGTTTGTGGGTTACAGATGGTACAGGTCGCAACGTCTTTAGGCTCACTATGTCTCTAAAAGAGGTTTTTGTTTCTTTTATCGGCTTTACGGTTTGATGATACAGATACGAGGGCCGTAAGAAAAGAGAGTGACAGAGCTGCACTTATTTCTGAGATTTTTAACAAATTTATAGATAATTGTCAGAAATATTATAGTATATATATTTGTCTGTAAATGAAATGTTATGTATATTTAACTGTAGATGAAATGTTATGTCCATTTAGAGGTAGATGCTTTTTCCGAGTATACATGACGTCCAAATCAGCTAGCTACAGAATAAAGGTGTTATGTTTGTGCGATGCTAAAACTCATTATTTGTATAATGTATTTATTTACACCGGAAAGACTGATACGAATAGACGAAATGGACCTTCTGTACCTACACAAACTGTTTTGAAATTGGCGGAACCTGTAATGAGAACTAATAGAAACATTACAGGTGATAACTGGTTTTCATTAATTGAATTGGTTGACAAGCTGAAAGAAAATGGTTTGACTTATGTAGGAATTATGCGCAAAAATAAACGGGAAATGCCACCCGAATTTATGCCATGTTAAACACGCCCTGAAGTTTCTAGTTTATTTGGATTTGGCAAAAAGTAAGTGTTATAATAGCCAGAGATCATATTGTTTTATAATAGTACAAAAGGAGGAGTGGATGCCGTGGACCAAAAATGTGCTAATTATTCAGGGGCTAGAAGAATGCAAAGTTGGCCATGCATTATATTTTTGGCAATCACGAACATTTCGATGGTAAACGGTTTACGTTTTGTGGAAAGCTGCAAATTCAGAAAAGTGTCTAAAGAGGCATAAATATATAAAAAACATTGCAATTGAGTTGGTAAAACGATTTGTGCAGGTTAGACAACATGACAGTACAAATTTGTAAAATACAACAATGCAAATAATTCAGCGAATGACAATCAGGAAAAAGCAAAAAATACAATTTATAACTATAAAACCAAAGAAAAAATATTTTCATAAATGAGCATATATTACATTTTTAATATATCAAGAATTATCACTAAAAATAGAAATATAAATAAAAATCTTACCACGTACATACTTTTACATAATAACTTTTACAAAATGTTATAAAACATAATCAATAATAAATTGTAGCCATTGCCTAAAGTAATTAAAACTATGGTTAACTGACAAAATTTATCCTTTTTGAGTTTCATGTAAATTTTTTTGATAACCCTGCTGGATCTGCGAGTTTCATTGTTACTATGTTACATCTGTGTACAGAGCATATTATAAAATACAATCTGCACTTTTTTGTTTTATCTTCCTGGTTTTCAAAGAATTCCATTAAAACAGCATTTACTAACTATTTTGAAAAATAACCTAATTTTTCATAATAAACTAAAATATTTCTCATTTGTCTGATTGACTTTTAAATAACACTTTGAAGGAGCTAATACTTTTGCCTATTTAAGAATGTCATTTTTATTCTTATGGCTTTTCTCAGTGTCCTTTAAACTGTCAAATAATATAATAAGAGCAAGGATAGCATTGCACGATTTCTCTATTGAAGAAAATTATTGTCTATACTATTTTGGCTGTGAAAATTAAAAAAATAGTGTTTTGACTAGATCTCATGTATTGCCCTATAACAAAATAAATTTTCAATGTCTAACTCACCAATAGCCAAAAATATCTCATTGACATTCATGGCAGTCTTAGCACTGGTCTCCATGAAGAGTAGGCCATTCTCATCGGCGTAAGCCTGTGCCTCCTCTAACTCCACCATGCGCTTGCTGCCGAGATCCGTCTTATTGCCAGCCAGCGCAATCACTATGCTCGACGAACCCAACCTTTGCAATTCCTTCACCCAGTTCTTAGCACGGCCGAATGTCTCCTGTAAATCACATGTGATATTAACAAATTATTACAAATTGATAGTGAAGGTGAAAACATTTAGCAAACTATCTCTAAATTTAATAAAGTTAAGCAATAAAAAACTATCGACAACTTGATAAAATTTCGCAAATACATATTTGAAAATATACGTTCATTTAACTTTAAGGATAACAAAGAAATATTTAAAGAAATAAATTCAGAGTTAAAGTACACTTACACAACAACGCACAAGTTGTTTTTCACCATTTTTCTTTATCAAAAGAAAACTTACGTAAACTTTGTTTAAACTATAATTTACAAAGGTTTGTTTTAGAAACAAAATTGATTTAATAAAATTCTTCCCATACAAACAGTACTATTTGCAGCAAGCGACTTGATTTTTTTAAATTGTATTTCAGCTTGTCACATAACAATTACACATGGAATCATAAAGTAATAATTTTTAGATTTATTCCTTTAGGTGGATTATGAGACGTTCCTTTGTACCAAATTTCAAGATTCTTGATCAAAAGATACTCTTAGTACATTAGATGAGTATCGAAGTTAGTGATTTTTGAAAGGCTATATCTGTATATTAATTTTAACTTAAAACTATGGTTGTTTCTGAAAAAGGGTGTTGACAAACGGAAAACAAAGTGATAAGTGTTCCCTTTTTCATTCTATAGTGCAGAACTCCCAATAAAATGCAAAAAACTAAAATAAGTCACAAAATACATGAAAATTCACTTAAAATTTGATTTAGAATGTCTATTTGCCAGTAATAAAAACGTGACATTTGTTCGATTTTTCTAGTGAAGTGGATTTCATGAGGTATTTATAAATATGGAAAATATTATGCATATTTCTATTAAAAAAGAAAAATGGAAAAAAATCTACTTTTCTAGACCACATTCATAAAAAAATTATTAATTTTACATGACAAATACCATAAATACCCTATTTACAAGTCGATTTTAAAATTTTTAAATACAATTACGTGTAGGAGAAAAGCAAAAGAACAGGCAAAAAATAATTTTCCTGCTCTTCACATAGCTGATAAACACTTGAACTTTTCATCACTTTTCGCATGGTGTTTAATTTTTAAAGTATAATTTTCATACTATTTAACCCTTTAAGCGTCAAAGTAATATAAACGTTTACACCACCTCTCAAACCTCGAATGTAATCAAAGTCTTGTGTATTCCTGGAGATAAAAATAAATCGAGTTTTTTCTACTTCGACATAATTTAAAAACCTACTGGATTAGTTTTTCTTTCCCTTTACTATTCGCTTTAAAGAAGTTCCCGGTGATAGTATTATTTTCTTTCATAATAAATATACCCCAAGGATAAACTTATAGAATAGTCTATATTGATTTGTGATTAGAGAAATTTCCTCATTGATGGCTATATATCTGGTTGTCCAGAGTGGGAACTTTATAAAACCAGTATATTTTACTACCACCAAAAAAAATAAAACTATGATTATATGTATAGTGAAGCTCTTAATAATTAAAAAAAAGGTATAGAAAATGGTATGAAAAATAAATCCATTAACACATGTCCATTATCCATACGTAGTCGTAAGCAAAAGTTAGCGACTTCTGAGTTAGTAATTCCATGAATTCTCCCGAAGTGGTTACAATTTCGTAGCATTTTTGGGTTTAGCGGAGTCTAACCACATTTGTGTCTCTAACAGATGTATGTTACCAGACGAAATAATGTCTATTTTAAAAAATAACTAGGTACAAGATCTATGGCTACATTTTGATCGCCTTTTCATGGCGATTAACACGGTGGTAGAATTAGTTTCAAATTAGTGCAAATAAAATCGTCATTCCAAAACTAGGGGCAAGTAAATAATTTTTTATTTGCAACCGAAGTACAATTTATTTTTAAACTTATATCGTTATTTTCGGGTATTTCATTGCGAATATCAAAAACTTATTAACGAGAAGTTTAATGGGCAAAACATAACACAAAGAAATTCAAAACAAAAAATGATTTACAAAAACAGAAAAACAGAATATACCATAATAAATCATTACATTGAGTTAAAATAACCGACACATTATTACCTATATTTTACTGTGTAAAGAGGGAAGCGATATGACAATACATTAAATGTGTAGACTAAAAGTTGTGGAACAAATTAAAAACCGATGTCAAGATTACATCACTGATTGCAATGGAATTTACTTATGAACCCTATAAAATATTAATCGCATCTGAAATATTCATATTCAAAATCAACTTAAAAAAACACAAATGCATTCAACTCTGGTACTATTGTCATCAAGCTAGTGATAACCCTGAACTTGTAATGACTCACCCCCCCACCTGTGACCCGACAGACGTTATGAAAACCTACAAGTCCATCAACATAGTTGTTTACAAGCTACGAGAGACTATTAGCAATGTTCGCACTTGTGACAGATTTATTTTTTATACTTGCCGAGGAATTTAACAAGTAATATTGATTACACACACACAGAGCATTTATCAATTCTTGCAAGGAATGTGAACGTGTCTAACCTTATATGAGACCAAAGCGTTTGACAGTTTTTGTTATTAATTTCGTGTATAAACATTTCACAACTTTACTATCATCACAGTTTGTTCCAATTATGTCTTACGGAGTTTTCCACGTGTTCTATATATATTTATCTCTATATATATACTATCTCTTCTTCTATATATACTATCTCTAGTTATACTTGTTTGTACACAAGTTTTTTAATTGACTTTAAAAAGGAAGTGGTTCTCAATTTGTCGGTATTCTTTTTTATATATGTCTTCTCAACCGATTTGGACGATTCTTTTTTTATTTACGAGGGTATACTCCCAGTATGATCCCATGAAAATATAGAAACTAGGTCCAGCCAATCTGGACAATTCTTTTTTTTATTTGGAAGGGTATACCCGCTCGTTTGGATAATGAATGTGTGTGGTACCGATATTTGGTAAGAACCTGCCGTACCTGAAGAACCATATTTGTCATAGAATTACCCAGAAGTGAATAGCACATGTACTGAACTGATTAGAACCTGATAATGGAAATTGAAAATATACCATAGAATTTCTCAAAATAGAACAGTGCAGGTGCTGTGATCGAGTTTCTATGATTTAGGTCTAATTATAATCTAATAAGATACGACTAAGGGCTACATAAATTTACTCCTTAATAAAATCAGGGTGCAATGATGAAGACGGAAAGTGACGACGGGAACTTTTTAATGATGAAGAGCAAACCCATAGAGTTTGGACCTAGTTTGACTTATCTTGATGTGACAAGAAGTAATAGGATAAATAGGTAGGTAAGTATATACATCTACATACAAAATAATTTCAACCTTTGATCCATAAAACCCAACGTTGCAGGTGTACTGCCTGCCTAAACCATGAGACTTAAAGATCTGTTATTTTTAAACTAATAATTTAGGTCCCAAGTAAACACTTTCTCCTTGAACTCCAGGTTCCAACTCCTCAGTCCTTATGCTGCGGAGTATTGCTCACCCATTCTATAAAACTAAAGGATTTGCTGTTTTTGAAATAGTATTGTGGGTCTTAAGGAGAGATTCTGTAATTGAACTCAGGATTCAAACTCCTCAGTTTTGATATTGTAGGAGTATTTACTGACTGCCTAAACTGTCAGACTTGAGAATCTACTGTTTTTAAATTAGTATTATGACTCTCAAGCAGATACTCTGCCGCTAAGCTTCGGGTGCCAATTCCTCAGTTTTGACACTGTGCGTGTACTGCCTGCTTAAATCGTAGAACTTGAGGATTTGCTGTTGCTCAGTTAGTGTTTTATGTTTTAAGCAGGGACTCAGTCATGGAATTCCGGGCTGAAATTCCTCAGTTCTGTTCTGCAGACATTACTGCCCGCCTAAACTGTAAGACTTTAGACCGTTTCCAAAGCAGTATTGTGGATCTTAGGCAGAGACTGCCATTGAACTCTGGGTTTCTACTCTTCAGTCCGGATGCTGCAGAAGTATCTGCTGTTACTAAAATAGTACTGTGGATCTAAAGCAAAGTAAATATGCATATACAGGTATACATAAAAAGGCATGAAGCAACTAAGTTATTAGTTGGAAGTTAAATAAGTAAGTCAGTACAGGTATAAACCAATACATAAATTGAAGAAACATTAGTACGTAGGTAGGTAAGCAAGTAAGTATACACAGGTATATACAAAGACATACAGTAACTAGAAAATTAGTAGGTGAATGTATATTATGTAAAGGTATATATACAGGCTTGAAGTTCATGACTACAGTGAAGCAAGAAGAGGGAATGCAAGTTATATATATACCTATACATGTATGTGTGTGTGTGTATACATGCATGTATGTATGTAGGCATATATCAGTATATTTAGGTTCATCAAATGCTATAGACATCTATTCCCATTTCATAAATGAGGTATTATTGATATTGAATTCATGGCCAGTTTTGTGAAATTCTGTGTATAACAGGCACTAAAAATGGAAAAAGAAAACATTTTTTAAAAAAAATTGAACCGACTTAAAATAACCTTCGAATAAAAAGTGCGCTGAAAGGTATAAAATAATGAAGACATAATTACTTTTTTTGCAGTATGGTATTCCTTATATATAAATTTGCAAAATACTGTTACTGCTAGAGATTTTTGGAGTTAGTGCCGAGTAAAAAATAGCACTCATCTGTGTGTGTGTGTGTGTGTATATGAGTGTGAATTTTAATAGCGCAAAGGTGGAAATCGGCCTCACCTCCAATGGATTTGTGAGCAATTACTTAACAGGACATAGTTGTATACATTGCTAAGTGCCGCAGCCTAAATAATTTTTTATTTTCTATTATGAAACTCCAATTACTTAACTTCTTTTGTCCTTCTTGGGTATGACACACAACGATAAATGATTTCTATGTTCTATAATGCCATATCGAACACTATTATTTTTCCATCATACACACACATCATAAAATCATATCTATGTTGTTTCTCCTCGCTGTGTCTCTACATCGCGCTGTAAATAGCTAACAGATAGTTTTTTAAATTCCATTTTGTTTTTTTGTTCACATCTATATAAAATTGAATATATTTTTATGGGACTTTTATTATTACTTTACGACAGGACGCTGAACAAAGAAACAATAACTATCATAAGTCATCAATCACCTGAACGAATGGGGAACATTGAAATTCAATATTATCTTAATTTATTAAAAAACCTATAATTCAATATCACCTTATCAACAAAGTAACAAATATATATAATAATAGCAATAATAATTTTCATCATGAAATCTGAGTGACTGAGCCTTACTTAAATAATGCAAACTGTTCTTGTTTTTAAATACCAATCAGAACCAAATGACATCTATATTATTTCATCAGTCATAGTTTATTACATTTACATTCACAGAAGGGTTTAAACTGTGTTAGAAAAAATACAATATAAGTTTTTCGGAGTAAATTTTAACAGAATTTTGTTAAAACTTACTCCAAAAATCTTAACAGAAGTTAATCTCGACATGGTAATAAGTATTTTCATAACAGTAAGGAATTTTCTAGTGCAGAAATGGCATTAAGGAAACAACTCCAGGATGTATAAATAACATGTCAGTTTTAGTAATAACATGCAAATTATTGTAAAAGTAATACAAATTATTGTAAAAAAGCAAAATAAGTTGTTTGTAATAAGTGAACTTCAAATTGAGTTTTTACTGTTCTTGTTTTATTTGAAAGAAAATTTATACTAAACCATATTTTGGTACCACTTATGATGTAAATAAAAAGGGGACATAATTTGTGAAAAAGAGGATTTTAACTGTAAGCACCACCGCTCACAGTGTAATTTGTTAAAAAGAGGATTTTAATTGTAAGCACTGTTCACAGCGTAATTTGTTAAAAATATGATTTTAATTGTAAGCACCGCTCACAACGTAATTTGTTAAAAAGAGGATTTTAACTGTAAGCATCACTCACAATGTATTTTGTTAAAAAGATGATTTTAATTGTAAGCACCGCTCACAACATAATTTGTTAAAAAGAGGATTTTAAGTGTAAGCATCGCTCACAATGTAATTTGTTAAAAAGAGGATTTTAACTGTAAGCACCGCTGACAACATAATTTGAAAGAAAATTTATACTAAACTATTTTTTAGTACCACTTATGATGTAATTTGTCAAAAGGAGGTTTTTATTGTAAGTATGCTCACAACGTAATTTGTTAAAAGGAGGATTTTAATTGTAAGCACTGCTCACAAGATAGTTTGTTGAAAAGAGGATTGTAAGTACAACTCATGTTATAATTTGTTAAAAAAAGGATTTTAAAATAAGTTTACGACAGAAATTATAAAGTTGTTGCAAGAAAACTACATGAAATTATATTTAAATTTTAAGAAAACCATTTTTTTACACATCCATCAGCAGTAAAATGGTTTTGTAAATTTTGTAATTATCAAAGACGTATTTTCTAACTTATATTTCAATTAAAAAAAGAAAAAGAAATTCACTTTCGCTGATCTACACTCATACTAATTGGTTATTAACTTACATCAAAATTACACATTTAATGAATTTTTGGGGAGTAATAATAATAGAAACCTCATTGCGGCTTCAAACCACTTCTTGTTTAATTTTGTATTCAGACACAGACACAGTTAAAAGCACTTGATCCAAATACCTTGTGAATGTGGACTCGCACATAGACACAAAATAAGAATTTACACGCTTAGCTGTTTGAACATTAAATGCTGCAGTTGAAGGACACTTCATTTGGTCCAATTGCAATGTGAAAAATTATATTTGACTTTAGATATATATATATATATATATATATTATATTTGACATTGACATGATCAATATTGTTATGGAAAGCATCAATGAGCATGAATGATGATGAACTTAATGGATTTGGTGGTGAAATAAAAAAAAACGGTATTTCTGTTGAATAAACATAAAAATATTTTATGTTTATTCAATTTTGGCATGTTCCCCATTATATTAGTAAAACAATCAGGCACGTACAACATACAAAATTATGTGTAGCTGATTTTCTACAACTCAAATAGTTTTCAAATCATATTTTTAAAACCAGTACTATGTAAAAAAAAAAACATTTTGTCACATCCTGAAATAAGCGCAAGTGTAATGACAGGCCTAATAACTGGCTTTGGAATAACATCGCAAACGCTGCTTGTTTTGAAATTATTTAATATTTATGTAGATACCAAAGTACCATTTACCAAAGCATTTACCGCAAGTTTTCCTAACTTATACTAAACGAACTGCCTAATTTATGAATTCATTCACCTTCATCCTAATTAGATTAGCTACCACATAATTACATTATCAATCGTCACAACATCTTCTATTTATTGAGAGTTTATTATAAATATATTTTTTTATGATTTTTGTACTTCTTTATTTATATACCTCAAACACCGCTAAAGCAAAACATATTATGGTAAAAATCTGAATAGTGATTAATTATCAAATTCTTTAAAAATCTGAATGATAACAGTGCGATACATACGTCAAAAGCCAGATAAGGTTTTTGTGTACATATCTCTACATAAAACGCAAAGATATAAGGACAAAATTAACATGCCGTTATGATAATTCCATTTAGTATATTACAGTCCACAATTAAATTACAAGTCCGATGGTCACATATACAAAAACGTGGAGATCAATTATATTAATGAAAAGTTGAGTAAAAAAGTTAATAGAACATAAAAAAAATCAAGGTGTCACAGAATGCCTGGCAGATGTGAAACATCTAAATTTTTTTATATTCCTATACTGAAATATTTTCATTTCAACAAACAGAAAAGGAAAAAAAACAAACATTTAGACGGTTGTTAATAATAAAATATTCATTTAATTGTAATATTTTATTTTTATGAAATAATTTAACAGAAATATTTCTCAACAATCTTTGTAAATAAAGACTTTTAACGTTTTAAGACAATTTAATGCAATACACTGATATAAACGTGTAAAATTGTAAGCATTAGTAAATTAAAAACAATGCAGATTCGAATTAAACCGCAAAGAGCTGACAAGACGCGAAGCTGGCCAAATGGCAGACAAGATGCGGAACTAGCCAAATTAAGCTGGAAAGAGCCACAATACACGAAGCTGGCCAAAGCGCGAAGCTAGTAAATTGAGTCGGAAAGAACTGACAATACACAAAGCTGGACAAAGGGCAAGACGTGTCTTGCCATAAAACATTTTAACTCTCATTCAAATGCGCCAGACAGTTCTGATACAAGATGCGTCTTACATTCAGAACATTTTAACTTTCATTCAAATTCAAATGCACAATTCAAAATTGTAGTATATATTAATATTCAATACGTATACATTACTTTATATTGTTATAATTTGAGTATTCCAGTATAAGAATACTATATGTTTACCATATGACTACTATCAATTTGGATAACTGTAGTCCTATTTTGTAATTAGAGATGAGATATATACTTAAATGTATTTGTTGAAAACATATATCAAGTAAGGTCACAAAAATGAAAAACTGTTACTTTCTAAAAGTTGTGTAGCTTACACAATGGAATAGAGACTTGAGTTATTAGTTAGCTTATACACAAAAACTATATACTATCTCAGAGACTATAAAACAAATGATGAAAAACAACGTTACCTGATTGGTGATGTCATAAACAACAATAGCTGCCTGGGCTCCTCGGTAATACATAGGTGCTAAACTATGATATCTGAAACAAAAAAACATCACCCCTTCATATCAAGGTCCTAACCATCAAGAAATGTTAACTGTGACCCGACATGCAATATACAAATTTCTTTATAGAAATAATTAGGCACATTCCGTCAACATTTAATTTTGTTTTCCTTCTATCAAACTGAAACATACACACCCTGTTCTTCAATGACACAGGTCATATTTTCCTATTGAATATGCATTTATTGTTAAACTTTGCAAGGTGGAAAAATTAAGGAAAATGATTGATAGGATGATTCAGTTTTGTCATATTTTTATCAATGTAGATATAAGACAGGTATACTAATAAATAATATGACTTCAGTTTTACAAAACAGATTACTCATAAGAAGGTCGTCTTGCGTGATGCCGTTTCACCCCAAAATCTAAATGCGTATACCTATATCTATTCATCGTCAACCGAGACACGGTAAGCAGTAATGAAAGTCATACTTCTCTAACCCAACATTACTTTTCACATCAGTCATTATAACACAGGCCTCTAAGACCTAAATACATACATTATTTTTAAATAGGTCTTTAGTGAAAAGGAGTCAGTGGACACTCGCTGTCAAAATCAAATATACTTACTGCTAATCAAACTTAATTTGTTAAGAAAATATTACAATAATTGTAATTTAAATTGTCATGACAAACTATACATTTCATTATATTATAGATTTCACAATATCTATCATAAAAACATTTTTGATTGACTTTTTTTGTATTTATGTAAATCATAATCTATTATTGATCAGATTCAACCTTAATAATCAGCTTTTATACCTTTATATAAAATATATTAATTAAAACTTATCTCAACCATTGATTTTTCTATGTAGAGCACAAAAGCAAAATATGTGTTAAAACGGCCCATAATAAATAAACATCATCTTAATTGTTCTATGTTGAATATCAAACGGAACTTATATGTAAATAGTTCATAATGAAATTTTAAACTTCGATTCATAATGAAATTCAATAATCATTATGTACTGGGCGGGCAATAATTTATCACAAAATAGATAAGTGTATATGGAATTCCATACTGTATAATATATATGTACAAGGACAAAGATTTTAAAACAAGGTAAATTTTAATTGAAAATGGTGACAATATTTAACAAATTTAACAATTGGTACAAATAATTTCGGCAAAAGATTCACTTTATAGTAAGTCATTTTTGCAGTCAACTATGTGTGTGAGAATTTCACAATCATTCCAATCTATCAAAAAATAGGATATGTCTGATGCAATGTTTTCTTCTTATCACTTTCTGTCACACAAAGGAGTATTACAAGGGCTCTAAACGGTTATGACTAATATGCTTAGAGGTGATTGATATCTAATAAATGCCAAATCTAACAAAGAAATTTAATAAAAATTAATCTCAATAGGAAAGAATGAGTACACAAACAGAACAAGCATAAAGTCAAACAAATCCAACAATGTCGATGTCACTAGAAACTCGCAGTTTTTCTCACATTCTTTGACGAAACCAATTTTCCAAACATATCAAAGTTGACACTCATTTATCATCACGAACACACTAGTATCAAAGAATATTTCAAGAATTTACAATTTCCTAAAATATATTTTGAAAATAAGACAAGTTTTTCTATATACTATTCAAAAACTTTTCTTCGCTCTTTATATACAAATTTCATTATAAAGAAACACCACTGAGGTGTTAATAAACAATGCCAACATTAATGAAGTGATGAACACTTTCAACTACACAAACAATGTAATAAATATTAACCTATAATAAGTTAACTCATGGCCATCGTTCACCTGTAATCTCTGTAAATGGTAGGACCATTTAATTTATTTTAGAACATTTTATTAATGCTAGAACCAGGTGATATTGCAATGGCAATCACTTTGAGGCCGATAATTTTACTACTTGGCTGAATCGTATAAAGGTTGTTTGATAAAATAATTATTGTATTGTAAATAATCTTATCAGATAATCAAATATTATTAATTTTATTTATACAAGTTTCTGCATACAAATTAGAATGATTATGGTAAAAAGTAAAATTTGTGATAAGAATTGAAGTTCTGTTTAAAAAAAAAATTATAAACATTCATCATTAAGCCTTTCTTCAATAAAGTTTTATATTATCAATGAACATAATTTTGCTAGATACAACAATCATTAGCAACATTGAATTGTTACATAATAATGACCTTCTACACGGCAAATTAAAATTTACTTAACACAATCCATTTTTCTATTTTAATGATAGATTTTTTTAACGAGATTATTGGTAACATTCAGGAGATATTTTAATATTATACACAATAATATATTTATATCAGTTTGGTGAAAATTTAATGTGAATGGTTACTTCGACTAACCAAATAAGAATGTCTCAAATACCCTTAAACCTTTATAAAATAAAATTGGTTCCTTAGGTCACAAAGCTTTTCATTTCTTTTTACCTTCCTTAAAGAACATCATAATGTAATGTTTACTTTTGTACATAATGTATAGCACAGTCATAAATGTCACTAGAGATTGTTACCAAATAACACACATTGTTTGAACATATTGCATTAAAGTGACATTTTATATAATGTTTTAAATAAAATAATATATATTTGAAGACTAAAAATATTCACCAAGGCTATTGCACATATCCATGATCTAACTGGGTTAACCTTGAAGGGTATACCAGATTCATGGATGAACTTAATTAAATAAAAACGTATAATCTACAAAATTACAATGCTTACCTTTCTTGACCCGCAGTATCCCATATTTCAAATTTGACAGTTGTATCTTCAAGACAGACGGTTTGAGTTAAAAACGCAGCACCAATTGTACTCTCTTGGTACTCATGAAACTGCCCCTTCACGAATCTTAGAACTAACGATGACTTGCCAACAGCTGACTCGCCGAGTAGCACGAGCTTGAACTGGCAGATTTTACCCTGCGGCGCACCATTCGGCCGTTGAACTGGACCTCCCCGGTTTGACATTATTACTAGAGTCAGAAGAAATTTTGTCCTGTAATATCCAGGCATTATCACATATAACACACTAAATATTTGTGGACTTATTTATGGAAAAAAATTAATTTTGTCAAAAGGAAAGTTAGTTTTGTAAAATGTCAATCTTGTTATTTGAAATAAAATAAAAGGCAGTAAGGGTAAGAGAGTTATAATAAAAAATTAATTGTTTATTTTAATTACGTAGACAGCTACAAATTTACAAGTATTGTAATCATGTTGTAAATGCAATTCATAATGTGTATATTAGATTGAAATTAATTACATTTGATTCAATTAGATATAAGTGATTAAAGTAGCATTTGTTTATCAGTTGTGAGCAAATTAATATTTGATATCACTTAAAACATATAAAATGATCTTGTAATATTCAATAACATTTAAGTGAATTTCTAATTTTTTTAGTAAGAAATATCCTATGTATCACAAAAAACAAATATAAACAGAAATTTAAACAATAATTTATAAATTAACCAATAAAGCCTATTGTTGTAGAGAAAGTTTATTTATGTCTATTTATATATCAGTCTTCCAAACAAAATTATATTGATAATAAATAGAAATCCTCACAAATGTTACATAATTATCAATATTAAATAATAAAGTATTTTTCAAATAATAAAAGTAATAAAGATGTTCGCATAAAAACATTTACGAGTTTGACCTCAATAAAATTTATTATTCAAATGAAAGACTATTTAATCTAATTATCAGAGTTCTATTATGTAAATTAATTATGAACAAAAAATGATGGAGATATTTTAAAAATATGTATAATGAATATAAACGTTACCTAGTGCGGTTTGAATACTAATTGCAAGGAGAAAACTGATACTTATACATATAAAGAACTAAAATTCTTATAAGATATTTTGATAAACATATTTTTGTCAATATATTCGTAAATAAAGAAAGTATGTATATAAACTAAATCAACATGGTTTATCTAAAAAATGACACAAAGCAGATCTTATCACCAAGTCAAACGAAAGTCATGTTTACAAAGACGAAAGTCGAAGTAGGCTCCTTTTGTCTTGTAAAAAATTATGTTGGTAAAAATATACAACTTTGTACATCAGAGTATTAAAAAAAGAAGTTATCGGATAATGTACATTCTTAATACGACACGATAACACTTCAATTATCAATGATTCATCCAAAACAAGTAACCAGACAATCATTAAAATATAATGATGAGGGCGTCCGATTTGTCAAGTTGATCAGCTGGTTTACAAAATATTATCACCTTTTACAAACGTTGCAACTTCGAATCCAATTCTAAATCTCAAAAAACTATTATTTAAGCTAAAAAAGATGCAAATCACTTTATACCAAGATTTAATGACGCATTTACAAGATTACTAGTATGTGAACATAGTTTGACGTACCCTCCCTAAATTAATATATCGCCTATTTCAACTCTGCACCCGGCGATAACGTCTTGCACTGTTGATATAAAACGAAATTTTTCATGAATTTTATAGAAACTTTATTTGAAGCTATATTTTTTTAAATGCACATAAGCAAAAATTAGCACGGATATATCAAAATGACCACGAACAATCATGGAAGATCTCTAGTTAGCGAGAGATGTCTATTAGCTACGTTCACGGCGACACCGTAGCAGTCAGAGCGTCGGAAATGTTCTACAGTCACGGAGAGCATAAACTAAAAATCCTTTAAATGACTTTTGCTGCTAACCTTTAATAAATAAGATATTCAGTGTAATATCCCTTTTTAATTCAAGTTTCACAATGATTTGCTAAAAATATTAATTATGTTTACTTTAAATATAATTATATAAATTACAAAAAAACGTATTTCATGAAAGTTAAAAATTAAAAAAATGTATGTACAACGTCGTAATCAATTACGATTATTTATTTCATTCGAATGTAAAAAATACATTCAGTTTCTTAAATATAAAATAAAAATAATCAATAACTCTTTTTATCGTTATTAACATTTTAAATAAAAAAAATAATGTATGTCATCAAAAATATTAAAAGTATTATTATAAATGTTAAAGCCATTTAAATTTGAAGAAATTATATTGCGTTAGAAAAATACTTTTTGGATTTTTTTCATTTCTGTATTCCGAATGGTCTGCGGGTTGGAACTTTAACTATCCGGGGCACAGATAACAATTGAAACACAGAATAGAGTATTGTTACTCTGTGAATTGAAATTTTAAAGTCAAAGATTACATTTGTTTCTGGTTTGTCTCTGTGCATGGTTTCTTTTTGGCCATAGAACATAGTTTTCTAGCACAGATCAAGATAATATACGTTTTTGGCACCACAGATCATATTTAGCATGTTTTATTCGTTTATTTTACATATACGTTGGTTACTGATTCTTATTATTTGGTAAAATAAAAGACGTAAATAATATCAATATAATAAAACGACTAAAGTTGCATTGATATTTATATAAAAGTTAATAATTACATAGGTAAAGGTTTGTAAGATTGTCACTATGAAAGTAACTAGGTATAAAAAAGTTCAAAAATATATTAAATTTTATTACAATAATTACGATTTCCATAAACCTTATCAAGTCCTGATTGATGGCACTTTTTGTTTTGCCGCGTGCCAAGTAAGTATATTTGTATTAACCACAGGACTAGGACGTAATGTACCCTTAATTTTGATTACTCCGTTTTTTTTATTGTAAAAACACAAACATTTACGTATGTATTTGATGTTGAACTTTCAGAATGGATAGTAAATACAGAAGAAATGGTCGGTTAATTGATATAGTTGACAATACTTGGCGTTCTGATAAATTGCCGTTTGAGGATATCCAAGTACCCGTGGAAGAACTTCCTGACCCTGAAGCGGATAGTGCCGATTCACATTTAACTTTAAAAGAACAAAGCCAACGATGGCAAGATAATGTACCGGATCAATCCTTTACGGCCTGTAATCAAAATTAAATGCAATGCGTCCAAGTTAGTCTATTTTCCCTTTATTTTAATAACTGCTATTGTTTTGGTTTATTATACATTAAAAAAATAGTTACCACTGCTTGATTATATTAACAAGTTTATATTGGAATATTAAATTTACAATGATAAATCTGAAAATAGTTCGATAAATCTTGTAGAATTGGTATGATAGGTCTCAAGTATTCCGTTGTTATTCAGCTTTTTAGTAGGAACAGTAGTACTTACGCAGTATGGAATGAGTTATGTATTCATTTATTTAGTACAATTGTTGTACAAAAATTTGCAATCCACTACAATTCTGATCTCGCCTTGAAATAATACAATTACTGTTAACATCTAAAAATTTGGAAGTAACTACCAACTTTCTTGTATTCTATAATAATGAATAAAGATGAAATAAGTACATTCAATAACGAGTTTCAAAAAAAATCCTGCCAGTTCAAAAAAATCTGCTACGTTACTGGGCTAGAAGGCTTAGTTGATAAAGTCCAATCATTCTCACTTATTGGCATATTTACAATACCAAGCCATTTGTTTTCAAATGCTTTTTATAAATTTCTTCTCCTAAACTTCCTACTTTACTTTTTACAAGTAGCAAATTTTGCACGTTTCTTTTTATCTTATTCTGCCAAAATTTGGATTGGAATTCCAAATGAAAAACACCAATTTAATTTTTAAGTTATGATGTGCAGGTATTTGTGTATCAAGTAATCTTCATTAGTCTCTTCAAGATAACGTAGTGTTTAATTGGCACACAAAACCGTCACAACATTTATGCTACGGTGAGGGCTTAAATATAGATAGGTAAAAACACAAGCAACCACAAGAATTAATATTAAAACATGTTGAAATACTAAATTTTGTTACAATAGAATTCTTGTTTATAAAATCTGAAACCTGTCAAAATTTGAGATGTGCTGTGTTACTATTTGAGCGACGATTTATAAATTACTGTTGAGCTAATAGTATGAAATACCAAAGACGACCAGATAACATAATTTTATTGTTATTTTTGTAATTTCTTAAGACTTTTATTTTCGCAGGAAAAAGTAAACATACGTGAACAAATACCAAGATATTTATCAAGTGAGGTTAAATTAATAACAACTCGATGTGTAATAATAGAAACAGCACAAGTAGCCAAGAAAGCACATGGCGCTCTGATTATTTTAAAACAATACCCAATTCATGAATGTGATCATAAAGAACCAATAGCCGCAGCTAAATGTATACTATCTATGACAGCGAAAGGAAATCAGAAACATTACATTGTCGCAACACAAGATAGGGATTTGCAACAAAAACTGAGAGAAAAACCTGGTATCCCCTTGCTATATTTACATAATAATATTGCACCAACTTTAGAGAAACCATCTCCAGCAAGTTATAAAAAATTTATTAATGTAAAAGAATGTGTTACAATGAATAATACGCAAGAAAATACTCTACAGGAAATTAAGAAATGTATGGGTATTGCAAATGATAAACCAGAGCAAAGTAATAACCAAGTAAAGAAAAAGAAGAAAAAGAATCCAAATCCATTATCTTGTAAAAAAAAGTCTAAAAAACCTTCAGCTAATAAAAACAAGATAGCAACATCGAATAAGAAAATTAGGAAAAGGCATAGGACGAAGCTACCAGCTCATGTGAAGGAAATTTTGAAAACAAAATAATATAATTTATAAATTCACTAAACATTTGTTTTATTTACAAGTCTGAATTTCTTTTCTCTTAAACAGATAACTAAACATTTGTTTTATTTACAAGCCTTATTGTCATCAAGTTAGCTTTAAATTTCATTGTTTTAAAATAACTAGTTTTATTTAAAGTGATTCACACTAGGCATTGTAATAAGGCTGCTGTTAGTCTTGTTACTCTAGAGTTAAAGCTATGCCCCATCACATTAATTAATTGAATAATCTGTAGTTAAATTAGAAATGAAAATAAATACAAACTTGACAAGGATTTATCTTTATTTCTTTGTTTCAGGTAGGGTAGACCAAGTCAATTTTAGTTTGTATGAACCAAATGCTATAATATGTATCAATGGCAAATTTGAGATGTATAATGAATGGAAGTGTGTTAGTATGTCGTGACATTCTTTCGGTTCAAATACTTCCTGGCTGCTTGGTTCATTCTGAAAGCAGTTCGAGAATAAGGATTTTATTATGTTTATATAAAGCAGTCTATGTCATATTTATAAATACAATGAATATTCAACAGAATTAACAACATTTCTTCATTATAATAGATACAATTGCTCATTCAGAATAGTGATCACCAAAATTGTAGGCAAGAATCATTATCATCATATAGATCTCTATGTAATAAAGTTAAGTGTGTGGTTACTTATATATGTCTAGATTAAATATGACAAAGGCCACATTCAAAAGCAGTTTGGATTGCACGTTTATAATTAACAGTATTTTGGAGTTTTAATAATTATAACTTACATTGACGGCATGTCTCAGCACTCTGTCCTTGAAGTAGTCCCAAAAGTCTTTAGGTAATAACCAGTAATTTGAGCAGAAATATTTGTGCGCAAACAAATAAATGGCAAGTAAAGTAGAAGTCTTAGGGATAGAATACTTTGCTAATGCACTGTATCTTAGGGCTTCCATGAGAAGACTGACTAAGAAATTTTTATTATTAATATCATCATTGCTGACAAATTTTTTTTCCGATAGCTTCTTTCCTATAACAAGATTTAATAATAAAATTTTATATAGGACTGATTGTTTTAGTAAACTGTTATATTTATTTTTTTCTTAAAATACTTAACCATGTTTGTAAACTGTACCTAAATATGCTTTAATTTCCTTCTTGTCCTTCATTGTATATAAGGCTCTTGTTTCATTTTTATTGAGAAAATTCCAAATGAACACCTGTGGTTCCTTTGGAGGATTCGGTTTTTGAAAAGGTGGAGTCTCACAACAAGCCAAAGAGAATAAATGAAACGGTGCTGAACTGTGTTTTGCTATCTCTTCTTGAGATTTCACTTCTTGTTTTTTCGTTATTCCTGGAAATGAGAAAGACTTGTCCATTTGGTATCTTTATGTGACAATGTATAATAATTTTAATTAAAATAAAGTTCTAGTAACTATGTTTAACCTCTATAATTGTTTTATTTTTTTTGTTAGATGCATTTTCCAGCCAAGTGCAGTTCTTAAAATATATTTTAATTGGATTTGGAGTTTTCCAAGCTTCACTAAAAATAATGGGTGATATGGAGTTGCAAATAAAATAGTTTGATTAAATCATTTTCAGATATTTGGCAGTAGTCAAGAAAAGTGAAGAGAGCAAAAAAAATTTTCAGCAGAAAAATATTAATAAATATAGAATATATCATTATAAATTAGCTGGGGAAAAATTTTATTGTTAATAATATAGAAATATATTTTATTTAACCGAAACTTTTTAGATTATGTAATTGGCAACTTCTTCCAATCATAACTTTATGGAAGTTTATAAAGTTTGCTTGAGAATTATCATACTTGGGGATGTTGAGTACCATAGAGCATATTTTTGTTCTGTCTTGAGTACATCCATATTTCAGGTGGAGACAAATCCAGTGGTCATAAGTATGTGCCACTATGTAATAATGTACTGTGCAAACAGGTTTTTTAAAAAAATTATTTTGGACAAAAAAATGAGTCAAGTCATTTTTCATCGCAATTAAGCCTGATGATTGTGGCATCCCGCATTAAACAATTTCTACACCTCTTGTTTCCTGCGTGATGTATGAGTGTCATACACGTATGATTGTCTATTGTTACCAATACATTCATTTAGTAAATCTTGTATCTGATTTAACAACACTATAAGATCGCTCATACATAATTCACTGACTGCTTATTTTCTATATATATATATATATATTTTTATATATATGTTTTATATTTTTTTTTGAATTGAATAATTCTATTTGCTTTTTTCCTTTCAACTTTCAAAATTTATACTACAAGAAAGTCAAGATGCTTTGCAATATTAGGATTTACTAAATTACTATATTAATAACGTTATTTTAAAATTTGACAAAAAATGATAAAGATCTATATTGGATGGATACAAACATTAGCAGTTCTGGAAACAAAAGATTTGTTAATCAAATTTTTTGTCTGCATTTGGTTATGGCGATCTTCGTTAACTTTCAACTGGTGATGTGCTTTCAATTTGACGTTGCCTTGCCAATAACAAACTTTTTCTCAGAAATGGGAGGCTAGACAGCCGTGTTGACAGGCCACGGAGTACATATATGTTCTGTGAACACGTTAGTAGTAGAAGCCTGATTGACCGTTGCGCTGAGACCTGTGCATGGATTGGGCGTTACAAGTTCATGTTTAGAAAATATGTGGTATTTGATGTCATTTTGGCATCACCTCACCAATATAATGTGTGATTTTATAGAAGCTAGATTTGTATATTTTCGCTCAAAATGAACCCAAACGATTCAGATTTTGTGCGTTTTGCATTAGAAGAATTAGAAAATGCTAATAGTGATATTATTTTATATTAGTGGATTTCGAAGACTTGAATTCAGGATTCAAGCCTTCAAAATCCAGATCAGTTAAAACTCTCTATGGCTTCACAAAGGACATGACCACTATTCTGTGAACATGACCATGATGTCTCCAGAGCAGTTGTTCTGGTTTGGTATGTTGCGCCGCTGTCATAATCAAAAAATTTCTTAAGATGTTTGCACTTCTATGAAACAAATTTTTATGATAGACGATACAGAGCCTGAACCTTCGACATCTCTGAGGCTTGAAAAGCGAGGGGCAAGTACAATATGTCCAGTAAAGAAAAAAAAGAACATCAATACTTGTTCAAGAAGTGTATGAAACCTGTGTGCCTAGATTGCCTGGACAAATTTGTGTGCCATGTTCCCGACAATAAATTGTATTTTTTTCTACAAAAGCATCAAACTTCATTTTTTTTGCAGTTAATTAATTTATAACAAGAAAAAAAGTTTAGTTTCATTTATTTTTGGTTCCAAAAATTTCTCAAAAAAATGTTCTCAAGTCATAAAAATATAAGCAATAGAATTGTACTTAAGTACAATTCTTTTGCTTATTATTATGCTTAAGCATATGACTGAAGTTCCTTTTTTACTAAAAAAAATATATATTAGCTGTGTTATTTACAAGACAAAATAATAAACTTATAAATAACATGGTCTACTTCAAGTCTACTAGAAAATATCCATCAAAATTATTAATTTTTAAAACAACATCATTTTGCTGTCACCTCTCCAATACCGAGACGAAATCCACATCACCGATCAAGATAGATTACAAATGATCTGCTATTATTGACACGTCAATAAGTAATAAAATATAAAGAAAAAAGCAACAAAAATCACAGTACATTAATGATGAAAAAAACCGGTATTTTTTCACTAATAGTCGTTGACTATAGTAGTAGAGTGTACGGACTTTTTCTTATATTGGTAAATACTTAAATTTCTGAATATTTAATAATTTCACGTTTCAAAAAACCAAGTTTAATTTTTACTATGTGTTTTGTAAAGATTAAACTTGGTTGGCCTGAAACTTGTGCATATCGTAGACACAAAATTACCAAGAAAAATTTTAAAAGCAAAGAATGAAATGTATTAGGTCTCAGAGATGACCATTTCCATGTCAAAAATGTAAGTAGACTTTATGCATATTTGAGCATTACATTGAGAAAAATTGCTTAAAACTATGTTCACCTCTCTTTTATCTCTGACTCAGAAGAATTAGTAATTAAATCAACTATAGTATATTTAAAGTGCTCTCCAAACTCTTAGTCAAATATTTAAGAAAAAAGTCCGATTAGAGAAAACTTAATAGCACACAGCATTCATTACTTTTTAATCATAGTGTATTTTTTACGTACAACCTCATAGATTATTTTGTATTTATCTACATCATAATTTTAATGTACAATATACAGTATAAAAGAACCTGCTTGTGCTTTACCAATTTTTTAAGTAACTTTTTTGTGTTTAATTGATTTTGTCATGTTACAAATATTTTTGTCAAAATATTGGAAAAAAGTATTAATTTGATAACAGTATCATGCTATTTCTTTGTTTTAATTAATGTTTTTAAGCTTCGTAAAAAACAAAGCAGCATTCTTTGCTTGAAAGTTGCATAATATTGGTTGAGCAAATATTTATGAATAAAAATTAGGCAATATGAATTCATAGTTTTGCACTAGTAGTCATTACTTGTATATAAATACTTATAAGCATTATATATATATATATACACACACATATATATATATATATATATATATACATAATGGTATAGCAAGAATTTTTTTTTTCACATTCCTCTTAAAATATAAAACGAACAATCTATAATTTTTTTAATTAAAACTTTATTTTCAAAAAAATAATTAATTTTTCAACAATAAAATATTTTTTGTTTTCAACTTTTTCCCAACCATACTTACATTTTCATAAATAGGAAAAAAAATTTAAGATCACAACCGATTTTTCTTTCCAAAAAATATTATTTGTATCATTCACTGTTAAAGGCCTAATAAGGGGTTAGGAGAGTTTTGCGTTGTATTAATAATGCCACACGACATCCAGCGTGGGTTCACTGATGGACTTCTTATACCCTTGCAATAAAATTGAAATAGTATATCCTGGGAAAACTTGAAGTTTGCAGTAAGCGTGAAACTTACCAAACTGTATATTTTATTATGTACTTAGTTAAATTTACTGACTTCTTGTCTATTCATATTACTTTATAGCATATAGTCTTTGGAAAAAACCAATCAAACACTTCGTTTTATAACACTTAACCCAACCACTTATTTTTAATTCTAAAATACTCAAACATTTCTGAATGAATTAATAACACACAATTATATTAAATGTCAAAAGACTTTAATTAATAATTGTTTATGTACACAATAAATCGGGGAACAGTTTCAGTAATCACCTTCGTCTATCTGTATTTCTTCTACTCGACTCCTTGTCCTCTCTACTGGCGTCCTTCTGTTTATGTCTGTCGTCTTCACGTTCCCTCCTTTCGTATTTCTCCTTTGATTTTATTTCGTCCCGTTTGTTAGTCCTTTCTCTTTCACTAGAATTTCGTTCTCTTCTATTGGTATATGTTTTACGTTCAAAGTCTTTACGTCTGGTTGAATCCTCCTCGTGGTTTCTTTCTCTTTCGTTACGTCTCTCACTAATATCGCTGATTTTTTCTCGTTTTTCCCTTCTTGAATCATATTTACTATCCAGATGACTATCTTTTTCTCTTCTTTCGTTGTTGTCAGATTCACGACGACTACTCTTCGACTCATTCCTACTGACGGCTTCTTGAGACCTTTCTTCACTTACATCTGTATGCTTTGTTTTTTTGGAACCCTCCTCTACTGTTTTATCTTTGTACCTATTTTCATATCTACTCGAAGCTTCATCTTTTCTTCTGTCACATTTGTCTTTTGATCTTTCCCATTTGCCACTTTTAGCTTTTTCCTCATCGTGATTTTCTTGACGACTCCTCTCAGATCTTGATTCATACCTATGACTTGCATCATCACGTCTATCTCTACTAGCTTCGTTACGATTTTCCCTATCATACCTCGAATCGTATGCTGACCTAGACTCCTCGAATCCACGTCTCGTCTCAATTCTTTGATCATTATCACCACCACCAATTCTTCTGTTAAAATTTCCTTCACCATTTTTATGTCTGAAATTTCTATCATCTCTATATTCATTATTTCGCCTATATCTGTCTTGTCTTTCTAAATTACGGAATGTGGAAGTGGATCCATGATCCCGTCTTCTTTCACTGTAATCAGCAACATTATCGGTGCTACGCTTATTGTTATTGTTTTCATTTCGCCTGCCACCTCCTCTGTCATCTCCATAAGTCTGATAATACATGTCGTGGCCCCAGCGCTCCTCATCTTTTTTATTTCTGTCTTCATTTTCATTAATTTCTTTTTCTGTCCTTCTATTGGCTTGTTCCTCAGACAACTTATCTGTATGTCCATTTTCCTTGTCTCTTTTTTTCTTTTTATTGTCCGATTTACTGTCTTCACGATTCTTCGAAGTTTTCTCTTTCCGCTTACTCTTTTTATTGGCTTCGTCTTCAGAATCTGACGAGGAATCTTCTGAGGATGAACCTTAAATGAAAAAAATTATTACATTTTGATTACAAGATAAACCAATTTGTATGGTATTTATTTGTTACAAGATGTTTCTTGTTTGGGTGGGAAATACAAAATTATGACCTTTCGTAGGAAGGAACTCAACTATGGTTCTGGTAACATTTCCCATCATTAGTGTCATAATTATTTTTCCTAATAAATTGTGACCTATCCTTCCCTTATTTCCTGTGCAGATCAGACAATTCTAATTTTTAAAGAAGTTTGGGTACCAAATAAATAATGGATGGTTCAGCCACGATTTCATTCTTGCATAAGTCAAAATATCAATTAATAAATAATGTGGCAGTTTTTGCTGTCACAGTTTTCGCTGCGAGTCATGAAAAATGTGTACGCTAAAGTAAAGAAGACTGTGACTGATTTTATACCTAAATATTTATTTTTAAGAAAATGCCTTAGGAAAATAATGATGTTATAGGTATTTTTTGCTTTGTTTCCCGGGTTAATTTAATATCATTTCGAAGTAGAAGATATATATTGTATAGTTTTCTTTCAAAAAATGTTTAATAGTTGTTGGAATTTTATGTCTAATAATATCATAGTTAAGTAAGGCCAATGAAAATTTTTTAAGAACACATTTTGCTTTATAATTATTTAGAAAAATTTAGATTTTTATATTTATTTAGTTAGTCGTTAAATAGGTCTTATTTGCTGCAGGTACCTTACATATGAATTCATTAAATACTACCTAATGACATCAAAATGTATTATAACAGTATTACATTTTCTATATGCTTAGTGATTCTATTCGTTTTAAATTACATAAAATTTTATAACTTTTAAACTATGCGAAAGGAAAAATGGTTTTCACAGTTTTTTCCATAATCGTTAATACTCTTGTTAATTTTTCAGAATTAATTTTTCTTTTCTAGTAGTTTAAGTAAGCAGGTATTAACCTGAAGAAGATGATGAAGTACTATCAGAGTCAGAATCTGAGGAGCTGGACGAAGATGAGCTTGATGTATCGGCAACTTTTATATTGGCTTCTTCACGTGGTTGTGTCTGTAAAAAATATATACTCATTAATCTATCAAAAATAATACTTGTAATATTGCTTGTGGCATATTTTCGCACGGATATTATCTTAAATAATAAAAAATTTTGAAGAAACAATTTTTATCAGTAAACCTATTTTATATTTGTTCTTATTGAAAATAATATGAGGAATTACACCAATTACGGACAAAACGTCATGTAAATGCCTTGCAAATTGGTTTTCCAATAGTTTTTAAAGTATTATTTTTCTAGCAGTAGTACAATTTGATGTAGTAAATGTGTTGAAGTGATTTTGAGATAACAAAATTGGAATTTTTTTTATTTTTCAATTTTGAAGCAGATTATCTTGAAACCAATCAGATTTCACATTAACCAGAAATATATTACATTTAGAATGACGAGAGGAATCATTTGAATGTTTATTATTTTTCCAATTTCATTTATTTTATCAGTAAAAACGTGATTTGTGACTGAATATTGGCTTTTTTTAAAAGTAATAATCATAAATTAATTATTAACAATTTTCTCTGGCTTAATTATTTAACCTGCACTTTAATCAAGCATAAAACTGAATGAATAATTTTGTAAGATAAATACACGCTATAAAAAACGGTTAAGTGCGAGCTAGACTCACAACACAAGGATTCCATACCTATATAATTTAGAGCAACATATACTTTGATACAATAAATATACATTCTTTTATTCATATAAGAGGAATGTGGGTACTAGATGTACTTATTTATATTATATTTTACAGAGATTTATTTGCAAAAAGGATTTTTCTAAAGGATGCTTAAAATTAAAATAATTTTTAGAACAGACTTAGAAATGAATTTAGGTCAGCGGGAAGTACCCTATAGGTTTTGATTTATTTATAAGTGTCAAAATATACGGCATAAATGGCCGAATTTTTAGGGTTTTTGATTGCGTTGACTTAGTCTTGATTTTTTTACAGCTCCAAGGGATCGTAGACCTAAGTATTTGATATTAGTTTCAACTTGATACCTTCACGCATTTCTGGGAAAAAGACCGACAGACGGACAACTAAGTCAATCTGTAACGGGTCCTTTTTTCTTTTTGAGGTCCAGAACCCTAATAATTGTTATAGTTATATACATTTATTTTTGATTTAAATGTTATCTGCAATTTCACCGAATGTCGCTTTAATGAACTCAAAATTAATTCGGTATGCTTCTGCGTCCTCCACTTAAATCACTCATTAAACATATAACCTAGAATGATATTATACACCCTACTTCCATCAAGGCAATAAAAGCAATATGACGAAAGATTTATGCAATATTTTTGGCATGAAAATGTTAAAAACAAAGTGAAAAACTTTCTTCATAATATCCAGCTAAATTTTCCTAGGATTATAATTCGTTTAACTGTGGTCACATGGAGATTAAAATAGAACATGCCATCCACTCAATTAATTGTTATGTAACCATCTGTTGTATTCAATGGGGATTTTCAAGCAAGACCATACTAAAGGGCACCAACAAAAGTTGTTATAAATATATGTCAAAATATTTCTCTAACGTAAAATTTTTCTTTTATTATGCAAGAGGAAAATTAATGCTCATATAAAATAAATTTGACTTGGAAATTCAATCAATTAAGAGCAGAAGCAAAGACTACAAGGAAAAAAATATGTTGTCTAAAATTAAGTTTCAGATATACCTCAAAGTTATTTGAGATATACCTACTTCAATAATGATTATTTTACGTTACTTAATTTCATTATTACGATGAGCATTAGGTATGTAAAACTTATGTTTTCTACTGCTCGTATGTTTAAGTAAAAGTTATGTTTAGACAAGAGAAATACACAAATAGAAAAATTACTATTTTTATTTTTTAAAAAGGTTTATGACATAGCATTGAGTGCTTATAAGCTGTGAAAATGTTACTTCTGTTACAACATGAAGCTTTTTAATTTTGGATCTTTATGGAATACATGAAAACTTTGTTCCTTGCTACTACCAACTGCCAAACACGGCGACGTTTTTTATTAATACATTAAAATTTCATAAACAATCTATTATTTTGCACTGTGTCTGCAATTTGACATTTTGTATATCACAACCTCTCGTATGGCCCCAGCAGACCAATAAGTCAGTGAAAATTCCCATTTCTTCAACATAGGTTTATTTAACGTATATGTTAACTAATGCATGATAATAACTGATAATTTGGTGACATAAATAGATCCAAGACATCCCACAAATCTCAAGTACGGGTTTTAAAAGCATTTCTACAAAGGCGAAATACTTTTTATGAGATGAAGTATGTAATGACGTTTGTTGGTATCTAATCTAATACATAATTTTTATACGGTAATTACAAAAATTAGTCGTTTTACCATTCAGTTTGCTAAATTAATTCTACTAGTAAGGCTGAACTTACTAAATTATTGAAAGAAATATTTAAATATCCTACAAAGCAACCGTAACGTCCGCTGTTTCAGCTACCTTTAAGCAGAGTGAAATAAGGCCCGTTTTAAAGTACGTAGCTGTCAAAATAAAGGTTTCATAATGATACAACATGCGGATATCTGCTTAAATGTTAATAATACCATGACATGTACGTTATTTATAAAGTAATATGACACAGCATATAGCTGATTATGTATTAATAAATTCTATTTATATTAAAAGAATGTTAAATTATTGGTAATAGAGAAACATGTACATTTTAACTATAGTGTGAACTCTTTATAATGACACTCTTTATAATGGAAAACTCTTTATAATGTAAACACTGCTTGATCTTGGTTAGTTTGCCTTCTAACCCATATATTGCTTCAACCTTTGTGACGAAGCCGTCATTCTTCATTACAACCGAGAAGTCATTGTTCAAGTGGCAAAAGTGGTTTTATTGTTTATTATCACTACATATTACATATTTATAACCAATAAGCTCACATAGATCCCAAAATTATCATTACGAATTTCGTCAATTCTAAGATTGAACAGACACAGTTTTATTGTTGTTATTGTGTAGTCTTTACTACTGTTTGCTTACACATGTTAACTGGGTAAAGTTGACCCTTAACACATTGCCGCTTTCGTATATAAGAAAATACAAAATAGCTATTGGAGTCATAGAACAAATAATAAATATAGAAGTGGCATATTCGTCGAAATGAATGACATGTATAAATGCCCCTTAAAACAAATGAATTTCAAACGAGCTAACCTCTTTCTCCGCCCAAAATCATGAAACCCTTTTCCATTTCCGCACACTTAAGACACATCTATTTATTTCGCTAACAACATTCCATAGATTTAAAATTGTTAAATGTTATTTAGTATTATTATCATTTTAGTGTTGTTTACACATTTATCGACCACTCAACACAATATCGAGATATCATAGAAGTAAAAATAAACCGATACAACTAAATTTAAATTTTTCAAGAAAATTTAAATTCTACCAGACTGTAATATTTACGTACATACTAAAAAATTTATTAATTAATTATCTATATGTGACACAAGAAACTGACTAATGGAAACACGGAGTCTACCAATAAAGTTTAGTTCAGTTTCAGAGCATTATAATTAAAACTTTCGCTATTTTATAAAACAAAAAGTTTAATTTTTTAAATGGAAATTAAACGATACAATGCACGAGAGTCTTATTAAACAATGAAGATCAACAATGAATTTCTTATAATAAGTTTAATGAAATGACAATTTTTCCCATACCTAATGAGTGAGTTTAGCAACAAAGGTAAAAATAAATAAAATAACAATTTAATATCTTAATTTAATAAAATTGCCAAATGTCTAAACTAAAAAAAGCAATTTTATGATAATTTGAATGTCTAAACAAAAAAAATGTTAATTCCATATCTATAATTTATGATAACTGTACAACATTAAGAAAAAGTTTTAGACAAATCACTTTTTTCGAGATACATTAAAATATTATATTAATATAATTATTTTTAGATCTTTTCCTAAATTATGGTTATTAATATACCAAAAATTTCACATTGCTTTTAAATATTGTATACGATACAAATATTATTTTTTTACAGAATAGCAGCAACTGCCGTTTTATTTAATGGATGAAGAAATACCATTTTAGAATTTTTTATTGAGTATTCTCATTTGATTGCCTTCGAAACATTAGCTGCGGAGCCGTCTTATGTCATGAAAATAATTTTGATTCCCGTTTCATCGATAAATTCTAAGCATTGTTTCACTATATTTACTCTTTTAACCCCTATTGTACCATCGATTAAAAAGTATCCTATTGGAACCTTCCAGTTTGAGTTAATAGCTGTAACTAAAAATACAAGAGCCTTTTTAGCTTCATCTAGATAATCACCACTTAAACCATGTCCTATGTCAATGTAGTCATGAAACTGTTTACCGTCCCACTCAACACGACAACTTATTGCCCTTTCATCCATAACAAGTTTGGATAAAATTTAGTGATTCGTGCTTTTGCCTTTATACTTTAACTCTACAAAGGACTCCTTAGTCAAGCCTGGATTACTGTCCACAGTTTCATATCACTTTTTAGAGCAAAGATTTACTGAAAGTTTTTCTGACGACTGAAAAAATTTCGCTGAAAAATAATGGATAGTGAGCATAAAGCTTCTCATTGCCGGTATATATTTTTGCTTTATACCTCCTACTAATTGTAGTTTCATTATTTGTCCAACTTAGAACCTACAAATTATAAAACGATGAAATGATTTAGTCCACAAAGAAATTGAATAAGATTTATCCAATCCCTTGAAAATATTGTTTAATTTTAAATATGTGTTTCTTAAAATATATAATTACTCATCTCGCATTTGTATTTTAATTAGACAGCCCATTCAATCCAGTCTTATAATCGAGAGTCAAAATAAAAAAAACTTAAAATTTTGAAATTTCTGCCCTTTCCCGAATTGTCATGAGTATTCAGTCACTTATTTTTTGTTCAAACATAATTTTTTTTATTTGCTATATATATTATTCAAACAATGTATACTTCAAAATTTTATTGTTACTAAGTTTATTTGCTTTTTTAATCTAGCTTATAAAATGTATAAATAATAAAGCAGTCAGTTTATTTTAACAAACTTATTTAACTGTAGAATTAGTATTCAAAATTAACTGCTTTAAAATGTGAAAGTTTTATCTTATTAAGATCACAGTTTTCAAATATATAGATATTATTAATATTATGCGATAATAACATTAAGTGTCCAGCACTAGTAATGCATACTAGCTACAAAACAATAATATCCTCTGTGATACAGCACAGAAGAAAAAAACATACCGGTACAAAGCGGTGACCAATAATGTTTTTAATTAAAATCAAAGGAAATATGTTTAAAATAACTTATCAATGATGGGAAATTCTGGAATTGGTTACATTTTTTTTCCCACTTCTATTTTTGCACGCAATTCTGGCACAAAATAGCATTTTTGCAAGCTAATGAGCAATGAATGACGGAACTTTACTACTTATCACATTCAATGTACAACTAAGGCATAACGTCACCGTCCAGAGGAAAATATGTACTGGTGTATATCAAAATAGTGGCACGAGTGACAAGCCTACTTACCATCTCTAGTTATATTATATGCTCAGTGATTGGGATAGTAAACAAATTCAATCCAAGTTGACGGATTATTTTAAACAATTTAAAACATAAGAAATAAATGTAGGCTATAAGAATAAGGGAACCGATTAAATAAAACCGAATAAAGAATTTGAAATCTTAAAAAAATATATATTTTATTTACACTCTCCATAAAGCGAAAACTCTATAACAAAAGAAAATACTCTATCCCTTCCGTATTGTTATAAATTATTATTCAGTATTGTTATAAAGAGTTTACACTGTATATTATTTTTTCAATAACACTTGTAACAAAATAAGTAAGGGTGAAGCAGTTTTAACTTACTTTTGGTTGTAATTTCAAATGTTCACGTAGTTCATCTGTGAGCCCGCCTAATCCTATTGAGGTAAAAAAGTTAATGGCGAATCTTGTATTCTTTGGATTATCCCGAGGAAACAAGCCGGCAAAGGCCTCTTGAAGTGTCCTAAAACAAATGTTAACATTATTTATTAATCCAATCTATAAGGTGTATACTATAGGTGTTATTTTTATAGGGTATCTGTGAATGCCATTTTTAAAAAGTTCTCATCATGGTGACACTGTAATCTTTTCATGTCAGTCCGTTCTTTCATGAGAGGCCCAGTTTCTGCAATAAGAGGTTTAGCTATATGAAATTTAGCATGCTTCAAATGAAGATTTCAATTAAAGTATATACAAATGTTTCCTTAATGTATACTTCTACATATATAATAAGTCAACAAACTTTTTCAGGCATCTCGATGAGCAGGCTGGATAGATTTTTAAAGATATAAAATCCAAGTCTAATCAAGTTTAGTAGAATCCCTTGGAATGCAACAAGGGACCTGTACATTCTTAGATACATTTAAGTTTAAACATTTAACAATAGTACTTCTATTAATTAAACCATTTATTAACATTATTATTTTTTTCCATGAAAATAAATTGCCTGCTTTGTACCTCGCTTACAGGTTAAAAAATTATGAATTTCTGAAAAATATGAGATCTAGGATCATTGCTACAGTTTTCTGGCAAAGTATACGTAAACTTCTAGTAATTATGCTTTGGCATACTTTTTGTGGAGCATATTCTTTTGTTCTTTTAATTGATACCCCACATGTGTGAAAGCGAAAATTTCTTTTTAACCAAACTTTCCCCTGCTAAAGTTTTTAGACAAATATTTTTAAGGTTGTTGTTTGTTATGGCAAAATATGCATATATTTATTTTGAAGTTTCGTTTGCAAAATATTGAGTTCCAAAATTAATTTTCATAATTTTAGTGAATGCGTTCATTAAAAATTATATTGGGCAAAATTATATTATTTAAAGCTTTATTAAGTTTCTTTTATGGAATAACTACAGAATCCTGCTATGGGGATTTTATCCAACCTCTATACACAAATTTAATTTCAATAACGGCCTATTTTTTATTTAGCGAATAAACTGCCAAATAAATAACTAATGAATTAATTTATTCCATTCATAGTAAGTCTGAGAAACAATGGCAGTTTTAATAAATATCAATAATATATATTTTTAAAACTGCTAAAGCTAGAAGTATACAAAAGTATGATTACTTCTAGTATAAGTTTACGTAAACTTTACCAGAAAACTATAGCAGTAGGATCATTGCTATAGGTTTCTGACCTCATAGTTTTTTAGAAATTTATGATATTTTTTATACCGTAATATTATTTGAACGAACTTCACGCCGGCAGTGTGTAAGAGAGAAATAAAGATTGACATTACTTGTGTATAGCTAGACCATCAAGCATTTAACATTTATAAATACGTACAAAAATTTCATTCAAATCTAACTATAATTGTCGCTAGTTTTTTTTGTGGATCTTGACATTTGAATCAATTACATTTTTCATAAAGAAGTAAATATGAGATTTATGGAAAAATACAATTGCAATTTTAACATAAATATCAAAACATAATTATCAGTATTTGAGATTAAATGTGAAATTGACAAACGTAAGATAGTTATTTGGTTCTGTTTATAATGAATAACTTTATTAATCTGAAAACATATAATTCTGCTATCAGTTATGTGAGGGTTGAAAAATCAGCACTAAATATTTTAAAAATAATTCACACAATTAGCTAATATCTAATATTTCTACTGTCATCCACAATTCCACATAACAAATGTTTACATATTGTGGTTCGCACAATTTTAATTTTCAAATGAAAAACTTGAATAACAAATAACTTTCCAGGAATATTGTTAGGTATGCTATATAGTTATTTGGTTCTGTTTATAATGAATAACTTTATTAATCTGAAAACATATAATTCTGCTATCAGTTATGTGAGGGTTGAAAAATCAGCACTAAATATTTTAAAAATAATTCACACAATTAGCTAATATCTAATATTTCTACTGTCATCCACAATTCCACATAACAAATGTTTACATATTGTGGTTCGCACAATTTTAATTTTCAAATGAAAAACTTGAATAACAAATAACTTTCCAGGAATATTGTTAAGTATGCTCTATAAAAATAAAGGAAATGTTGTGTAAATTATATTTTTACAGCATGACAAATACTCCTTGAGAGCACAATTTCCGTCAAGGTATAATGTATGAATTCATTACTTCTTTAGAAATTAACAAAAAGTCAATTTTTCAGGTAAAACACAGAATAAAGAGTACCATATGAAACAGATTAGAAAATTTGGTTGTAGTATTATTTAATAAGTAACATGTCAACTCTGAATAATTTCTGTTGACAATATTGGTTTTAGAGCCAACTTATATAACTCTTAAGTATGTAACTATGTGAATATTAGACTTACACATCTCTTAGGCGGTCATTAAGTTTCCTCAGACCCATATACTCAGCAAGTTCTTGGAATAAAATTTTTATATAAATCCTACTTGAACTAGTTGTATCATCTTCATTCAGTCTCACGCATTCCATTGCTTCCCAGCTTATAGAATCCGTAAAGAATAAATGCGCAAAGAACTTACTAACATTTCTCAGTCTGTTTGTATCTAGCCGATGAGATGTGGAATAGGAGTCTTTGAATATTTCTTCAAATGGACCAATGTAAATTTTATTTATTTGGCAGAATCGCTGCGCAAGTAAGCCGTAGAACTTCTCATAAGTTCTCTGCTCGGCGCAACAATCTAAGAACATGTGGCAAAGCTCAATTTCCTGACCCGGTTTTAACTGCATCTTCATGAGCTTATGAGCACACTCTTCAAAGTCTAAACTAGAATTAATAGTCAAATATATGGTTCTCCTTAGGGCAATTAAATTTGTCTCTGTATTATCAATTATAGTTCCACTATCCTGCACAGGTTTCTCTTCTTCGTCTGAAGATTCCTCTTCAGAACCACTTTCATCGGAACCTGATCCACTCTCTGATTCAGCATCGGAGCCTAGAATTTCTTTACTAAGCGTTTTATATTTCTCTTCGTTTTCTTCATACTTTTCGTCGAACTTGAAGACATCTGAAGTAAAAAAATTTGTACACCTTGTAAATAAAACTTTTATGACATTTTACTAATAGCTGTTATTAAGATGGAAAAGTTCTAATTAGATTATATGCATATAAGAATTGGAGGAAAAATACCTCTTTATTTTTCCTCCAATTCTTAGATGCATAAAATTTCAGCGTACAATTTCAAATAAAAAAAGAAAATAAATGCCTCTTGTTACATGATTTTGATCGAAATTCTTATTAAATCAAGAACTGAAGATGTTTATCATAATTACTATCAAGTAGCTTATTTAGTAACAACTAATTCGCAAAACGTTGAATGGTCTGGGTAAACAGATGGAGTTCTTAATATAATGATTAGAGATGGACATAATATGGGAATTATACCTATGGCGTTTAATTTTGGCTGATATACTGAACATTGTGCTAATGATGGTATTAAAGAATAGATTTATGTGGGAGATTGTTCATAATGGTATAGTTGTGATATATTTATGTTGTAGTGGAAGCAAATCTGAGGTTTGAACAAGAAGATTTAAAATAAATTGAATTTAATGGAAGTGACATATTAGAATGTTTATGAATAAGTATGTGCGGAGAAGTAAAAGTGAATATAAGGCGGAATAAGGGATGTGAATTGAAGTGTGCATTCACATCACTTAATGGCGGAATAAGGCGTGTGCTAAATACAAGTGAAACTGTTTTAAAAAAAGCAAATGTTACACAACATTCTAATAAAATACATTTCACTACTTAATACCTTTGACCTAGCTTTAATTTGGTGTTTGGACAAAAATCTGGTGACTTGCTAACAGCTATGACACATCTCATGACAATTTGATTTTTGACACAACCTACAGGCTGTATTATTGTACTTAAAGGAATATTTTTTCAAAATGAAAATAATTTCATTGGTCTGAAAGCTATGATGTCAGAAACGAAGTCATTTGTGAAATATTTTTATTCATTTATCAGATCATATTGTAGCACGCTATTTGTTATAATCAAAACATGTTTATGATTCTATAATTTGAGATGTAGCCTTTCTGATATTTTGCTATAATTGGCACCATGACAAAATTTTAAAATCTGTACTCTTATTTTACTGATAATTATTTTTGTTAGGAACGAGGCAAGCAATATTCTCTTCAATCCTGTATTCATCAAAGCAAATAAGCTTATTTGTTTCTTTTTCTAGACTAAACCCAGTTTTCTTAGTCTTGTCACCAGCATTATTAGGTCAAATCAAATGGTATACTTTATTTATGAATATCCTTCATTCTGGCTTCACAGTATTTTAGGTAAAAAGCCTATATAGAAAAATATAAAGTCAAATATCAAAGTAAATTTTTGAGGACAGAACTGTATGACATATTATTATCGCTGTTAATCTAGGTTTTAAAGAGAAATAATGTACATAAGACTATTCTTTCACATAATTCTGACTGAGCTGCACATAATTCTGACTGAACTGAGATTTCAAAATTATTGTTGGCGACCCCTTTAATAATTACACAATAATAAAATGCCGTAACACATATTTATTAGTTTATTACACTTATGAATGATGAACATACTTAATAAATCCTGAGGATCAGTAGCTTCATCCAGCATCAATAAATGTGTAAACTGTTCATCTTCTGGAACCAATTCCAATTCTTCAATAACAGCAGCATGATCCTTAAACCCGTCTTTACGTATTTGAAACATAACTTCAATCATATACTGAACACGTTTATCCAAGCTACCATCGTGCAAGATATTCCTTAACATTTCGAATATCGCATTCACTCCTTTGGCAGAGACTTCCGTCAATTTCTGACCACACTCTTTAAGGAAAGCTATGGCTACTTCGACAGAATCATCAGTGGGACTTTCTACTAATAAAGTTAAAAGTTCTAATGCTAAAATTTCATGAGCAACTCTTTGATTAACTAGATGTGCAATAAATTGTGCCGCTGATAGACATATTGATTTATCATTCCTCTTGAATCCTCTTTTAAACTGGATAATTAATCTTTTCAAAAGTAATTCTCCAATGTTAGGAAATCGTGAATTTAATGCTGCTACTAAAGCTGCATAAACATGAGTGAATGTTGGCGATGCTGCTTGGGCTTGAATGATTGATCTGCTTAACAAGCCCCTGCCTCGAACGACATTTTCTTTTAAAAGTTCCTTGATTATAATGGCAATGTTACCAATATTTATTTTGTTAATATGTCCGTGAATTGATTTCTTGAGAGCCTCCCAAGCAATACGCTGATATGCAGCTGATGTTTTGTCGGTTATTTCAGCTTGCATCATTCTTAGTTTTGCTGGCGGTATATAAGCACCACCGGTCCTAGTGTTAAGCATATCGGTGGTCTTGGATTTGCGTTCGGGTTCTTCCTTTTTCACCTCAGATTCATTACTCTTCTTAGAATTACCGTAATACCGTTCTCCCAAAACGTAGTCTTTTTTAGTATTGTTTTCTTCAGCTGGCTGCGTATCATCCCAATAGCGTCGCTTTGGTTTGTCGAGATGATCATTGATTGGAGGCGATCGAGATCTGCTTTGTCGAGGTTTCTTCTTCGCATTTCTTCTGTTATCTTCTGGTGATTGCTCCCGACGTCTCTGTGCAGTTTTTAATTTCTTATTTTTGTCACGTTCATTATCAACTGCACTACGCTTCTTAGAACGCTTCTCACTATGAGAATCTTCATTACCTGAACTCATTTTATAAAAGTTAAATATAATATCGCACTAGAAAAATCACTAACTAAATGTATTTTGAAACATTAGCATATGTCCGTTTAAATGTACATTATACAAATCAGAATCATGTTAAACATAGACATATTCACGTAAAACACACGTCCGCCATTATGGTAGTCGCTTGACATTTATATTTTAAGTTTTGTACGTAGCTTATGAGAAATATGATTATAAATCGATAAACGAAAAATAATTATAGGTAACTTGGAGTGGATAAATAAATATCTATGTAATATTTTATTTTCAAATAATAAATCTATTATATTTTCAACAAGAATATAATATGCTAGTTGAATATAATTTGTATACGACAAAATGTAGTTCGTTTGAATTGTAACGTTTTTTCTATATAATTCCATTTTAAAGTCATTTCACACTTTTTATTTAAATATACCGAAACAATCAACCACACAATGTAGATATAAATTCTTAAATTAAAACGTTATAAATATAAATTTTAAAACGATTGGCTTAGCAGTTTATTATATTATATCCTATTATTTTTCCAAAATTGTTACATAATTAATTTATAATATAACACAATGTCAATTAAGACATGAAACTGTACCAATATAAATTAGAATTTGATTAAAATGATATCTATATTTTAAACATTATGAGACATTTATATATTATTGTGCAAAATTAATAGAATTTCATATTTACTTTTATAATATCTAATAGATTTAAAAAAATAGATAATAGTGTATTACTCATATTGAATCGGCTGTATATAAATAAAGTCGACTTCATTAATAAATTGCCCATCACTATTATTCAAAATGACGTTCGTGTGCAATAGTTTCTTGTCAAAAACTTGTGAGCGGTTTGTGCTATATTAATATTGAGTTAATATGATTGAACTTACACCAAGGTATTATTATATTATGTCATTATGCAAAATTTTAATTGATTCCGCCTATCATTTGAGCTTTTTTTTAATTCGTAGTAAATGTAGGCGTTGACACATTAGAGTGTAATGGGTAGGGTCTCAAATAATGATACATGTTTTTGTTTCAGATATGAAGTCCACACGATATAAATCTCAATACGCACAGTTTACAAATAGATCGAATGAACTTTTCGGGCCAGTGTAGCGATTGATAATGACGTAGAGTTGCTTTTTATACAAATTCACGTTTCGAAAAAATGGGTAATCAAGCCAGTTGCTGCTGTAACCGTAGTCCATCGCCGGTGAGGAAAGACATCGTGACGCTTCAAGATATTCTGCCCGAGGGAGAAGTTAGTGCGAATAATCTTCAGCACATCAGCGAAAGAGAGCCCGACGATGGTGACCTAGATCCCTCTCAGGATCCTATAGCCGGAACAATTTTTATGGAACGTTCCAAGGCGTCGATCGAAAATGGTATGACTAGAAAACGTAGCCAGCACCAAATAGCTGATGTGAAATTAAAGAAAAGTAGTTCCTGTTCCACAATATATTTGGACGATAGTACTGTCTCGCAACCCAACTTGAAGAACACTGTTAAGTGTGTAGCTCTAGCTATTTATTACCACATTAAGAATCGAACATCGGAAAGGCAATTGGATATTTTTGATGAAAAATTACACCCGCTCACGAGAGACGGGGTCAGTGACGATTACGATAAGTTCAATCCCGAACATAAGCAAATATACAAATTTGTTAGGACACTTTTCAACGCTGCGCAGTTGACGGCCGAGTGTGCAATTATTACATTAGTTTATTTGGAGAGATTATTGATTTGTGCTGAATTAGACATCGCCCCCTCTAATTGGAAGAGAATAGTGCTTGGTGCTATTCTGTTAGCTAGCAAAGTGTGGGACGATCAAGCCGTCTGGAATGTCGACTATTGTCAAATACTAAAGGACATAACCGTGGAAGACATGAATGAGCTGGAGAGGCAGTTTTTAGAAATGTTACAGTTCAATATAAATGTTCCTTCGAGTGTGTATGCAAAGTATTACTTTGACCTGCGCACTCTGGCTGAGGCAAACGACTTGTCTTTTCCTAGCGAGCCTCTCAGCAAGGATCGCGCCCAGAAGTTGGAGGCCATGTCTCGGGTGATGGAGGATAAGATATCGGCCGAAATGGTTAAAAACGGGGTCAAAAAGTGGTCCAGCATGGATAATGTAAATTCTGTGGGTGGACCAAGGCGAAGTGTTGCCATACTGTCCTAAGTCAAGCGCGCAAAGTGTGAAAGAAACATGCAACCAAAGTGTTTTCTTGTATAGACTAAATTTTTACAACAATTTTTGTGGAAAAGATATACTTTTTCACTTCTAAGTAGGTTTTTATAATCACACATCTCATGACTATACACAATATTATTATTGGAAAGTACATATGTAAAGGGCTAAGTTGAAGACTAAGTTTATTTTATGTGTTTGAAATGTTATTTGGCAGTGTAGCTTAGGAGAGGATCAGTGAGTAACTGTATAGATGATTATAAGTGGCTTAAGGTCATTGATGCATTTCAATTACTAGAATTATTAGTAGTGGTCCTATTGAAGAGATATATGGACAAAACATAGCTCGCTCTGCTATAATTTCCCTATTAAGTTCTTTAAGATAGATGTCAGATGCAGGTGATGCTTGTAGCATTATCATCAATGTTTGAGGAAGTGTTGAAATAAATGAAACATGCAAATTTAAAGTATTGACCAATAAAAATATGGTATGTAGATGACAACCTATATATCATATTATTATTGATCTTGAAAGTGCATGCATTTGTGTATGGCGAACAGATTTAATATAAAATTGTTAACAACGAGACTGTTGTTTTATGTGCTAGTCAAATGATAAATTTGGTAATTCCTTTGCCGATTTGTAATGTGAAACAATCTGATATCTCTTTTCTAGGACCACAGAGTAAGAATTTTTCATAAATACCCTTAATAATAATATAATTATATATGCTTCTATATTTTTATACAGCTAACAAAAGTATGAAGCTTATACTTAAATATATTTTATTTTCTACACAAACATGCGAGATCAAAATATTTTGCTTAAAGTTACTGCGGGCCATTCGTTACTTTCAACGCATTAGAGCAGTGATATAGGAGTTTGCCAAACTTATTGTGAAGTTTTTCAGAATATTGTATGCTTTAGATAAGGAATATAACGTAGTGGTATGGTCTAATTTTGGTGCCAAATAATTTTGTTTTGAGTTGTATCCGTTTCTATTAATAGGATTCTTGTTTTTTTCTTTGGTTTTTTTGACATCCAAGTGATAAACAATGTGATTGTTTAATGAGATTTGGATATTTTGTTTGTCTGACCATGCATACCACAGTGTGATTAGATTTATCTCAATTTTTTTTTCTAATATATGTCAGAATGTCAATAATGTAATATTGAAAGCGCAACGATAATATTTATTTCTTATTTTTAACTTATGAATTCAAAATAAATAATCACTCTACAGTCCACTGAAAAATATTAAAACTTGTATAAAGGGGAACCAATACTTACAGTTAACTGGATTTTTAAGAAATGATTAGTCATATATAATTTAAGTATGATTCATCTCATTTAGTGGCGAAACGCTTGTCACAACAAAAATGATGATTGAATAACTTTATATACTAAGAATAAAATATATATGATGCTTTTATATAGTAAGACACAACTTTCCCGTTTTTTTCATCAACATTGTTATGTTTAGAAATGATCTAATCCAATAATTTTCATCTGTAAGTAGTTTTCTCATAATTTTGATCTCAGTAAATTTGTTTTGAGAAGTACTTACATATTAAATTTCATACTTTTATAATTGGTTTTGGGCTTTGTAACAAACGACAGTTATTCTCTTGAATCGTTAGGTTTTTTTCTTTATTATCTAGTTTGTTCTTCACAAATTAATTATGACATTTTGAATATATTGTTGAAATCTCAATCGGGAAAAAATATTAAATTCTTTATTTCAGTGATATTTCCATTGTTGATATATTTGTCTTTAATAACTGTTGCAAGTTTTGCTATGAAATTACTAAAATAAATTAACTCATGGAACTATTTATTTATTGCCATCGGAGTCACATGAGCATATTTGAGAATTTTGCAGGATAAAAGACCAACATTTATGACAAATATTAGGTAGGCCAAGTTAAACATGGTCTTATCGTCAGATGGAGCAGCAAAATCTTGGAAAGATTCTGTTGACCGTTATAACTATTTTGCTATGGTAAATTTTGTACAGCGATACATTTTGATATTTAGCAAATTATGTAAAATTTTTTAAATTTTTTTGATAAGCTAATGGAGCATAGAAAATATTATGGCATTAGAGAAATTAAATTACGATAGTACGTTTGCACTGTTTTCGTGGAAGTTAAAATAACCTTGCATGTACTGCAAGGTAATTGTGATAATAGAAAAGGGACAAGAACTAAAAAAAAATATCTTGCGAATTGAATTAGTGTTGTACTAAATTTATGCACGTAGACTAAATCCCATTACACACAATCATGTAGCGTTTTTTCATAAAGTACTATCAATGTTTGAATTAAAGGGGCGAGTCTTACAAAATTTAGAGTGTAGAAATCAATGTTGATACGTGTAAAAATATACCTCTTTTTTAGAATGAGTAATGGATATTAAAACAAGAAATACCGTAATCCAAAACCATCTTGTAATTAAATTTTGCTCTGAATCAAAAATTGTACTGGTATAAACATTTTGATTGAAGACCGTTTATCGTAAAATTACATTGGATATGTTTGTATCATTCTGCATTTTAGTTAGTACGGAAGAACTGTATTGTGCTTCCTTTCTTCTAAGTACTTGTGGTATGTTTCCTGATTGTGATATGTTTTGTCATCCAACATATTATAACTTCCTTTAAAAGTCTTCTTTTTTTTGTTGGCCGAGTCTTGAAATGTTGCGCTTCGGCTATGTTAGTATATTCGTGTGAATGTACTAAAATAGCTAAATTTAAGGTAATGTGTTAATTGGTACATAAAACATACCTATATGTTATTGATGCATTAAACCTACCTAAGGGTTACATAAGACAGACACATGAATGACATACCTATGTGTATAAGGGTTGCGGGAATAAAATTAATTAAATTTTTTGCTAGAAAAAATTAATATCATTTTAAAACCTACATTTTCCTTGCTTTTGAGGGTTTCGCATTATTTGAGAACGAAAATTTGTTAAAAACATTTGGCAAGCTCATATGGAATGATAAAATGGTAAAATATGAATATAAAATTACAACGCAGTTATTATATGCTGTTACTTATAGAGTTTAATTAAAAGTTTTTCTGATGTACGGAAAAGCAACTATTTGTGAGATTATATAACACAGACTGTTTGAGGATTATAATCCTCGAGATAATAGGGTTAACGAAATAAATTGTAATGGTTATAATAAATGTATGCGAATGAGTAATGTTAATGAGAATGTGGTAAATTATTTTGTGAATTGGTCATTATTATCTAATGAATATTGTAATATGTCTTGATACAGAAAATAAATTTTTTTTATGATACTTTTTATTTCAGATTTTATCTCAATGGGCTATATCTTTTTTTAGTGTATTTAGGTATATCTCGATCTTCATCCATAAATTTAAAAATTGTAACAAAGGAACTGTTTAGTATCTGAGTTCATTAACATCCAAGTTTTCTGAGTTTTTTTAACATCAAAACTTTGGGAGTTTTGATCATACTAACCCAAGATACAACTGCCAGTACTGGGTTATAAATTATTCAAAATAACTCATTTAGTTAATATTGATACTAACGTTTTTGGTGCTTAATGACTTTGAGAAAAATTAACACATACATGAAGGATGTTTTATGTTTCTTTTGATTGGTTCCTGGAAAAGTCATCAAATTTTAAATCTATATTTAAAAAATAAATTTATGTAGAAGCTTTTCTACTGTCCATTTGAAATTGGGTTTAACATCACTTTTATGTAGAATTTTTCCAATTTTAATTCCTCTTATGTTTTCTTCAATTACAGAGGATCTTTGTTGGAAAATTTGTCATTAAATAAATCGGATTATTACATCAATTAAGAAATCTAAAAGTTTGCAGATTTGGGGATAAGTGATTAAGAAGACTGGGAGAAAAATAAAACTTGCTGTCTTAGCTTTTTTTAAAATGATTCCTATCATACAGAAATGGTATAACAAAAATGCATACACAACTATAAGAACTAGCATAAGCAGTTTGATGCACCGAATTTGGTGCTTAGAAAATTCATTTTTTAAGAGTGTATGATATGTTTTGATTATTGATATGTTTTTCTCACAAGCATTTAGACTTCTTGCTGAAAAATTTTATAAGAGTGTATATACCATATATTATTCAACTAATATAATTAACTTACCATCTTTGTCAGCAGACACAAATTCCTTTATAAGGAAAAGCTACGATTCAAAAGTGTAATAGAAGCTCTTAGTACTAATAACGGACTTTATTTCATTATGAAACTCTTATGAAGACTAAACGAATGCATTCATTTAGATTTTATTCCGAATTAATGAATTAACCAAAAAAATTAATACAGTCACAGCAAAGGAAACTTTGTTTGTGTTGCACAGTAAATCCCAGAATCTTATGGGTATTTATAATGTCATAATGTAGCTTTTCATTTTTTTTACAGAGGATCCATTTGTTAATTGGTATTATATTTTGAAACATTAAAAACGTTTGTTGATAATAGAACATGTAAACATTAACAAATTACTTATATTTCTGTGAAAAAAATTTATACAAAATTAGGTTTGTGTGATAGAGGAATTTGAATCTTTCGAAGACATCGTCAATTGTGTTTATTTGCAAGGGCACATTTCCTATATATATGTAGAAAATAAAAATAAAGCGGTTTAATCTGTTTTCGGCTATAGTAGACCTCAATGAAATAAAAAATTAGTGGCGATTATGGTACATCTTTTTGCCAGGGTTATAAGAAATATTCTTCTTATAGTAAGAATGTTTCAACTATTAATTTTCTTGTTTATGGGTGAATGATAGTAGTAAGCAGATTGATTGAAAAAACAATTGACACACATCCATTTTTTATTTTATGTAAACAATTTACAGAGAATACTGAGTTTGAGTTTTTTTTATTGCTTACGAACTAGTGTAGGGATAAGAACCTCATTTGCCCCACATTACCTTTGCCCATATCAGATGTATAAATGTATAATCTGCCATCACAGATCATGTGAAATGATATCATTTAGATTGTACCAGTGCCAATTTTCTTAAATTAGCAGTGTTTATGTATTTCTTTTCTCTATTAAATATATTGCAATATTATAAGCAAACTAGTAACAAAAGCTTAAAATGCTGGTTTTACAAAATGAAACAAAACTGTTTGTTTTATATTGTTTGCTAATGTTTGATCTCGCTGTGTATATTGGTTCGTAGAGGAACAATACACTTGTTTAAATATAAATTATCTCTAACTTTGTTTACTAGTAAGATTTAGCTGGTTTACATTTCAATGACCTTATTAGATAAAATATAACAAATTTGTATATTTTATTCTTAGTTATTGGGGCTACACAGATTAGTGTTAAACATCGGGTTAATTTAGCATTTTATTTGCTTTACGTATACACAGTTTTGGGGAGCTATGTTAATTTTCTTCTTCTATAGTAACATAAGAGCTTAGGCTGGGCCTTGGCTATTTAAGGAGTTGATTCCAGGCCGATCTGTTCTATGACAATGTTTTACTCACCTTAATGTCTTCTTTCAAGCAGTCAGTGAACCTCAGTTTAACTCTTTTAATGTAATTTTAAGAATTTTTATCCAGTTAATAATGCTGCCATGTTTGTGCATCTAAGATAAAATTGAAATGTGTGTTCCGTAGAATTTAACTTTCTTTTAATTGTATTATCATGTGAGGTTCAATATGTGAAATTGCAATTGTGTTGAAATACAGAATCAGATATATTTTGAAATATTCACCTACTCGAATATTCAAATACACATAAAAATATTTATAATGCACACTGTTTTTGGTGCATCACCACATCCTGATTTGTTTTTCTATTTCTGTCATGATTTCAGAAACAGGATTACCGTCTTTTTCAATGGTTCACCGCTAATCAGCTGTAATGCAAATACCCAAGTTTTAATTCTGTCGTCTGGCTGAAGCAATCTTGTTATATTATTATAAAAATTCCTATGGCCGTTTTTGTATATGCTTACCATTCTGTAAATAGCTATTTGAAGAACCTTCCATTTATAAACATTTGAAATGTTTATAAAAATTTTAATATATTTAAGTTTGTGGATTTAATCAATTCTTTCAATGCTTACCAGATTTGTGTGGTGTTTAAACCTACAACCTCTTGGTCACTGTTCAAATTTCTACTAATAATAAAATCCAAAAGTAAGTGTGCTTATTAGTTTGTTAATTTATTTATTGTTTAACTTTGCAAGCCAAGCAAATCGCTAACAAATTTTGTATGCATGTAGTTCATGTGATGGACATAAGGGCTGATACCGCGAGCTTTGCTTTCGTGGTCTACTAATATTACAAGAAGCGTGTTTGAAGATTTGTTATTTAATTTTAGCCTAAAGGTCTATAGAGATTTTCACGAAACTTAGTATACTTTGTTAATTGAAACTTTGTATAGGCCACTTTTTAACTTGGTAGAATGAAATTAGGTGTTTTTTTATAAAAACTTCCATTATTACAACTTGTCAATAGATGGCAAACTTTGTATATTAAATCTGTTGCACATGTCTCTTGAGAACCCAAAATCTGTGTATAAATACCAAAGCTAGTATTTATACAATTATATTCCTATTTATTTTTCAATATACACCTTCAGGTAATTTATCACCGAGGATGTGTTGACGCATAATCAACGACATAATTGTATGAGGGTACACAGTAAGTACATTTGAAAGTAGGATCGTAAGTAAGATGAAATACTTTTTCTTTTTATAAAATAAATAAAATAGAGCTCTTTAAATGTTTGGCTTGAGAGATATTCAACATAAGCTTGTATTATTTACTGTCACCTTCTTTATCTAAACCAAGTAAAAAAATTTAATATGTTTATTTTCAATTTGTTTATTCTGTGCTAAGAAAAGAAATATGGTCTCAAAAGGAATATTAAGCGAGTAAGTTTTGGATGTTTTTAAGTACTTTATTCGTTCATCTGATGTGTTAAAGATTATATTTAGGGTAATTAGTTTAAAAGCTTCATGTTGGAATTCAATACAATTTTTGTTGTATTCAGAATACAATTCAACAGAGCAGTTCTCTGGTTATTAAAATATTTTTCTATGATATTTTTGTTGCTTAATTTATAGTTTGTGGGACAACCCTTTGCCCAAGTGAAAAATATAAATATAAAGAAATATAATAAAACATTTCTTGTATCCACAGTGGATCACAACACATTCAATAACACTATGAACATCTTTTTAAAGTTAAGAAAGGAACAGATAAATAAATGACGTCGAGCCACACTAAAGAGTTTATGAATGTATGCACTACAAGAATTACTAGACAGATGGGGTTAAAATTTGTTTGTTGTTCAGTTTCCACTTAAATATACAATCAATATCCCATTGAAACAGTTCTCAAACTCTGCAATTAGCTATAAACAGTTTTATTTCAATAAAAAACCAGCTTAAAATTAAAAAAAATTTCTGCTGCTAGCAGGTCATTTAGGTTATTGATTGCTCTGACTCTCCAGAGTGAAGAGATATTTATGAGATTGAAAAATTGTTCTATTAACAAATAAATTGGTGTACATATTTTTGTTTGGCTGCGAAAAAGACAGCAAGCTGAATTGTGGGACGGCAGCAAGTTTTCTTTTTCCTGTGCAATCTTTGTTGTTGCCGTGGTTTGTTGGTTTGATCATAAGGCATACGGTCTTTGACAAAGTGGCGAACTGCAGGGAACCAGATTTAATTCCCAGCCGCTCGTCGAACAGGGCTGTACTGGTGTTCTGGTTGGCTATAATAGATTACTCTAATGTATTGGGTATTCCATTTTCTGAATGGAGTACCTAGGTTTTAGTCATTTTAATTTGCAGAGGAGCCATTCCAAATAAGTCGAAATGGTACATATACCCATGATCCAAAATTAGTAGAAGTAATGTGTGGCAAATACGAGTTTTTGATTGAAGTACGAAGAATATTTAAGTACAGAAGGTGAGATGTAGGTCAATTAGTATAATAAAATGGAATCGATGAGCAGTTTTGATCACAAGGCCATGTTTTGGTAACAGGACCATGTAAACTTTCACTAGAACATGTGCCATTAATAACAATAGCTTGAGATTTAACAGGATTCAAAAAAATTCAATTTTCTGAACAAATCTAGATCTATTTTTTATGCTTGTTGCATGTGGGAAAAAAAATTATTCAGATTTTTGCTTTTCGTCTGTGGCACAGAGCTACAGAGAATATTCAAATCTCTGATAATTTCACGAAATATTCAGAGATTTGAATATTTCGTGAAATTATTGTTATATTCAATAAAAATTCAAATTTTATTTAAATATTTAAAGCTTCACCAAAATAAAGTAGTATGGAGACAGTGGGAAGTGGGTGATTCTCCAGCACTGATCGAATTGTTGGATATAAAATGACATGTGGGTTCCTTAAAGCTAAAAGATTTGTCGCATTGGCTATAGCTAATTCCTATTTACTAAAGTACGACTTATTAACTTTGAAATTACCAAAAACTAAAAAGAACCGTGTATAACATGCAAGATACGAAGGTGTAACACAGATCAGAAAGTCGGAAATCGAACGTCTAGCTCGACCGATGGTGGTCGAGTAATTGCCTGCCAACTTTAGTGTGTATTTTAGATCACCATACATCAAGCATAATGTCTTACTTTTCCCCATACAGTTAAGCATAATGTCTTACTGCATTAATTTACTTAAAAAAATCAGAAATTTTACAAGGATTACAGACAAAATTGAGGAAAAGTTCATTTATTTTGTAAATTCTCTGACTAATATACTATTTGAATATCGAATTGTTTCATTTGAATAGCACATTTCTTGATCCTTGAAATGTAAAATTATCTAAAAAGTAGCAATTTATGTTATACTGTACTTAACTACTGTTTCGCCTAGTATGGACCATTAACATGCATGCATCTGCGCAGTACTGGGTAGCCCTGACCGCTTGACCTAGTGAGTGGGTCTCACGCTGTAGGTAAGCAATCGTACCTACACTGTACATTGCATAGTGACAAAGGCCCGGCCTGGTGCTGGAGTTGATTGTACTTACATTTAAACATTTATACTGTGCTTATCAAACCTTAAAAAAACTGGAATTTCGCACAAATTAAGCACTAACTGGTAAAATCCGGCATTATAAATGGAGTCCAGGAATAAGTGTCAGACAAAGAAAGACACTATTCTTTAACTATAAAGGACTAAATTGTTGTTGAAATAACATGTAAAGCATGCCCTTTTTCTAATTGAGTGCAAAAAAAATATTACACATAACTCTTTAACACACCCAATACTTGCCTGGAGCATGGTGCTTACCTGGGCAGCTAGATGTCTTCAGAATTGTTCGCGGGTTATTCCCCTGAGCAGCGCTGAATAATGTGCGCAAGTATTGTGTGTACGAAAAAGATGACAAATAGTTAAGAATATTATTTTCATTTTTCTGAAAAAAGTCATCTTTCAAATTTTATTTTAATGACAATCGACTATTTTTCAGTCAATGAATAACTTCTTTCTTTGTATGACACTTATTCCCGGACACCGTGTATATGTGGACTTTCACAGTTGGATATGAATACAGTCAGTCGAATGACAAAATCAGCTTCTTACTTAATTTGTTATTATTATACACAAATTTGAAAAATACAGTAAAAATATGAAAATAGTTCTAATTTATAGATATGAATTTACAGAAGTTACAGCCTTAGGACAAAGACCTTGACCGTTCTGTAAGTGCCAGTCACTTGAAGTACAATTGAAGAATTGTGGCTCGATTTAAATGATGGGATGGTTGATAATTTAAAAATTGACTAGTTGAGACTGTACATTCATTCAAAGATTTTTAATATTAGCTATAATATAGATGTGGGGTAAAAGTTTTTGGGTTGGACGTTTGGGGGAAGTGGGATAATAAAATAATGTATGGCTTTTTTATTCATAGGAAAAAATGGAGATTAAAAAATATTAAATATGTCAGCGATAGTGTTTGATAAGAGGAACAAGTACCTGCAAAAATTGATTTTATGTTATCATCTTTAAATATTTCATCATCTTTTTAATACAATTTATTAATATTTAATATGAAATGTCTAGTAAATAATTTTTAAATAAATACTAGTTTCATAGCCCTTCATCCATTTACAGTGCTATTATAATGCAATCTAAAGATCAATTTAAATAATTATTAACAAAAATATTTTTGCATGACAAAATTTTAATGTGTTGTTTTGTGTGTTAACACTTGAAACTATGATTAATAAATAGTTAATTAGTCTACTGTAGCTTATTATCAAGTTTATTTTAGTATAATTATTTAGGTTAATAAACTTCATTATACAGTTGCATGACCATTATCTGTGCCACTTATTTTATTATATTTGGATGTTCTTTAGTTTGATGGACTTTAGTTTTTTGTATGGGATTCACATAGAATACACAGTTAAGTTTTCACAACTGATGCAGAGATAGCAGAAGTGATAAATGCTTGTCTATTTTATGGGTCAGGCGTACAATTGTTGAGTTTCCTGTTTCATTCTTGCAACCAGGGGTAGTGTGGTAAAGAAAGTACTGTGAATATGTCTCATGATTTACCAATGTACTTACTTATAAATTTATACATAGACATTCCCAGATGTATATTTGGTAATTTTTTTATTCCCTTTGATTATTTTTTTGCATTTTTGTGGTAGTTTGTATATATATGTACTTTATAGGCTCTCCAGCAGATAGAAGATTTTTCAAATTTTGTACTTAATTTAGATCTTATTTCTTTTACTCATGAAACATTTATTTGATCCATTGAGCTAGGAAATGCTTTTCTCCTTAATTTGGTTTGTTTCTATGGTGCATGCTTGCTTAATATATTAGTAACCACATTATGCTGATGGCAGGCGTAATTTCTTAAACATCGTCAGATTGTGCATCCTTAAAAAATATCTGTCAATTTGAAATAGCAGACTAATTTGTTTGATGGATTATAAGGATGTATTTACAAAATCCTGTTGCTCGAGAATATATATTTACTAGTCATAAAATAACTAATACACGCGTGGCAACATTGCTGTTGGTGTGCAACAAATTTCACGTGCATTTTAACTTAAATGAATATATGTGTTTCAAATTTGTTTGGTAACCAGCTTTATTTATTTCGCATTATTAAAATTACGTCGATACAACAATAACAAATGTTACATGTTATTCCAGTTTTAATTCGGATTTCATCCAGTGACCAGGACAGCTAACCAGAATGGCTGTGTACAATGATTTTATCTTCCACAAGTGGTTTTATCCAATTAATTGAGTAGTAGTTAATCGTCTTCAACCACCAACAACATATAAGACAAAAGAGTAAAACCATCGTAGAGGAAATATTTTTAGATACATTTAAAACTTTTATACCATAAGCCCTTAAGGGAAACCACAAACGAATGAAACTTATCATCTCATAAACACCATAAAAACACAATAAAATCTGTGGTAAAATTGGAAAAGCAAAAAGGCATTATGAGTAAGTGAACAAAAATATAAGATTACTAATTATTTCAAATCACGAAAGATAGATATAAGAAACTAATTACTACAGATCAGGGTTTCCCAACCTTTTTTTTGTTGAGGCTCCCCGGACTATAAATTATATGTTCATTTGATTTAGTAAATTAAATAAAAATGGTAACTGAAGTTTGTAAATACACAAACTTACCTTTTAACAGTGACACACAATAATTTTACACACTCAAACTGATTTCTCAACAAAAAATGTACACCAAAACGTCAAATTTTTCGCAGGTTTATGGTAATAATAGTGAATATGATATTTAATTTCATTAATTTTATGCATATAAATTAAACATTACATTGTGATGTTATTTGTTAATGTTGTTTGTATATATTTTTTTTTTCTTTCTAAAATGCAAACGCTTTCCGCCCCCCTTGACATCTCTCTATGCCCCCCTTGGGAGGCGCGCCCCCCCTGGTTGCGAACTCCTGCTATAGATGCTACATTTTCTCGTGATTCTTCTTTTCATACCATCATACGTGTGATGTCATGTTCAGCTCCTAAGTGAGTAGAGATTGCATCAATTCCCCACTATGATTTGCCAGATGAAGTGTGAAAATTTCTAATTAAAATTAAATTTATCTACACAAACTTTACTTTTAATAATCTTAGTTTTAGATTTGGTGTTAGTTAACGAAGCAATCATTACTTGTTTCTTTTTCATTTTGCAAATATTAATAATAAATTGTAAGAAGAAATGGCTGTAAACTTTGGAAGTGTTGGGGCCCTGACATTTTATTTAAGATCAGCTAATAAGCTATAATTAATTTGTTTAGCATCATCAAAGGCTTTAGACATCTCATTCAATAATATAGCTTTAGATTGTCCTTCTTAATCGGAATACACTATAATCAGTATCCATGAGTGCTTTAGCTAAATGGTTTTTGTGATGTTCCAGTCTTTGTACTATGTATGAAGTTTTGTACTATATATTCCTAGAGTTTAGAGTAAACAAAAGTAAAGAAAATGTAAATACATTCTTAAGAATTAATCAAGAAATAGGAGTGCTTAGATTTCTTTTTGTTTTGTAGGAAATACAAATTGGCTTTTTTTTAGACGGAAAATATATTTTAAGACTGTGTAAATAAAAACCATCATTTTGATTGTGTTTGATCTGATTATTTATCTGAAGTATTTAGAATTTGACTTTGGCAAGGTACACAATATGAGTATTTCTATTGGACTGATCATCCTTGTGAATAAGATCAACAGTGCCCTCGTTATCATACACAGGAATGTTTCACAGGACGTAAGGTCTCGGTGACTATTAATATAGTTTTGAATTTCAATGCAACGTTTTCGGAAATATGACTGCCAATAATTCTTTTGCTTGATGGATATATGCTCACATAAACACTGGTGAATATAATATTAAATTGACAACATAGCTTACGTGTTAAGGAATGTTTCCATCTTTTTATAAACAGAAAAATTATGAGTTTGACTTATGACTCTTGTACATACTTAGTTTTTTTAGTATAGGTTACACTATTATGCAGAAAATCCACCAAGGACTTCTCGAAAATAAAATCAAAAGAAAAGAACCAAAAATTGTAGTTTGGTTGTCGAAGGTATTCAAGTAGGCATTAAATTTATAGTAAATTTTTTATTCTTTAAGCAGTAAAAATAGATTTCATTACTGATAACAAAAAATATTACAGAGCTTTCAAATTTAGCTACAGCCAAAACTGTTTGAAACAAATACCTCAATGAAATTTATGTAATATTGTTGTGTAATGTTTTTAATAAAGTATCAGGGGTTAAACAAGCTTACATGAAGCAGATATATACATAATATATCTGCTCCATGTAAGCATGGAGCAGATATATACAAATAACTCTTAATAACTTTTAAAACTATAAGAGATTTACCTTGAGATGATTTTGAAAATATTGATAGGCACATTAAATTAGTGTGCCTATATGTTTACCTATAACAAGCATTAGTCTAATGCATGTTTCACTTTCTGTAATCCATTCCATTGAAAAGAGAATGTTTGTAAACAAACCAATGTGACAGCTAAAATATGGCTGGCACAAATATATATTCAATCAGTTGATGACTAATTACAAAACTTGTATTTCACCCGTAATATTAAATATTGTACTATGATCTCTACATTCTTTCAATAAGCTGTCACGTTAAATAATATAAATATCAAATATTACACCATTATTTTACTAATATGAGTTGTGAACTTTAGAAAAGAAAAATGGATAAGCCTTGCTGGCAATCACATAGAACTCAGAGGTATAAAACATTTCAGGAAAATATTTGAAATTTCGAAGCATAACAAGTTTAGACCCATAAATGCTAATTTGTAATGTGTTGTTGTGAGATAGCTATGATAAGCTTTAACAAATACAGAAAGATCTTTGATGGTTTTTATATACAAATGTACTTATAAGTTTACACATTATTAGGGGTAAAGGTATTGAAACAAAAAAAACATTGTGACATGTTATTCTCTTTTGAAATAAATTTAAAATAAGTATTCTATACTATACATATTTTATACACATTATATAGCAGTGTTTTTTTTATAACAGCTGAGCTTTTACACTTACTTGATCAAATATTTTTAATGTTTGACATATTTATTTTCAAAAATAACAGAAAAAACTAATTTCTGTAAATTAATTTTCTGTTATTTTTCCATCTCAGCTAAACAATCATAAAATTGATAATCTATAAATATATATATGCACTTCAGCATTACACAATATTCCGACCCTTAGCGCACGGCCAAGTGTGAATGATCTATTAGACTTGTAATTAAAAATCAAAACCAATAAAATAATTATATTTCTTAATCACACATACCAAATTAAATCCGTACTAATTGTATTCATAAGAAAAAGGTTAATAACACTTGAAATGTAAAATTTATTTGTTTACAAATATTCTATTGTGGAATGGTATGACGTTTAGTGCATTCTGTACCCACTTAGCTGATACCTTAGAGTAGAATATGTGGCAATTGTAAATTAATTTTCAGTTTGTAAATGTAACACCCTTTCTTGCTGATACCTTCAATTTGGCATAAATTCACGATAAGAGCATCCCTCCTAGATATAATTCAAAAGGAAGATGATGACATTGATAATAACAAATTTGTATAGTGTCGGTAGTTGTCAATAAGTTGAGATGATGTATATTTTCATTTAGTGGTTATTAATGTACTATTCAAAACAAGGTATTTTAAGAACCACAACATATATTTTCTTGTAAATCTACATGTTACAAAAAAATACATGTTTATTCGAAACAGTCTGATTCTTCCTAATTTTAGAGTCCCAAGAGTTTATGCAAATGCTTAAAATAATGCTACTGAATGCTTATACATGCATGTGTGTATATACTTATATTATTTAGTTGTCGTTTTATTTACAAAATTTATGAATTTCTGCTTTATATGCACTTTGTAGAAAGCAGGATTTAAGACTTTTATACATATATACATATATCAAGGGAAGGTGTTGTTAAAACAGGCTTATTGTTGTATTAGATAATTAACCCTTTGAGTGCCGACGAGCGCCATTGCGCTCGTGCGCGTAGTAACTAAATTTTCCGCGAGCGCCATCGCGTTCGTGGCAAATTTAAATCAGTTCCTGTTTAGCGCGCAGTAGGAGAGGTCGCTCACACGCATCACTAATTTTTTATCTTTCTACGTGTTACATAAAGTTTAAATTGTAAAATCATTAGTAATTACAATATAAAAAGGACACAAGAAAAGAAAATTTTTAACTCGAAATATCGGAATACGAAAATAATTCGAGTGAAAATGATCCGTTTTTCAAATTGTGAAGAAAGTGATAGTGGGAGTGACATTGTGGTGTGCTCATAATTTGGCGTAATGCAAATTTTGAGTGATAGTGATAATACTGACGATAACAATTATTTTGCTGATACGGAGGATGACCGTACTGCGAAAATGACGATGTGACCTTGATTTCAGTTTTTGTTATAATTTTTGTTCACAATATATATTTCCATAATTTTCTTTGTATTTTATTGTCCTTGTACAAGTTTTTATTAAGAAAACATCGAAAAAATTATTAAAGATGGATAATTTTTGGAAGAGATATAGTTTTTTTTCCGGACAAGGGTAAATGACATCAAAAACAAAAGGTTTCTTTGGCATTTTTAAGTATATATGAGTAAAAAATTATGGCACTAAAACGGTTAATATAATAGAATATCAGTTCTTGAAACCAGATTTTTTTTAGATTAAATGAAATTTAAATTCTTTCAAATTAATAAGTGTAATTTTATATTGATTATTCTATCCCTCCTATCGATTTTGATCGTTCAGTAACATACACATAACTTGATAAGGTAACAGAAGTATGTACATTATGTCGTATAAATGAATTTTTTGTTAAAAAATTCTATGTAAGTGTGTTCCACTTACCTTCTTTTTTATTCCCTTATAATATAGACAACAAATTTGTTTTAGAAAAATAATTATAATAAACAAAGATTAATTTATTATATAATCCTTAATCTAGAGTTCTAATTACAAGAATATGATAAGTTCATTTAAATATTTATTTGGCAGGTTTCAAATCACTCAAGTACGTGCTGTAATGTTTCAGAAGTTTCACTACTGGGTCGTCTTGTTGGACAAACTTGGGGTCATACTGGGGTCCTACTGACCACAAAGTTTCCAAATCATAATTAATTCTCGCCTCATCAGAAAATATATGGAGAGCTATGTTACCTGGAAGAAAAGATACAATATGTACAGTTTTGAAGTAAAGGTACTGTTATTCTGAGAAGTTTAACAATATAGATGAAACATTATTAAAAATACAGACTTAATATTATTGTCTTAGTTTATAGACAAATATGCTGGGTTAATATCATTGTTTTTCTTTACAGACATATGTGCTAGGACCATAGATTTTTCAACCGGTATTGAATTTCCTATGATGTTGCTGGATAATGTCAATGCAGAATATACATATATATATATATACTGCTGTTGAGAAGCTCTTACCAACCATGTAAGATATCTATATTTTGATTTGGCTTTTTTACGAGTATATTGTATAAAGATTTCTTAATTTTTAACTTTAACGCCATACATATTCACCATAACCATTCCACAGAAATGTTTTATGCATGCAATCGATAAATCTTGACGAGAGCTGCCAATTGAAAAGCTTCTCTGAGTCAAAATTTATACTAAACGGAAATTAAGTGATGCGGAGAAACAACCTCTAAATGGCGGTGCGTGGGGCATGCACCATGCAATATGTGTCACAGTCCCCACTCAATGCAATGAATTCTTTAATTTCTTAACCATCAAGCGGTGTAATTAAATTTTGGACGTAGATATCAGTTACTTAGCTGCAATGCCAAACTGTATCCCCCGATTTTGTTATCATCAAGTTTTTTGCATTACCTCCCGTTATGGAACCAAATTTAAAGACGTATTCACATCAAAATTAGTAAAAATGATTTGTGTGCCCTCATGCTTAATGCCTCCATTAGTTCTTTATTTACTTCAGACTTAGTGTAACCATTTAAACATATGTATATTTGCCAGGTTTATTGCTATATTTTAAAATATTTTATGAAGCTGAACTATTATAAAATTTACAAAATTAAAGTCACGTTAGAAAAAAATAGAAATGACATGAAAAACTAATGCATATAAAAAAGTAGATTTGTAGATATTGACATGGAAAGAGAGTAAAGAGAGAGTGGCAGGACTTTATCAGACCATCCTTGAAAACATTAATTAAGTTTTCAGAAGAGAAAGCCTGAGTATTCAGAACATAGCGCTAGATCATGGGCGACAAATAAGTTTAAATATTATAGAACCATACTTATGTAATACTCATTCAGATTTACCTAATTTTCCTCAAATTCTCTCACACCGTGGTGCCTAACGTATCGCACATACATGTTTACATAATTTTGTACAGTCATATAAAAACGTATCATACAGGTAAATTGTTAAGAACATTATCTGCATTTTAACATCAATTTTGAAATTGATGGAGAAGATATCTATGAGCTCTTAAAATTGCATTATGATGAGTTATATTTAATGACCCTTTTGAAATGCAACAACAAAATGCTGTTCAAGATAGGGATGTAAGACAACACCATCATAAAATTTTACAATTGTTCAAAAATTGTCAAAGGGTATTTAATTGATTGAAAATGGAATTTGAATTAGGAGAGAGTTTCTATGGAGAAATTGTATTGACCATAAATCAAAACATATACAATGTTCAAATGCTTTATATGCAGAAATTTTAGATGAGAAGAAAGTCTTCGAGCCGTCAAACATTTTCTCTTGATTTTATGAAACCACTGACACATAATTTTTTACATAGGTGTGGCAATTGAATGGTATATAGTATATATTTCTTTGTAGATTTGTTGATTAATAGTATTTGAGTATATGTCGATTTAAGTATATGTACTCTCACAATTGGCTGGCTGTAAGAGATTGCTCTCGTTGCAATAGCCCACCATATATATCAATTAGATACGTTAGAGTAGACAAATAAATAAATAATTTAATTTCCTTAGTAACTAATAGCCTGTTTGGATTCTAATATGTTTGAACATGTAAAATTATTTCTACGTGAAATTTGTAGGTCCACAAATTGTGACTATGTTTACGTTTGTAAACATAGTCACAATTGTGTTATGTAAATAAAAGAGGAACAAATGTAATTAAGATGACGTAATTCAAAATAATACGAGAAATGAATCAGGTATAAGAAAGGGATATGGAGATAAAGTATAAAAGGTGTTTCAAACCGTAGATCATGTTAGGTAACTTGTTTGAGAAAATTATTGAACGTTTGATTTAATTGATTAAATAATTTTGTAGCATATATGGTTTTCGGTTCACGTTTTAAAACTAATTAGCAAACATATTGGGAAGTAATCATAGCAGTGTCGACAAGGAGTGAATTTTACGTGGAGAAAAGTCAAATCTTTCGATTCTACAGGTATATGGAATACGTATTTTTATTTAGTATATTGAAACACTTGATAAAATATTGTCCTTACCTAAATCTAGGGCCATCCATTCATTTGAATGTTTTCCTTCTATTTTTGGTATTGGATCATGTTTATTGCATTTCTTTTTGTAAACTTGTTTGACAAATTCAGCAAGTGCTATCATATGTCTTCTACTCTTCCCCGAAACAATGCATATGTAGTCGACGTATTTATTTTCTGGAGGTACTCGCGCAACAAATATATCCTTGGCATTCTCCATGTACAGTAATGAGACTAGATCCTCAATGTCGAATACTCCCGTTTCACCTCCTGAAATTATTACAAATAAAATTTACATTTAAATAAGTTTATTGGGACCTTTAATGAAGCAAACTGTGAGGCACTATCAGATTTTATTGGTGAAATATAATAATATGAAAAACTAACCAACATAGAAAACTAGCTATTTAAAAATTTTAATATGGTTAAAGATAGATAAACTGAAAATTAGAATTGGGCACTGTTTCTAGAATAGATAAAATTATTTTATAAATTTATTACAAATAGGTAAATAAAATTGTTATTAATGGTAAATAGTCTGCTACAAATAGAAAGAAATTAAAGAATTTATTTTCAGAAATTAAAGAAAATATTTTTTTTTATTAAGTAAATTAATAAAATATTGAAACCAATTGATAGAAATTGAGACGCAAATGAGGATTAGTTTGCGAAAAAGCGTAAAACACCACAATTTCCATTTTGATCTCACTATTACACTGAAGAAGTAAGTGGAATTTGAATTATTAATACTTGAAGTATTAAAGATTACAGATAACAGAAAATAACATAATGGAAAATAGTAAATTGTTTCTTATACTTTCTAGACTGTTTAAGTAATTAAACACGTCATAATACATTGTTTAAAATAAGGTATTTTTTAGTAACATATTAATAGAGCGTAGAGAGTTGTTTTATTATGAACCAATATGCTATGTAAAAGGGTCATTCTACTTTTTATTATGTACATGTCCCTATGTTATAATGTAATATTTTTTATCAGAATAATTTTGAAAATCTTGATTATACATTATTTTTAATACAATTAATTGAATTTATAGTGATCTTTAAATAATTAACTTATTAATTGTGGTGCTCATTTGGGTAACAATTTTATTTAATATTGGTTACAGATTAGTATTTTTCTCAAAAAAATAAGTCTTATTTAACGAAAATATAAATTACTGCGATTTTGTCGTTATGTGTATGACGAGATTAAGCAGTAATAATTAATTAACAAAAAGTGAAGAATTTATATGGAAGAATAATAACACAACTTATTCCAGCATTAATTGTCCCCACTTTCCTCTGCAGAGATATGGACACTAAAAAAAAGATAGATGCCCTGGTAATGTGGTGTTGGAGAAAAATGGTAAGAGTATCGTGGATTGAGTTCTGTACTAATGCATCCATACATCATTTATCCACTATTGTACAAATTTGCATAGTAAAATTATTCAAAGATATATTGCGACATAACAACGATCATATTGAACGCCTGGTTATAAAGGGCAATGTGGAAAGTACCAGATCCACATGGGAGAGCACAGATGAGATAGATAGATCAGGTCAAGACAACCATGCTTCACGAGTGTACCCAGAGAGCAGCTGATAGAGAGGAATGGTGAGATACCCTATGGTGCACCTCTCATCTGCAAGACACTTGACGTAATGACCACAACCACAACCAAAAGTGTAACAACTGAGAAGAAGAATATAGCAATTTTAAATATTTCGCATTGTTTGTTTGATGCAAAAATATACTCAAAAAGTAGAATTATTCAAATTTCAGTTTTACAATCTCTATAGTTTTTTTCTTGTATTTTAATATATAAGGAGCTATTAAAACACAAAGAAAATATAGGTCTTTGTAACACCTGTCACATCAACCAAATTATTAATAAACTAGAAACTAAAGTATTCAAGCACTTTTTTTTGAATTACGTGAACTAGCTAATTTCCTTTGAAATATGAGAAATATTGCTTATGTTAAAAATTAATAAATAACACTCATATATAATAATATTTTCTTTGTGTATACGGTGTTGTTTTGTTTAATTTTTGTGTATATGTTATTTTTGTGTATAGTAATAAAAAGAAGTAAAATACACATAAACCAAAAGGTTTATGTGTATTTTACTTCTTTTTATTTAAATTTGTGTATTTTTATATATGTTTTTTTATTTCCATTTGCATATATATTTCTTTTTGTATTCCTATTTCTGTTCTAACCGTATTCCTATTTGTGCTGTTTTTGTTTACATATTAGTTTTTGTATTTGTATCTTTTTCTATAGCTGTGTCTGTTTCTGTATCTGTGTCTCTTCGTTTCAGTCTTTTTATATTGTTGTATTTGCTTTTTTAAATTTATTATTTTAGTGTTTTGGTATTCTTGTTTTCATATTTTTCTATTTTATGTCCAAAAATGATAACGTATCTCTCGAAAAATTAATATTCTAAAAACAAAAACTTATAGAAACTTTATTTACGTGAAATTAAATTACCTAAATTTAATAGCAATTAACTTACGTGTATGGAGTTTAGGCTTAAATTTGATTCTTTAATAAATTCGAATGGGTCCATGCCGGTAATAAATACATATAATTATTTAAGATTTTCATTCAAAAATACTTATGAAAAACAATGTACTCAAAAATTATAAAATATTGCACACAATTAATTTAGTAAAAAAATCGATTTCGAAGTCGCGATCATTTTTCAAATTTTGAATATCTTTTTATATAACCGTTTCACGTTTTTTATGTTTAATATTCGATTATTTGTTTATTATATGCGTATTATGTATTTAAAACCAAAAAATGTGTATAAAGTTGAAGACTATAAGAAATGACTTGTTGTGAAAAAAAAATTGACATGGAAAAAATTTGCTAGTTATATTTTTTTGATAAAGTAAATTGTGTTTAGTCTTGGTAATTAAGCAAGGTAAGGTTTAGTATATGTTTCAATTAATTAATAAAGGGGAACGGTAAAAAATCCACTTTTGGTAAAGTGTAAGTGTTGAATAATAGGTATTACTTTCTAAATTTAATCCTGCAAACTCATCAGGGACAGTTTGAATTCTGTCTCTGGCTTCCTCATCAATAGTTTCTTCCACTATTTCGGCGCTGGATTCATCTAATATTTTATATTTCGTAGCTATTGCGGGAGAGGTTAAGATTTTTGACTTTGGAATTTGCCTTGGGACGCACATAATCATTTGACAAGATATGCATCGCCCGTTTATTGTGTTTGGTACAACCTGTTTGATCAATTTACTATTTCTTGTCAATGTGCATTTAACAAAACGTGTTAACATCTTTGATTTGATAATGTTCTGCACCGCTTTATTTAGATATTAATTTTAACCCAAGAAAAACAATTTCCATTTGACAGATGTCAAAACTACATGATACGTTGAAGTCAATGGCAATATCCTCTCATTTTTTTATTAAAAAAAATATTCGACGTATCACAGTGCGAAGTTTTGGCCACAAGTAATATACCTAGCTGTCGCTTGGGAATTAACGTATGATAAAAGCGATAGATACGTTTTAAACAAATCACTTTAAATTTTAAGAGTTTTGTTGCAGTTTTCAGTATTTCGTACAAATAGTGTCATAACTTCGCTATTAAATGTTTACAAAGTGATAAAAATACTATTAGACCTTTTCACAAAGGCGAATAATGTTTCAAAAGTGTTAAAAAAGATATGCAAATGCACTTTACCACTTGTCTACTAATTTAATTACTTATCTTCTATACAAAACAACTGTGTTATAAATTTCAATTTTCTATCATACATTAGTTTCATAATATGCCGTTAAGGAATCTATGTATTATTCACCATACTCTCAGTAAATAAACATTAAAATTAGTAAATAGGCTTGGATTTATTTTAAATATTCGTAACAAACTATTTAAAAAAATAATTATATATTATAAAAAAATTTTCATAGCAATCGACAAGAGTGCAAATTTTTTTTATGTTTAATTTTTAAAATTGCAGACGGCTATTGTCATTTTATGCCTAATGTTTTCTTATCTCAAACATAAACCTAATCTATGTGGGTGTCAACTCTTATCAGTGTAATCGTTTTACCTGTTATTATGAGTCAAAGTAAAGTATTTTGTGAATGTGAATGCATATGATAGATATCTTTGAAAACTATATACAAACTAAAGAGAATTGATTTATTTGAGTTACTTTCAATAGAAACACTTATTAAGTTTATCTAAATAAATATCCGATAGCTTATGTGATTCTAAGAGTTTTAAATAGTGAAGTGATATTTGTGATGAGTGACATCAATATTTATGTTCAATGTAAAAGCTATTGTGAACAACAGCAATTGTCATGAAGAATTTAATTTACAGTTAAAAAGTAAGTCGTATATCTTTATTCTCTTATGTCCAAGTTTATTGAATAGAAATGCAGAAGGTTGTTTTTTAGTCATGTTGTATATTCAACATTAGTTGTTTCGTTTTAATTTTAAATGTTCTTTTGATGCAATTATGTGTTATTATAGGAAACCAACATCGTATTTAAGTTCGTCAGTGAAGTCAGAAATCTTTATAACTTAGTTATGTCTGCCTATTCTTCTACACTTTAGTCTAAACGATCGTCTGTTACAGTTTTAAAGTTTCCAACATTAAATTTTACAACTAGATAATTCAGATGGAGGCTACGAGTAAGAAATATATCTTACTCTTAGGATGGAGGATGGATAATATATGGCAAAATCAGCATTTTTTTAAAATAAAAAAACAAAAAGTTTTTGCACATCCCATCTAGAGGTGTGTTATGTTATAGGGTAGACCAATAAAATTAGGACTCTATTAAAAGTTTTATTTCTTTTAAAGGCTCCACTTGCGAAATTTTACCTAAGCTTCGAAATAACGTGTGACATGTCAGTTAGTTAGAGACTATCACTTTATCAATCATTGCTTTGAAAAACGTGAGAAAATTCTAAGTACTAGCATTTCTTTAGTACTTTCAATGAAAAACGTTTCAGTTAAGTTGATTAACAAATTGTGACCTCAAAATACAATAATATCTGATATTATCATTAACCTCAAAACTATAGATTTTTTGTTTTTTTATTTAAACTATAATTATTATCTTATCGTATGAAAGTAAAAAAGAAATTATATTTTTTCAAGATATTTAACAGTTAACAATTCACCTTTTACACCTTCCGAGCAGACAAGGTCATAATATCTGAGCACTTAACATAATATTGTGACATGCACGCCCTAGTCACTTTGGTTTTCATCACCATGCTTTTCATCAAAAGCGAGTTGATAAAAAAATCGCACCTTATGAAATTATTTTTTTTTATCGTTTGCGTGCTTTCTTCTCTTCACGATTCTGTTTTAAAGGACACTAGATAAGATTTATGTTAGTTATTTTTAACGCTATAACACGTAAGAAAGTGATTAGATGCAATAGAGCTTTGAAAAATAATCAAAGCTAGAATAAATCGATAAACAAATGTTACAAGGTACAACTAAACAAAAATCGCTATTGCGTTTTATACTATCTAAATAATAATATCTAAGTTACAATCCCTTTTTCCGTTTTTTTTTTTAAACTCTCGGTTGAACATAGTTTTTCATTCTCTCATATTTTTTGCGGATTTATGACTTTTGGAACGCGATCGTGAGTTTCGAGGTAAGGGTATTCACTAGGTTGAACACTTGTTCACTAGTCACAATCCTAACGAGCAGAAAGTTAAAATTCTATCAAAAACTATGCATATACATAATACATATACATATACATATACAATACATATACATATACATGTACATATACATATACATATATATTTAAATATGTTTGCATGTGCATGTGCATGTGCATATGCATATGCATATGCATATGCATATGCATATGCATATGCATATGCATATACATATACATATACATATACATATACATATACATATACATATACATATACATATACATATACATATACATATACATATACATATACATATACATATACATATACATATACATATACATATACATATACATATACATATACATATACATATACATATACATATACATATACATATACATATACATATACATATACATATACATATACATATACATATACATATACATATACATATACATATACATATACATATACATATACATATACATATACATATACATATACATATACATATACATATACATATACATATACATATACATATACATATACATATACATATACATATACATATACATATACATATACATATACATATACATATACATATACATATACATATACATATACATATACATATATATTTAAATATGTTTGCCTTTTATATACTTTTATATTTGAACTTGGCAAGCTTTTGAAGTCAAGAAAGACCCAAAAGTTATTCTAATTTCACATGAAGAAGCTAATTGGAATTCGAAGGTTTTGTTGATTTCAACTCTTTTTCAGCAAACAAAAAAAGCCTACCCATTTCTCACATTTATGTTTTTGGTGAGATTTCACGATATTTTGCCGTGAATTGATAAATCACGGGATTTATCTTCATTACTATAAAAATGTAATAAGATCTTGTATGTGAAAGAACCTTTAAAAATATAAAACGTTAAGCAAACGCACGTTATTACAAACCAGAGAAAATTCGTCGGGGCTGCCATTGCCATTTTCGTTCCCAATATCAATTACGTTGTAACAGCATAGATAAGCTATTTGCGCACCTAAGAGAATTTTAATTAGTCACGAACTGATAAAACTGCAAAATTTTGGACATAGGCAGGCTATGGCAGCCCCGACGGATTTTCTTGGGTTTGTAATTATATTAATAAGCTCTTATTTTTTTTAGGTTTAAAAAAAATATTTAATCATTTTTCAATTACAACGTTTTTTCAAAATTTGAATTTTGCTTTTTATTTTATCATTTTTGGAGATAAATGGGAACATTCGTTTGCAACAAAATGTTGCACCTGGTTATCTAATACCATAACCAAAGGGCCAAATATTTTGGAGAAAACCGTATCTAACTCGGTCAAACTGAGCGATAAATGGGGACATTCGTTTGTAACAAAATATTTATTGCGGTGGTCCCTGGTGAGTAATCACCATAACGCTTACCTAAGAATTATCGCCGATTAGTCCCAAATATTTTGGAGAAAACTGTATCTAAATCGGTCAAACAGTTTGGGAGATAAATGGAAACATTCGTTGGCAAGAAAATGTTTATTGCGGCACCCCCTGGTGAGTAATCACCGTAAAATATAATAGTGTCTAAGAACTATTGTCAATGAATCACAAACATTTTGCAGAAAACTGTATTCAAATCGGTCAAATCGTTTCGGAGATAAATGGGAACATTGGATTGCACACACCAACAAACAAACAAACAACCTCTCGCCCTAATCGCAATATACCTCCTCCGTTCCGCCGTGGGTAAAAAGAGAAAAAAATTCGAGGTGTATTTGCTATTTTATAAAACTCCATGCAAGCCGCTCTTGCTACCCGTTATGAACTTCGTTTTCAAACTCAGCTTACAATATCATGGATGCACAAAAAGTTCAAATTAGGAAACTCCCTAAATATAGCAAATGTTTGCTAGATTTAGGGAATTTGCCAATTTGAACTTTTTGAACATCCATGATATTGTGAAGAAAAAGTGTGAAAATCTATTTGTAGCGTAGGCACAAATATTTAATATTTGCTCATTCACAATTGATTTATACTTGTATAAGCGTTTGTCGTATGGGAATCGATGAATTCTTTGAAAGCAGTTTCTACCGATTCTTCAGAAATTTTTTTTTCATTTTGTAAAAACCTATCTGAAATAAAAAAGAACGACAATTAGGGCTGTGGCGGGAGGTTTCCTATTGAAAAACCTAGCAACTTGAGGTGGTCTTTTGTAACGTGTACGGTTGCTTGTGGTCGTGTTGTAGCAGTGGGAAATAGCAAGATGGCTAGATTTTGTTGTTTGATTTGTTGCCTGACCTTTCATTTCGAACACTGAGTTATTTGAATACCTAAATTTAATGGTATTAGGGTAACAATTTGGTTTAAAATTCTTAATCATTAAAGCAGAGCGATGTGCGCTTCAATCGATGTGTCTTGCTGGTTTTCGAGCTTTTTACCCGCTTTTTTTTTACTTGCGTATGCGCTTGTTTGAACTGTGGCAAACAAACAAAACGCATGCGCAAGTGAGACAAAAACAATGAGTGCGTCTTACTTGCTCCAATACTTAGGGCATAAGTGCATTAATTTCTTTTACCATCGAATAATTTTATTCATATGACACTGGATACATCTAACAAATAACTTTTATTCAAATCTTTATTTGCCGATTGAACAAAAAGAACCGTATTTTAATAAATGAAGTGACTGATATAAATCCGTGTTGTGAGTTCGGTTACACTACAAGATAATTTTATTTCGTCATTATCCACCTTAGGATCTATATCGTATATCGATTTTAGATTAAAATTACCACCATTTAAAAAAATACCATTATTTAAAAATGAAGTTAAATAAAAAATGTACCGTGTGTTTGTTTATGGTGTTTAGTCAGTATCTATATCTCGTTAATAAAGTATGAAGTTTGCTAATGAAGTATGAAGCTTGCAGCCTTAATGCCAAAAAGGAAATCGTATTGAAAAATTATTCAAATTATCAATTTAATTATTCAAATTAAAATATCCTAATACACATAAATGAATAAGTAATTTTAAAACGAAATACTAATGGCCATAAAACAAAGTATATTCAAATTTGGAATTCAAAATTCAAGACTTATTATATTCAAATTTTTGAGCGGATTTTTAAAGATGTGCCCGCGTTATTTATAAAAAAGGCTTAATATTTTACTTTCTAAACGCTATCTATCAATGAAACTAATAATCGTAGCAACAAAACATGTGGAATTAGATAGTTATTATAGCCTCATTTATAAAAAAAAACAATAACTTAAATATATAATTACAAAGTTTAATTGAAATTCATAAAACAAAAACTTAAGAAATTAACATCAACTATCTGATATTGCTCGTAATATTATAAAACGAAAAATCATTCCCAAACAAGGCTGTGTGTCCCTAATAAAAAAAAAAACTTTAGAAAGAATGAAGTAGCGGCGTATGATCTTTACTACATTATCTATGGGCGTATCTCTACGCTGAAAATGTTAAATGCGGGTGTAATATACGTTTTATGAGCCCATTGTACCTGCACCGTATTTTATTTTCGTATATTGAACCTTTCCGTAAAAAATATTAATGGTAAAAGTTTCTGACAAATTTAAAAAAAAATTAAACATCATGTATAAAGTAGGGACGTGGCGGGGTCGGAAATTTTAAATGTCAAAGGACATACTTTAACGGAAATTCGCGGTTGACAGTTTTTGATGCAGGCACAGCCAGTGCAAATTTGTAATATATTATGTAACAATCCTTAGGTAACGTAATGGATTAATGTGGGATATAGAAAAAATAATTGGGGTACGATAAGTAAAATATTTAGTGTAACGATTTATGTTTGAATATATTAACGAATTTTAATTTTATTTTAAAAAGATCATGGCTCTAGCTTATAGTGTTTCTGCAGTTAAAGATAAACTTAGAAAATTAAGTCGTTCAATTTATTACTATTAAAAGCATCCTGAATAGGAATATGATTAAAGGGGGGAAATGGGGAATGACGGAAGTTTATTATTAATAACTAAGCCATGTTTTTTTAACTGAACAAAGTTATTAACAGCTTGCTACAGGCATTTTTTTCAAACAGAGCTTCGCAATGGTCAATACAGATTGCTGATTAGCATTGGCTTTTCTGAAATGGTACAAAACAAAAAAAATAGTTAATTTATAAGTTAGTCGAAGCTTCTATGATAAATATTATTTTAAAGTGCACTACAATGTCTAATAATTTTAGAAATATGATTTTTTTAAAATTATTGTTACAGCGCATGAAAAAAACATTTTTTTATTAGGTATTAATACTTCTGCTTTTTTATTGTCCAAGATTTTTAAGAGAACATTCGTCTTCCTAACTAAAATATTATTCATTCTTTATTATTGGCAACATAAAAATTAAACGCTGAAACACGTGCATCTTTTAATTATAAAATATGAAAAGTGATTTTTGAACAATACTAGTGTAAAAAAATGTATAGCGATATTGTGGAATTTTATTTCAAAAACATCTACAATTCACACACATTCCAAAAAGATATTATACAGGTATAATAGACCTTTTGCTGATATTGGCGCTTCCAGAATATCAATTTGTTTCTGTCGACGAAGTATCTTATCCGTCTGGTTTGATGTAATGATCTTCGCAGCATTATCTTTCTCTGTCTAAAGAATTATATTTGTATCGTAACTATTTTTAAGTTACTTCAGTTATTTCAGTTTTTTGTCGATGTGCTTGTTTTGTAGTTTTTAGAGTTTAAAACCTTTTTCCTTTTTTGTTTCACGGTTTGTTGCTCATTGATTTGCACTTCTTGAATGTCTTGAACACTTTCGATCTTGACATCAGTTAATGATGAATAAAATCATAAGTTTGAAAATGTACGAAACATTGGCTGAATATCGGCGGATAGACTGACTACTGGTGACCATATACTATTTGTCAAACTGACCTGTTAGAACATGTTTAAAAAGTTTAAAACAGATATTGCGTCTGACAAGTATATACTCACAGATCGTAGAATTAAGAAGATATATTACGAAATATATTTAATGCGGGTCTTAGTGTTACCTAAATTGTTTGCCATTACTCATGCGAAGACGAAACACAACCATCATGTTCGCTACATTCCACAAACACATTGATATAATCGTAATATAATCATTGGTGTTTTATACACAAGCAACTGCCCGTACGTATAACCCTTTCGCTTACTACAAAATCAACATAACTACACAGACGCAATGATAGAGCCTGGATAACATTACCGATACATTATTATCGATAATTTGGAATATATTTATCCATAAGTTTACGATACTTTTACTTGATACAACTGGACGTACAAAGAATGTCCAATAAAAGCAATAATGTTATTTTTATTAAATGAGTCGCTTAGTTTATAAAATTAGCCACCTTTATAAATAGCGCCAATTGTCAGTTTGGCAACAACGTATTTTAAATTGTCATACGTCAAAATGAATTGTCATTTATCTGTTGGAGAAAAACTAGAAAATAAAGCGTAGCACGCTAACATAGTAAATAAAATTCAAATTATTTTGTTTTAGAATGTATTTGTCGTACTTTCGCAGCCGACAATTATTGGTATGAACACTTCTAATTAAGTCAGTTTTCTCTGGAATGCGCCACCGTATTGTGTTGAATGCTTGAACAATCCCGATATATTTTGGTTTTATTTTGAGATTCAATGCGGAATACAACTTGCTTCACCCAGCCAGATATTGTTGAAGTAGTATCACCCTATCTAAACGAAATGATGGGCCTATTCTCACCAATTCTTATGATGGCATTGATAATTACTTGGCCTCGACTTGGTTTTCGCCGATTCGGGTATCGTTCAGCGTATATTTTAAGGCCTTCGCCAGTATTATAATTGCATTTGACATTCACTAAAATCATGTCGCAAGTATTTGCTCGCGCTAAAAAACGATATATTGACTAATTCCGCTAACTCGACAACGTGTTACGAAAATTTAACAAAAATCACTGATACGCACAAATCCACATTTTACAATCAATACCTATGATAAGATAGTTATTGGTTTTAAAATGTGGGTTTGTTTTATTAATAAACAATAATCCACGTTTTAAAATCGATTTAAACGATGTTTCTGAGTGTTGCCACGTTAAATAATAAATAAATCTTGTGGATTTATTTTGAAATCGTAATTAAAATTAGATTAATATTATTACTAAGAAGCTAATAATAATTTACCTAAATGGTAAATGAAACAATATCGTATCAATAGTTATTCCGATAAGTTTATTTTCAAAATCGATGATAGTATTTTTTATAATCTTAGATATGTGGGCGAATTATGGATGTTACAGAGTTTGAAGTGGCAATAATTTTTATTTGCGACTTATAAACAACTTTTACCTTGAAATTTAATTACAACACAATTTTTATCCTTTTCTTTTTTTAACTTCCATTTATAAAACTATGCAAATGAAAGGGATAGTTAGAAAAGTCGAATTTACCGTGGATCGCTAAGAAAGGCATTTATGCAATATTGCCACATTTCTTACGTTTATTGAAATAAAAACTGGTATAGGTTGAAGCGTTCGGAAGTTAATGAGTGATGACAATTTTTAAATTTCAGAAAAAAGGGATACGATTGTTTTTTTAAAATAGGTGTATTGCAATATATCCATGATGAACTATTATGGATTGACGTGGCGTTATTTAGTTCTAACACGTACTGTGTGGTGTAAGAATACGCTATTTATAATTGAAAATACCAAGCAACATTTAATAAATGATTTTAAATTTGGTTTGTAAGGTGATCAATATAAAGTATTTTTTACAAATATATTTGACAATTAGTTTTTTTAGACAATTAATTCCTCTTGGTAGTTTGGAGACGCCTGTGTGCAATTTTTAAATGTTTATCAAAGCTATATTGTTTTCTTTAACCTGTTTGTTCTCGGAGTATCAGTAGACTGTAAAATAAATAAATATATATATATATATATATATATATATATATATATATATATATATATATATGTGGTATGGAAATCAGCGTTTTCATTCGTAAGTTGGAAAAACTTTTCTTTGAAATTAATTATGCAAATTGAATATATTATGTTTACCAAAAAGCATTTTTTTTCTCTGTTGCACGTATTTCTTAATTTTAGCATAAGTTTCTTTTTAGCCAGAGAATATCGTGGCAAGTCATACAAATAAAGATTAGTTTCGCGAAAATCAATAGTTTCGAAGTTATGATTTTCTTCGTAATTTTTTGAAAAATCTTTAATGCTGTCCGATTTATGGAAGGAATTTTTACAATTAGACGATCAATCTTTCGTCAATCCGTCATATCAGTGTTTCTTCAACACGAATGAGCGTTTAATGGTCGCCTATATCAACAAGTGAATGTTTGCCGAACACGACGCAATTTTTTATTTGACGTGGACAGGTAGTATCAATTATATAGTATACTAGCCATCCGTTCGTATGTTATTCGTTTTTATCCATTATGTTAATAAGCAATTTTATCTCCACAGTATTTGACGAAAAAAACTATTTGCATCAAAATAACGTAAAGTATCCGAGTATATGAATTTTCTATTGACGACGAAAAAACTTATAAGTTTTAAATGACATACCTATATGTATATGCTAATTTTTATAACTCACAATTTTTTTTGACGTTATCAATAGAAAATTTGTAAACAACACATCAATCATTTATTTTCTTGTCTTCAACTACTCAATAGTCATTGATAGTGAGATTACATAGTCAATGATTAATAAAGTCGTGAACGTTAAGTAGGCCAATGGTTTTCATATGCAACAGGGAAAAATGTATTTATTTAGTAAATGTTAAATGTTGTAAGGACAAACAAATAAACCATACATAGATAACATAATTTACTTACGTAAGTAGATGGAATACTACAATGGCAATTGGCATTCACGACTTACCTGTATGGGACTTTGTTCACTTTTATTTATACAATATAATAAGATTAGAAAATACGGAAACATTTTAACTGAACAATAGTTTTATTATAAGTATGCGTAATTAAAATCACAAATATAAATCAAATTATTTATTAATTATATTACAAGTATGTCTCATATATACATGCACGCACGCATGCACGCACGCACGCACGCACGCACGCTAACACGCACGCAAGCACTCACGCACGCATGCACGCACGCACTCACGCACGCATGCACGCACGCACGCACGCTAGCACGCACGCAAGCACGCACGCATGCATATACTCACGCATGCACGTACGCACGCACGCACGCACGACCGCACGCACGGATGCACGGACGCACGAACGCACGCACACACGCACACACGCAGGCACGCACGCTTCGATAGTTTTACATGATACCTGTTCAAATGGATATATAAAACCATTCCATAATTTACTCCAAAAGATATTTAATGTGCACACATTTTTGCCTTTTCACTTATTTTCTATGTGTAGATATTATTCTATGTGTAGATTCAATAGATATTTACGTGTTTCGGCAACTAGGCCAAAACAAATGCAACAAATGCCATTATCAAAAAAAAGACAAAATGAAGCTATAAGTTTTATGTTATCAAAAGCCAGAGGGATATAGGAGTGCTATTTTCATTTATTATTAGTTTTATTTACGAAATAGGTGAAGTAACAACTAATCAAGAAGAGGTTTGAGTTAATCCTATAATTGTTGATTTAAGTGAAAACAGGGCGGGGAATAACTAACGCAAGGAATTCAATGATATGTACAATGTTAATTAATTTCTGTTATTTTCATCTTTACACTTTCAAAGCTACAAATTTGTCTATTTGGAAAAAGTTACGAGTAATTCTTTCCCCTCATAAACAAATCGCGAAAATCAGACGGCGCTGAGTCAGCTCACAGATGCTAATTTGAAGACGTAATGCATGGACGTATGGTCACATTGCGAATATGAATTGTATCAGGTTCACTCGAGTGGCATGACACCTCAATTTTGAGGCGTTCCCACCAAATTGGTCGATCCTCAGCATTCGATGCTTCTTGGATTCCCTATTTCTTGTTTTTTTTTCTATTTTCATTTTCTACAGTTCTTTTGGCATTAATTATGCATATTTTTTACTTTTTTTTTAAATTTTCGCAATTAGAAGGGTCAAATTGTGAAAATTTAAATAAACATTAAATATTGCGATTTCCTTTATGATTTGTTTGATAAAAATAAAAAAAGACAAAACAAATGACATTACAAATGAAAGCTGGAGCTGGATTAAATTAATATGCGTCGCTACATATCCTTTAAAATTTTTGTAAAGATTGCATCCGTTAACAACGTCAGCGCAATGTTGATTATTATCCAAAAGTTTTCTTTAATGGTAGGTTCACACTAGACGTGGGCGATACGAGTATTTTGAGATACTTAGTATGACGAGTACGAGTATTATAAAATATCGGTGACAGATATCGGTGACAAAATACTCGACGAGTATGGGCGGCGTAATTCTGTTATGAGAGGGCTATATTACAAGTCGATATACATACGGTCGCAGAAGACGTGCAATAAATCTTAATTGCTACCTATTATCAAGAGTTCAATGCTCATATCCTAAATTTTTTACAGCTAAAATTGGCGGGAATTCCTACTATTTCTAAATGAGACATTTTAAATAAAATACAGTGTTTTAATTTTTCTTCATACTACCATAAATATTTATGGCTCCAGGCTTAGGACTGGTAACTAAATGATTCATTTGGCATGGTCATTTAGATAGCATATTTAAAAAAATCAATTACATTATTTTCAATAATCACATTTAATTTAAAAATGGATCCTGTTATTAAAAAAAGGTTTTTTTAAAATTTTGTCATCATTATTTTAGCTTAATTAAGTTTGAAATAACTTCGTATGTTTGTTTCTTTGATTCGTTTATACTTTCAACTTTTTTTTTCATAGTTGTTATGTTAATTTTAATAAACCTTTCGTTTTAAAAATAATTATTAATTGTGATTGTCTTTGCTTGAATGTGGATTGAGAGTTTAAAAATTTTGTTGTAAAAATAAAATTTGTTCTAATTTTCTATGACCTAGACGAGTACGTTTTTCATTCAAAATGTTCCCTACTGCAGAAAAAACTCAGATGTCCACATATCAGTTGTGATACAAACACTATGGACTTCTCTTCGGACTATGTCCTTCAGTTCAAATTTAACTTTTTGATATAAAAAAGGTAACATACTATTTGCAAAAAACTTACGGATGGGAATTGTATAATTAGCAAAATCTAGTAAACTTCTAAAATTCAGATCTTCTACTATAGGGAAGGGTTGAAAGTCCCAAATAAACAAATTCATTATATGATTATCCATATTTTTCTTATTCTTCATAATAACTCGCTTCGGTAAATAAGACATAATTTTTACCAAATCACTTTGACCTGATCGTGACTCAGACCCTCCAGGAATACCCCTTGTAGTAGAACTTGACTCGGGTACGCCATGCAGAACGCTAGGATCTAAACTTATTTCTAGAACAAGCTGTGTTACATTTCCAGCGTCTGTATATTTATATTGACGGAAGGCACCAGTTGCAGATAATGTAGTAAGATGTTCCGAATTAGTTATCGTTACAGTTGGATGTTTTCTATTCAAATGCTTCATTTAATTAGATGTAGCTGTTTTGAATGATAATTTAGTTTTGCAAATATTACAAGAAGCAAAATAATCACCCAAGTCTGTAAAATACTCCTATACAACACTGGACTTTTTGTGGACATATTGGCTAAGTTAGAATTTAACCTAATTAACAGCAACTGTTCCGTTAGAAAAACGAAGAATCATTAGACACAAGACAACATCATACATAAAATTCTTATTTTATAATATTCGTACTTGTCGTATTGAGTAAATATTTGTCGGCGAACTGCGAAGTATGAAGCAATACTTAACGTGATGAGTAAAACGAGTATACAAGTATACTCGTATTACATACTTTAAAAGTATTTCGACTTACGAGTATTTAAATATTCAGTTTGTCCCTTATTTCATATACATTTTAAATATGAAAGAGCGAGAAAACCTGAGTACGATATGCGTGAGTGAAATAGCCAGCTAGTTAGACAAAGAGGGGTAAAGTTGTGCCGCAGCCCGACCATAAATTAACTATTGTACGAACGTCCGGTCGGCCAAGTATTTACGATACCAAGTATTTTGTATTTTGTATACCAAGTACGTATCTTGATCGGAGATATCGAATATTTTTATTGGTGACAATAAATATGCCTCACCTCAAATAGCGAGTACGAGTATTATAAAATATCGGTGGCCGATATCGGTGACAAAATACTCGACGAGTATGGGCGGCGTAATTCCGTTGTGTGAAGACCATATTACAAATGGCTATAAACTTACGGTCGCGGGAGACGTAACATAAATCTTTATTGTTACCTATTATGAAAGGTTCAATGCTCATATCTTTTATTTCTTACAACTAAAATTGGCGGGAATTCCTATAATTTTTAATAAAATACAGTTTTCATTTTTCTTTCATACTAACAAATATTTATAACTCTAGGCTTAGGGCCGGTCACTAAATGATTCATTTAACATAGGCATTTTGATAGTATATTTAATAGATGAATCACATTATTTACAATAATAACCATTAATTTAAAAAAATGAATCACATTATTAAAAACAATTTTTGTTTGTTTTTGCCATGTTTATTATCAGCCAATTTTTTAAAATAATGTAGTGAGATGTTCGGAGCAAGCAAATTATTCCGTGTTTATTGTTGCAGTTGGATGTTTTCTATTCAAATGTTTCCATAAATTAGATGTAGCTGTTTTGAATGACTATTTGTAAATATTGTAAGAAACAAAATAATCACCCAAGTCTGTAAAATACTCTTACAGGGCATTGAACTTTCTTATGGACGTAATGACGAAATTAGAATTTAACTTTATTAAAAGTTAGTTTTTATATACACTATATGTTTACAATATCTACACTACAAAGTAATTACGCTCAACTATGCCAATAGAAAAACGAGAATCGTTAGACAAAAAGAGCATCGTATTTAAAATCCTTATTTTATAATATTCGTACTTGTATTGATTAAATATTTGCACGCGAACTGCGAGGAATGAAGTAATACTTAACGTAATGAGTAAAACAAGCATACGAGTATATTTGATATACTCGTGTTACATATTTTGAAGTATTACGACTTACGAGTATTTAAATACGCAGTTTGTCTCTTATTTCATACACGTTTTAAATATGAAAGAACGAGACAACCTGAATACGATATGCGTGAGTGAAATAACTATAGCTAGCTAGACAAAATGGGGTATTAGCCGCAGCCCGACCATAAAGTAACCATTGTACGAACGTTCGGTCGGCCATACCTAACGTGACCATTTATTTTTTTTGTCAGAGCGAGACATCTGCGGAATTATATGTATAATAAAAAAAGTTTTTAGCGTTTTACAAGTTTTTTAATATAGAAGATAGATAACACAAAATAATCAAACCACTAAACACAAAATAGTAAACAAGTAGGCACGAATTACTAAGCCCCAGTAGTGGCGTGACTTCTAAGTTGTATTTTTATATTTGTCGGCTGATCAAATTTTTCCAAAATATCGGGTCTTGCTTTTAGATAAGTGTGGAACTCAGTGCATGATTTATTTATATTTATTTTCGTAATTAAAAGAGCTTTCAATACTGCTACTACTATACTGCTATACTCAACTGTGTTTTATCACTTTTTGTTCATGTGTGAGAAAACTCTTTCGACAGGTGCGCTACTTCCAGGCAGACACAAAACATACTCAATAATTGTGGAAAAGTTTTCAAAATGAAGATTGTTGGTATGGAAGTGCTGAAATAATTCGACCCAACGGTTTTCAGTAGAAACATTCTCGGCATTCCAGCCAGAGATTTTTTCATTTGTCGCAAAGTTGGAAATAAGTGAAAACTCGTCAAAGACTTTCGTATCTTGGTTGCTGCTAATAAACCCTTGCGTAATCAAGAAATCCAGCACTTTCTGTACCTCTTCCCACGTAGGAATTTTTGTTAAATTGGCCCATTCAAACACCTCTAGTTCGGTGTTGAATTGACACCACTGCTCCAAGTATTCTTTGCTTGTTTTATAAAACTCAGCCGCCGCAGTTTTTACATTCTGTTGGTCAACAACAGCTTCTCTTTCTTGTAATTTTATAAGCAGGTTACGGACGATATGGGGAAGGAAAATCGTGTTCCCTTTTAGTGTCAGATTATCTCGGAGACGATTAATTTTCGATTTTTAACACAGCTTCATGAAAGGTGGCTGCTTGTGCGTGCAAAAAATATAACCACAATTCTGAGCTGGGATTTTCAAAAAACGTCTTTAAAATATTTGGACATTTGTCGATACTCAGAAAATAGTATTTCAAAGGCTGAAACATTTTTATAACTCTCTCAAGCGTGGGCATTAACGCAAGCCACCTTGATTTACTGTAGCCCAGCAGTTTATGACACTCAGTCTCGGTAGAATCACAAAACTCTTTCAAAGCTTCTACTCTAATGCAGATGTAGAAAAATGAGTAAATTTTCACAATTATGCATTCGAAGTCAACAGGAAGACAATCAGCGGCAGTTTTGATCGCATTGTGGACTATGTGAGCTCCACATCCAATTCCAATAAGCTCTCTGCCGAGCGATGCATTCAATTTTGAGTAAACATTATTTGTTCCTTTCCTATTCTTTCCCCCGAAGTTGCAGTTCGTGTTGTCTCCACAAAACGCCACAATTTTTTTATTCAAGTCATTGCAAGACAACACTATCTTCAAATAATCGATAATAATATCCGATGTTTCGCCTGGCTGCTCCCGAAACTCTAAAACCTTGACTTTCACGCCTTCGTATGGTAAAAAATAGCGAATCAAAATTGGGAATAGGTTGATTTAGCCATGGTTTGAAGCATCCGTTAATAAAGTTAGCAGTGGGCTTTGCGTAAATGCTCTTTTAAATCTTCGACTGCCATAGTTGAAAGCACATTTACAACAATAGCTTCAGACTTTGTACGTGCACATCTAAATTTATGCTCAAAACATGCTCGAATTAAAGGAGAAGAACAGTCATTTGAGCGAAAGCTATGATTATGTTGCACGGTGTGAAACGCCCACGTACCCTCAGCTGCAGCTATATCCAAATCCTTGCAAGTCGGCAAATCCGTTCTCTTAAAAAAACTAAGCATTGACGAGCTTGAAGCAGCAGCTCGATCGGCAAGCCTATGTTTTTCTGATTTTAAATGTTTTTCTATATCACTGGCACCACCATGTCCAACACTAAAATCAGTACGACACTTTTCACACGTAACGCCTGCGGTATCATCTTTTCTTTGTTTTATAAATGGATACTTCTGTTGCAAACTATTATTAAAGGAACACTTGCGTTTAGGCATTATTGTTTTTACAAATCAACTAAAACAAAACACCGATTGCTGAACCGTTGACTGAACATCGAGTAAGCGCGGGCGGGTGGGGTTTATCTATCCTGCTCACACGCGTTATATACGACACCGCTCGGCGGACGGCGCGTGTGCGCGCACTCTCTCTTAATTTGCCTTTCCGTGCGGGCCGTCGCCGCCGCCGCGCAGTGCCACTCATTTCGAGCGGGAAACATACATTTGAAATCATCGTTTGGTCTGTTTGCAAAAACGGGACTATGTCGGCCTCGCTGGGGACACCGGGACAAACGGCCTGAAAGCGGGAATGTCCCACCCAAAGCGGGATGTATGGTTACGTTAGCCATACCATACAAGTATTTACGATACCAAGTATTTTGTATTTCGCATACCAAGTACGTATTTCGATCTGAGATATCGAGTATTTTTACCGGTGACAATAAATACGCTACACAAAGTGTGAAACCTAATAGTTATCTTTGCAACAACGGATAACTAGTTATCTTGCTTACGAAAAATTATTTATTCCTTGAAATTATCTATCGCGCAGTAATGTGTACCGTGTAGAGGTGCTCAAAATGTACCAGTGAAAAGAAAAGAGTAATATATATATATATATATATATATATATATATATATACATATATATTATTTTATTGGAAAGATATGTACCATTCATTGATATCTTTAGTTCAGTATCTCAGTACTCCGAGTTATTAACGAAATTCGGAAAATCGGAGTACTGAGATACTGAGCTTGAGTTATTACGCATACGTTGAATAGTTGAATAATGGTTATACAACATAGCGATAAATAGTAATGACTGAACATTACGCAACATTGTTTGGAAATAAAAATAAATTCTACAAGAGTATCCACTTTGCTTAATACTTTGCGGGTTTAGGATTTAGGACTCTTAAGCTACATTCAAATTATACATAAAATAACTTCAATGATAATTAAATAAATTGGAATAGATTGGCGTATTTATACAATTATAAATTGGAATTGAAATGAAAGAAAAAAGTGTTTGTTTACGCAAATATTTTGAGCGAACTAAAGTAGCTATACTTTTACACAGCGTTCACATTGGATCGCGCGTAGCTACGTCGTCTACATAGATCCAGTTGCATATTTGACTAAACAGTACGATCGTTTTCTTTCTCTTTCATGTAACATCAAAACATATACTTTTACTACTACTACTAGATTACGAACAACGTATAGATAGATCAGTATAGTTATTATTTGACAACAATAGCAGGATGAATGACAATTATAAGACCATCAGTGTCGCAAAACATTACGTAAAATAATTATAAGTCCATAAGCTATTATACGTGTGTATAGACATATAAGCATATATATGTATATATATATATATATATACACATATATATATATATATACATATATATATATATATATATATATATATATATATATATATATAAATAAATAAATAGTTTCAGTAGCAACTATCACCCACCGATAATTAGCTAGTTGTTTTTTTGCCACAAAAACGTGCTACGGCCCACCCTTATTTTTGACCACAGACAAAGCGGCATAAGTATCTTTGAAACCAGTGCGTTTTCCCACGGTCTATATAAAAAAAGACTTAAAAACAAGTAACTTAGATGATGCAACACGTTTGGTAAATACAATGAATTTAATCAAAAAGCAATTACGAAAAGAGAACGAAACTTTAATACAGATAATTTCCATACTTTAAATTCCAATACTAATATGGAAAACGTGGACTCGGCGATGTCCTGAGAAATTTATGGCTAATGATTTATTCCAATAAAATAATCCGTTTTAATATTAGACTTTAATAAAGAAAATTATACACTATTAGTTATAAATGGGAAATTTGTGAGCGCTCAATAACTATACTTAGTAAAGTCAGAAAGCGTATCTAAGAAAAACGTTTACCAAAATGTTTATTTCTGGAGATTGTCTAAAGATGTTTGGTAATTGTTTAGCCTAATAAAAGTTTTTTAATTATTGATATATTCTTTTATTACTTAATTGTTTAAAAATGGAGAATAGTGTTCAAAAATATGAAAACTGTTAAAATTATTTTATCCATGCCTCAATTTGTAAGTAATTACTTGGTAGAAAAAAAATGTTTAAACAGATTATTTATTATTTTTCTCAATAATCATATGACTATTCCTTTTCACGCAACACAGCGTGGATTATTTCAACATCTCTGGTAATAACAAATAAAAAATGACTGGCCGAGTACGATTGTGTGATAGCACATTCGTACTCGGCCAGTTTCGTCTCGGGCCCTCGCCTCGATGTCGGTTTTTTGTAAAAAAATAAAGGACGTTGAAATCCAGGCATCACTTCAAAAATTAAAATGAAAAGAATGACATAGATGATGGAATGGGTATAGCAATTAAAACAAATTTTATTACAAATTAAATACTAAAATAAGATTGAAATTTTGATCCAGATAATATTCCAGTTATGGCTTTAAACTCCAATACTAATGAACTACGTCATGGGTTATCATGTTTTGATTAGTTTGCGATTCTATTGGGTTACACAACCTGATATGAGTATACCCTACGTCGCTCAAATTATGCCTCTATCAAGATATGAGGAAATCGGAAGAAATCTCCACATTTCTGACAATAAAGCACATCTAACGCCAGGATCATTTGATTTTGATAGAGCATACAAAATACGATCACTAATGACGCATTTCAATAAAAATTTTCAATCAGCTATGAACAATACTCATTCTGGGGATGAACATATGGTAAAGTTTAAGTAAAGATGCTGAAATGTGGAAGATTGCGCAGTTCTGATGTTGACAGAGGCCGCATAGATTACAGAAGTATCTTTGCATGTGTTACAAATGTGGATGGTGATTATGGATCTTATTATCAACTGGCTACAAAACATAGGACGTTATCACAAATGTATACTAGAAATAAGTTTTTCGTTTTTAAAGAAAATTTCAACAAGATAACTGATACTATATCCACTAAAGTATTTATGAGTGAAATTGTTGCTTTGTAATCGAAATTTGGAGGACAAGAGTGCAAATGTACTCAAAAATGGAGCTCCAAGAAATTCAATTTTAAAACTCGGAGTGTTATTTGTAATTCTTAGTGCCATATCAGTTGGTACTTAGTACCACTGGTTCTTAGTGCCATATTCCAATAAATAAGTTTGTTTTTTTTATTCATTTAATCAAATATTCTATAACATTAATAATTATGAGTAACTTATTTTGATTAATAAATGATCTTGAATTAATAATTACGTGTACGTTATTTTCATTCGTAAACAAATTTCTTCTATTTAGAATGTTATTTATTGTAATAATTATGTGGCTCTAGTACAGTAGTTTGCCATGTTCAAATAAATAAGTTTTATTGTTTATTTAACCAAAGATGCTACTGAATTAATAATTACGTGTACGTTATTTTTATTCATAAACAAATTTCTTCTATTTAGAATGTTATTTATTGTAACAATTATGTGGCCCTAGTACAGTAGTTTGCCATGTTCAAATAAATAAGTTTTATTGTTTATTTAACCAAAGATGCTACTGAATTAATAATTACGTGTACGTTATTTTTATTCATAAACAAATTTCTTCTATTTAGAATGTTATTTATTGTAACAATTATGTGGCCCTAGTACAGTAGTTTGCCATGTTCAAATAAATAAGTTTTATTGTTTATTTAACCAAAGATGCTACTGAATTAATAATTATGTGTACGTTATTTTTATTCATAAACAAATTTCGATTTTATTCATACTATCATTAGTATGACCTCATATTATATCTGCACAGAAATACTGTTTGTGCGAGTGCAGCATGTAACAAATTTTTCTTAACCAATAATAGTCAAGGGTAATTTCAGTCGTAATGAAGATAATGAAGATTAACCAAGTCGTTGTGGTGTAGGTTAATATTCACTGGTGTAGGACCGAACTGCGCATGACATTCACCGGCTAGCTTTGTGGTTGTCAATATACATCAGTATGTTTTAAGATATAATGAATTTTGAACATTCACACTGATGTCATTTTGGCTGCATATTCCGTCTTTATGGCAAATCACGTGATATTATAATATTCAATACACAATTTATAGCAAATTCAAAGACAATGGATACACTCAGAAATCGATTCACGTCGTGGAATGAGCCATTCAATCTAGTCAACCAACCCGTTCGAAATGTTCTTTAATCATTAATTACAAGATACTGTCAATAAGATAACATTACTCAGTGAACTGAAGAGCCAAACGAATCTAGATAACACCGCTTAAATGGTACAAGGTAGAGAAAAACTGGTTTACATATTAACTAATCATCCCGAGTGTACCTGTCAATATCGAAACGGATGTGCTTAGTGACTGTGGAGTGAGAGCGACATAAATAAAATAATCCTACTTTCATCCAGGTAGAAAATAATTCTACCTTTATCTAGGTAGATAATAATTCTACATTCATCCAGGTAGAAAATAATTCTACCTTCATCCAGGTAGAAAATAATTCTACCTTCACCCAGGTAGAAAATAATTATACCTTCGTCCAGGTAGAAAATAATTCTACCTTTAACCAGGTAGAAAATAATTCTACCTGGAAACCGCTGGGCAAAGCTAGTTTTTACGGTGGTAAAATTTTCATAACATAAAGTCAAAACAATCAGTAAGAATAGAATATATTGGTATAGGTATCAAATGTGTTTATTATGTCACTACGAAAATGTGATTTGGAGCTTAAAATAAAAAAAATGCACTTAAATTTAAATAATAATCAAAAACCATATCTATATTCAAAATTAATTTTGGGGTATATATATATATATATATATATATATATATACACACACACACACACACACACATATATACTTACATATACATATACATATAATGACTGCCTTTCGAGGTAACGAACAACCATGCAAACGTTGCCCTCACAAACGAAGCTCATTTGAGAGAGATATCAACTTATGGGTTGCGTGTCTCACCATCATTATTCCCAAACTTAACGTTTCTTATGCAAATCCAGAGTGTAATAAAACATTCATAATTATTTACAGATTTGTAAATGATGACAGGAACTGAACCCGGAGTTTTTACATTAGCTCCTATCAACTCCATAATAGGTCGGCTAGAATATATCGACAGTAATGCATTGAAAATATTATCGATTGTGAATAATGACTAGGACATCCTTAATTCACTCACACAATTAGAGTGAACATGTATAGACAATTTTGTTACAGATGTTGAAAGAGTGTGTTAATAATATATTATTTGTCCCTTTTTGCTCATTTTAGTGAACGTAAGCTAGAAAAGAACCGTTATATACATTATCTTCGTTTTTTTATTTAGCCTCCAGGCTTGTAATTACACTTTCGATTGATAGCTTTGTTAATAGGGCTGTGAAGAAAAAGTTAATTTGCCATCTTGAGGCGTCTGCCATATTGGATTCAGAACGGTATTATATAGACTATATTGCTTTGTCCCCGGACTTATACATGTGTGCAAAATTTCAAACCTTTATCTAATTTATAACTAGTTGAAATTTTAATTGCACGATTTGTCGCTAGCAGAGAAAGTGAATAAATAAAAGCTTCGTAAAAAGAGGCGAACAAAATTTCATATAGTGTTGGGCGCAAGCATTACAAGAATAAACCTGACCCTGAACATGAAAAAAATTAGCTATTTAAAATTTTTATTTAAATCGTCAGACAAATGAGAAATCCTTTATGAAAAGTCAGGTTTTTTTCATGATTAGTTTATAAATGCTCTTTCTGCAGAATTCTTTGATCCAATAAGATATGATACAAAGTGCAAATGCCTCATTGTATCCTCCGCACATAAATGTAACATATTATTCCATAAAATTCTTATGCCTGACAACTCGAAAAGAGCGAAATAGATATTTATTTGACAACAGAGTCGGGTAATAGTTCAAAGTCAGGTAATAGTTTATTTATAATTTATTTAGGCAATGGCCACAAATTAAAAAAGCAGTTAATTTTATTATTTTAATGGTTTATGTAAAGTTATATAGTATATATACTTCATTAGACTTTTATTGTCATTTTTATTTGCTATTAACAATTTTTGATATGTTAAAAATATAACGCTTAGATAATTTTTTTCGTTGCGCATTATGGTTCAAACTATATTTTATTTTTTCTCCTTCCTGATTGTTAACGGCCGAATTGTTTTTTTTTACATTCTAAGCAATACCAGCTTTTTAAAAAACATGTGTTCTATTTTTGTAACGTCAAGTCCATTTTCGTTGGTCTCCTTTATGATGACACCGTGTAACAAACACAGATCACATACTAAGTAACAAATAGCAGAAGTAAATATTTTGTAACTTTCTTTTATTTCATTAAACGTAACTAAAACATTGTACGCATTAAAATAAGTTGCATATGTAGTAATCATGGTTACGTTTTAACGTGACATTTGTGTAGTATCTGATTTATAATAGAATTGTCAAGGTTATTAATGTAAATAATTGTAAAAACAACAGAGTATAACGTTATTAGCTACGGATAGTTATTTAAACATTATGGTTTATTAATTGTATATATTTTATTTCCGCATGATATTTTGTTAATGGAAGAAACCATCATTGTTATTTAAAGTGTTGGATATGAAACGATCACTTACGAATTTTGTCACGCGCAATAACGTTTTGGTCTTTGAACATTTTGTTCCATTATTTAGAAAATTGATTGATAGATGGTATTACGGTAGCGTGATATCTCGCTATAGAATTGTACTTATCGTTTCATCTGTCAATATAATTAAGTTTCTCCTCAAAATGGTTGAAAGGATTCGAGCGTTTTGGTTTTGCGTTCGATTTTATTCGTTGATCGGTAATATACATTCATATAACTATGTTTATTTGTATTTTTGGTAATAATTCTGAGTAGTCAAAAGTTCTGTATTTGTTACAAATAATAAATTGTCATATTTTGAATTTTTTTTAAAGTTGATTGCTGATTGGAACCTTTTTTTTCTGTATTTTTATTGAAAAAAGGATAGCATTTTTCTCTTTAAAAAATCTTTGTTTTTTTAAAGAGAAGAAAACATCAGTTCGTAGATAATATAATTCACATACGGAAATAGATGAGACAATATCTACAGCATTTTCGACACTCTTAGAAAGAGACGCACTGCTAGTCTTTCAAAATACAAAAGGATTATAAAAAAAATTAAAACTTCAGATAACCAAAAAGTAATGAAAACACGAGTATTCAGTTTGAACTTTTGCGGTACAATATCATTTCCGAAGGTAAATAAATTTACAAAATACTGGTACTGGTAGAGTTTAGTGGAATCGATGTTAAGTCAATATTTTTCTTTTCTCTCACGTACTCGTATATGTGTACGGACATACACAGATGTGTGTTACATTTTACAGCACCTGTGCCGTTCAGTACTCAGGAATTCTATGGCGTACCTTCAGTTTCCATAATCAGATTCTGAACAAATTTTCATGAGACATGGCCATATACACTTCCAAATATAGAAAAAAGATTTGAAGTTGTGAACTTATCAGTCCTTTCATTATTCTTTCTGTACTGGTTTTGAAAGGATGGAAGCTGCTAATTTAAGTGCTAGTTAACGATAATTAACCACTATCAGTTAAGATTGTTTGATTAATTTTTTCTGTTAGTTTTATTGTTTCCGTTTTTGTATATATATATTTTATGCCTAATTTTCTTATCACTTCGATTAATCCATATATTACTACATACATGCTCTTTACGTGAGTATATCGTGAATATTACTATAGAAGCTGTTTATATTATGAAGACGGAAAATGTTATGAAAGTATTGACAACCAAAATTATATTAAATTATCTGGCTATAGATTTCTGACGCTTACATGCTCAGTTTCTGCAGCAGAGTTTAATGTTCAACTCGGCTGACGAATGAGCCGAGAACAAATGAGATCATTTTTATTTGACGGTACTCTTTTTCATTATAACTAATTGTTGGAAACGAAATAGCCGAGTACAAAATGGATAAACCCTTTTCGTTTCGCAATCGATTTTAATCTACAAATAGACAAATAACAATTCAATTTTCTTAATAACTTGCATCCTAAAGCTCTTTTTAAAAGACCATATTTTTTATGAACAAAAATAAAACTTGTTTAAAAACAAATTTAGTTAATAATTAACCCTTAATTTAGTTAATAATTTCAGGTTATAATTTAGATAATTTTCTACTAAAATATCATAATTGTATTAAATAGATCATAATTGTTTTAAAATGGCGGTTTTTAAAGGTTTAAAAAAAATAAAATATACACTTAGATTTGTAATAAAATTAATTTTTGGTTATAAATTTTTTGTGGTTTTTCGATAAAAAAAATCAAAATTAATTTTACTATAAAATTAAACGAATTTTTGCCGATTTTAAGAAGTTTTTGGATGTTACAAAGTTTGACTGAGGTTGGTTATCTGTTTTTTAAATACATTATTTCAAAGCCGTTCTAAAACGATTAACAATGTTTTAAAAATTGTGTTTTATTTATTTTTTGTCTACAGATTCGTTCTTAGCCCCTCGAGATGGTGGCTTGCGATCTAGACCCCGACATTTCCGGCGATGCGTTGGGCTGGAAGCTGCCAGTGTGGCAGGCCCTGCTCTACCACCGCGTGCTACCAAGCTGCAGCGGTTTGATTATTTACATAACTCTGATTTGCTTCGATTTTGCACTCATTTACCAGCAAATAGCGGATGGAAATCCTAGGTGAGTTGAGTTTTTGTCTGATTGTGCATAGCGAAAAGAGAGTAATGTTTTTCGCATGTATGTATGTACACAAGTACGTACATATGTATTATGTATACCTATATGGTTATGTCCGGTGTCTTTTTTTCGGAATACAGTTTAGGCACACCCCGACACTCCATACAAGCGAACAGATTTAATTGCCTACACTATTACATACGTTCTCGCCTATCCGTATCCGTTTGCGTGTGTGAATTAATGTAGGGCTGTTGCAGCGTGCAAGTAAAGAATATTTATTAATATTACATATCGGCCTCGATCTTTGCGAACGATCGCGCCGATCGTGCGAGTTGACGCTATACATCAGCAACATCGCTGTTTCTCTTTTTAATCAATAGCGTCGGTCGAATGACTGTTTCGATAGCACGCTGGCGCAGTAACTTTGTACTGGCGCACACGACTTTATTATTATATGATTGTAAAAATGTAAATATGAATAAATATTTTTCACTATACATTTAATTTTGTGAAAGTGATTTGATAATGATAATATTAAAATAGAATTTGAAAAAATGTACTTAATATGGATCTGAAAACGAAATTAAATCATAAATAAAAACAAATTTTGTTTATTTATCAATATGATTCACTGAAATATTGCATTCGTTGTACTTTTGACTTGATTAGATTTGCTTCATGTGAAAGATCTCTTAATAAAACATATAATATGCTTATAGCCGACACTACAAGGATACCTTTTCCAAACACATCGCATTCAAACATAACAATGGTTTTTAAGAACAGTTTGAAATTTAAAACTGCTCAGTGACACGTTGACGCAAAATTGTAAGTACTAATTAAATAAATTGGTGATACAAAACAAAATTATTTACGACAACCTAAAAAAGGAAGGCAAAACAATCTCCTACTCTTAGTGATTTTATTGCTTTCTAAGTACTCGTACATAGCGCAATAATGGACCGTTATATTGACTTACTATAAATAGTTACCATTTAACTCCGAATTACACAAGTTAAACTCAACCAAACATCGCACAATTGAACAAATCACACGCGCACGCAGCAAGCGGCAACCTAGGAAAGCGTACTCTTGATCGTACCCATTATCTGCGGGTGACGTTAAACTGGCGGCGGGAAGTGAGTGTCGCTTCTTTACGCAGTAATAGTTAATATTCTTTGGTTTAAGCTTAACGTATGTCATGTGTGAAGTGTTGTCGATTCGTCTTGGTTTCATTAGCTTCGCTGGTCATATGGCGTCATTTGAAATTCAATTTGCAGGACTCTACAGGCATTCAGTACTCAACAGCATTAGCAACAGCATGGACGCGCAAAGGTGGAGTGATGTTGCATTCGCATACGAATACAGAGTTTGGTACTGAGATGTATAACCTAATAATGTACAGAGTCAGTATTCTTCAAATGGACTTGCATACTTTTTTAAAGAAGTAACATAATTAAAAAAAATTAGGACACAAAAAATATATATTATTGAAAATCAGTCGTGGTTGTATGTGATTATGTAATAGTTAGTTTTATGTGGACAAGTAATGGGTAGACGTACGGGATTGATGCATTGAATTATGTTTGACGTGTCAGGATTATAAAATTTCTTTATTGAGTATGGGTTGATGATATGAATAATAAAAAATGTAACTTATCATAGTTACATGTATATTTTGATGTCCTACTGTGGATGTCGTTTAGGTGCAATTAATTTGCAACAAATTTGCAAAACCAAACTTAATTTTAACTTCTTGTAATGTCCTGGTTAAAGTCTCCATATAGAGTACTATCGGCGTTCTGATATCGAATTTAAAATTAGGCAAAATATTATGTAAGGAAGACGGGTATTATAATAATGATTGAAAAATATTGTAAAAATTGTACATTGGTCTGATTTTGCTTACACATGCAAGCAGAACTTCAATATAATTAAAAGCGAGAATTAAAATTAGCGTAAAACAGAATTGGCGGTCTATGTTAATTTATAAGTGATTATACCGTGGTTTGAATCAAAACGCATGGAAAGACGTTTGTTTTAATGAAATCGTGTCGGTCAATGTTTTCGCGGTTACACGCCTCTGGAGTTAAATAGCGTAAAGGATAGCTCGACTCGCGTGTGACTTGAAACAAAACGCACCAAAAGACGTTTATATTGAGGAAATTGGTCAACATTTTTGGGGATACGCGCCTTTGCAGTTAACTGGCGGGGGCGTAAAGGATAGCTCGACTCGCGTGTGGCTTAATTCAATACGCATTAAAAGACGTTTATATTGAGGAAATTGGTCAACGTTTTCTGGGAAACGCCCTTCTGGAGTTAACTAGCGTGAAGGATGGCTCGACTCGCGTGTGATTTAAATCAAAATGTATTGAAAGTCGCTTGTTTTATAACAATATAAATATGCAACGATTATTCTGGAAAATAAAAGAAAAGTTACGGCAAAGTGGTATACCAGCAATTATTTGCCCATTTTTTTTTAAAAAGTTCGAGAGTTTCGCCCTCGCACTAGAATACACCTTCATTATGACAACGTCTGAGTGACCAAAGAGCATACTTAGCTAGAGGAACGATCGAACATTTGATTATATTGCACGTAAAAATTATGAGTCATCTCTTGTACAGCCCCAAATTCGCACTATGCGATTTCTATTTATTTCCCAAAATAAAAGATAAATTGACTTCTTTGTGCTAAATCAATTAATCTTTTTAAAATTATTTCCATGTACAGAATTCACTTTGTCACAATTTTATTATATGTATAGATATAATAAAATTCAAAATTCACTTCAGATAAATTGTTAACCACTGCTTAAACGACGCAGTTTTTTTCGTTACTTTTTTTGTAGGGAAAAGGCCTAATTTATAGATCAAAAAATTGAAACTTTGGAGTTAAGTAAAAATATTTGTCCTCATAGTTTGTTAAATCGCGATGTACACTTTTGACTAAAGTGTAGCGCATTCTTTAAATTATTGTTTTTTCCTGCATAATTAATGTACACTTTTGACTAAAGTGTAGCGTATTCTTTAAATGCCTGTTTTTTCCTATTTAATGAATGTAAACTTTTGACTAAAATGTAGCGTATTGTTCAAATGCCTGTTTTTTCCTGTATAATGAAATTACACTTTTGACTAGAGTGTAGTGTATTCTTCAAATGCCTGTTTTCTTCCTCCATAAATGATGCACATTTTTTACTTTGATTTACGGCATTTTCTTCATTATCCAGTACAATTCCACAATAGAAAAGTTTGTCAGTGTATACAATCGACGTTATGGATGTTTATTCCCATGGCTCCCCGCGGATAGCTACTGCGCTCCGTGCTGTGCATGTCTATCTCCGCCCGTCCCGTTTTAATCTGAATAAACCTTTAGATTGAATAACGTATGAAGAGGAATGTGCAGGAAATATTAGTTCCTAAAAATATCCACGGCGTCATATTACCAGAACTTTTTGTTACGTATGTGTTAATGTCAGTATTTTTTGTTCCTACGATATAGATAGAATACGAAAAAGTACAAATGACAAAAGCGAGAAATTATTTAAGACACGTTATAAGTGTGGTAGAATTTAATTCTCAGATAAATTTTAAAATGATTAGTCAAGTAGCTGCACAGACTGTTTGAGGGGTATTTTTAACAGTACCGGTAATTTCAATGTAGCGAAGTATATTATTCACTTTTTAATTATTAAAATAAAAAAATCTATGCTTAAATTTTATTTTGTATAGTGAAAAATGTATATATGTATATATAATAAAACAAATATTCAAGAATTATTATTTGTTTGTTTGTCCCTTTGTCTATTTACATATTTATAAGAATAGTGCGCAGTAACTTGTATATCCATTTGAATGAAATTTTTCACAAGGATAATGTTTGGTGTTCAGTTTAACTATTTTTCTTGATAGAACATTTTGCAAGTGACTTGTTATCTGTTAGAGTATCACATAAAATCTACTAAAGTAATTTAGATAGGAATTTAATGAGTAATTATATTTGAAACTTGGATTAAAATTTATGTTTCCTTTGCTCTAATGAAATTTTCTTAAGGAATTTGAAATTCTCGGTCGAGTAAGAACTTTTAGATTTTTGATTAGAAATAGTTAAGATTAAAGGTGCTTTTGATAAGCAAAAATTATTTTTGGAGGAGAAAATATAGTGTGTGGCTATTTGTGCTGATACGGCCGAGATTTGTGCGTGACATCGTCTCCTCACACCTTCATATAATGAAACGACATATGTTTTCGAGCGCGTCCCAGTTCAATATTGCATGTTGTGTGAATTATCCGTCTTCTGATTACAGTGAGACTACTATTAATACGAACTCAGTGAGATAAACAAAATAAATGCTAAACAACGGCTTGGGTGTCTGTTTGTATTTGTTTTGTGCATCCAAAATGAAACTTAACATTAAAACATCTAATTTTAAGTTTTGGTAACTTTTCTTCCTTTAACCCGATTTTTTAAATTCCTTGACCAATGAATTTGACTCCTGGTCTTCATTTTACCATAATCGAATTATCTATCTTCATTGTATCGTATTAGCTCGGTAAAACATCGGCAGATAGACAAATATAAGGTATATTTATATCATTAATTTCACTCACTTACATATATCATATTAGAACTAGTCTCACTGTAATCACACGACGGACTGACTCATAAGACGAGCCACATTGTACTTAGACGCGCTTAAAAGTATGTTTCGAGCCGCCCACTTTCGCGTCTCAACCGCGTCGTGTAGCTATCGAAGCACATTCGGGATTATTAACCAATTTATCGATACTACAAAGGTCTGTGTCCCTCTTACCATGTCGATTACGCAGCGTGCAACATCCGTGTTAGTTTACGTACCCGTACATTACTTTCATATATTTCTTCTATTTAATAGATTTTCAATTTATGAAAACGTAGTTATTAAAATAACATTTAAAACGGCTTCTAGAACTACCAAAATCAACCGACAACAGTTTCATTCGAAATTAAAATTTTAACTGTTAAAGTTATTTGTCGCTTGAAAAACGTTTTTGGAATTTAAATATTCTAGAATAATCTAGAAGCCTTGGAATCAGTATAAAAACGAAAACCGATGTAGGTATTCGCCAGTCGTTGTTAAGATTGAAGCAGTCGTTTTATTGTTATGTGTACTCTAATCTCCGTACGAATACATTATGACTTAATTTATTGTAATCTGTGTTCTATCTTTTGTTCGTTCTTGATTCAATAAGTTAAGATAATAAAGTAAAATGGTCAGTTCTGTCAATTACTGTTAAGTTTCGGAATGGATTGCTAGTTCCTTTTGAAATAAATTTTTACAATGGTAATGTTGGTATTATTTTGTATATATTGAATTGATTTACTCCAAAAAATAATTAATAGAAAGTCTTTTTTTTAAATAAAAAGTAGTCAAATATGTGGGTTTCACCAACTATTTTTGTTTATCTTTTCGGTTTCGCAAAAATGAAAATATTTACGAAAACAAAGAAAAAGAAGAAAATTCAAATTGGGCCAATCTGAATTTGTTTCTTTTTCTTTGTACAATCTAAGAAAAAATCTGTTTGTTACGAAAGTGTATAACAGTATAAGCATAGCGAATATACCCCCAGAGCCAATTATTATAAGTGCTATATTGATAGGTACGTCATCAAATTATATTATTATATGTATGTATTTTAAATCTCATATATTTACCCTTTTGAGAGTAACATTGAAACATTTCCTGGAAACGATGATTTTTTGAAACTTAATTTTCTCTGAAATTTGTAAAGCTAGAGAGATGATCAAAAATATTTTTACTTAAAATTAAAACGTTTTTATTTTCAATTTTTTAAAGTTCCCTTTAAGTGACCGTCTAAACCGGAAAAAAAGCTCTTAGCATAAATATTTTACAATTTTTGTAGAAATCTAATCGCTGCAAGATAGTAAAATTTTTTTTTCTTTATATTCCTTCCCAGTTGACCATGAATTACAATTACTCATTGGTTATACAAATAACTAATATTATGTTAATTTTTGAACTTTTACGATTAGACTATATCATCATCATCATCATATATATTAATACGCTAAGGTTAAGATGTTACACTCCCTTTTTAGAAAAAACCTCACAATTAATCCACATAAATTATATATCATTTTATAGATAATTGCTTGCTCTACCGGCATCCACAACTAAAAAATTTATTATTGCTATTGTTTTTGCAAATTAATTAATTATTAAAATTATATACACAAAACAGCAATGCTGCCATCTAACGGCTCAACGTCAATATGATTGACGGTCGGTAAAATTTTTGTTTAATTTCAAATCCACTCACGTATAAATAAAGTGGCGCTTTAGCTCGATGCTTTTGATACTTGCGCCTCTATATGTCAATTTTATTAAAATAGAATAAATAATGCGAAGACTTCGCACGGGTCACGCTAGTTTATTATTATTACGTTTAATCTTTCATTGACTATACAGTGGTGCGTCTATTTAGGTGCCACGACCGGATAGGAATTTCTACATATTTGGCAAGTAAATAGAGTTAGGTAACAAAACTTCGTTTCCTTACAGTGTTACTGAGAGTAAGACTTGACTAGCTATCTTTTTATATGAAATCTACAATAAAGGGAGAACTAAACCACTCGTGACTGTACCTACATCATCCATGGTGGCATTCGCTTGTTTTGAATCTTTCGACAAGCTTAAACTAATACTTTTAAGTAGTTAATAAAATAGATTGCATATATTTATTATTCACAGATTAAAAAAGTACAGTTAACGTATTTTTATGATTATTTTTTAAATAATAACAGTGCTAGCAAATTGTTCCGGCAGGTAATAGTCGTTCTTCATTGCATATCAATACTCGACACATCTCTTAGCCGGGTCTCTATTTAAATCTATTGATTTACATGTATTCAAATAAAGTTTAAGGGAAAATCTAGAATCTTTAAAATAAACCGTCAAATTTGTTTATTATGTGTCCAATTACAAATTACGAGAAGATTCTCTAGTCGATCGTCGAATATATTTATAACGTATATATAAATAACAAGTATTTATATCTTCCCAGTTATGTATTAAATAAATTAATATTACACACATAAAACGAATGAAGATAACTGTCGATGCTTCTAGAAATTTCGAATTTACTATAAATAGTGGTATCTCTGTACTAAACTCAGTTTTTATCTCAAACATCGTAGCGATTAGTCTGGATCTCTGTCAATTAATGAGCTATTTAAGTGGACTTCATCTTTATCATTGGGCGACATGCTTGATCAACTTAGTTTATCTACATACAGTTTGGAGAATAATCAATAATATACTTCAGTGAAATTCATCTTCATTATTTGGTGAACTGTTCAATATCTCTTGGTTCATTAACAATCACCAAGTATTCGAACCTATCGTCTATTTTCGACTAACACAAATGAATTATGTAAAATTACTTTAAGTGAATATTATCGTGAAACATTACCTTTAAAGTGAAAAATAAGTACTGTAATTATTAACTTATTTTTTTTCTTTAAATTTTGTCGCACTCTAAATATTGTGATTCCTTTAAGGCGAATAAAAATTAAGTGTTGCTCTAAGACGAATAAAAATAAATAATGCATTTCTATAAAATTAACCCCAAATATATTCAATATTGTGATTGTACTTATGTTTTGGGTACATTTTCTGGCAAAAAAAAGTAATTCGAGATGAAAGAGAAGCTGAGAAATATTCTCGTAATATTGGCAAGACTGTTGTTATTAATGATGATTTTTGTAACAAATTCCGATTAATACCTTATAAATGTCTTAAAAATCAACAAAAGGCAACCATCTTCACAAAGAAAATTAGTTGAACCTGATGATACACAACAAAGTAGCTGAACCGCATACATAATGTTGAAAGTAGGAAAATTTTGATGATGAAGATTTTTATCTACAATTAAACAACAGCCATGATAGTAACACATCTGTAGAGTTGTCGACAAAAAGAGATACCTCTACAAACAAATATCGTACACTTTGTTTACCTACCGCTACACTAAAACGAATATGTTTAGAAGCTAGATTTCAAGCATTTAAAGAGAAAATAATATTCATTCATAATGATGACCGATGCTGAGATACTCATTAATTATCTATAATTAAACAACAGTTATAAGAGTAACATATCTATAGAGTTGTCGACAAAAAGAGAAACCTCTAGAAACAAATATAGTACATTTTGTTTACCTACAGCTCCACTAAAACGAATATGTTTGGAAGCTAGATTCCAAGCATTTAAAGAGAAAATAATATTCATTCATAATGATGACCGACGCTGCGATACTCATTAATCATCTACAATTAAACAATAGTCATGGTAGTAACACATCTGTAGAGTTGTCGATAAAAAGAGATACCTCTACAAACAAATATCGTACACTTTGTTTATCTACCGCTACACTAAAACGAATATGTTTGGAAGCTAGATTCCAAGCATTTAAAGAGAAAATAATATTCATTCATAATGATGATCGATGTTGCGATACTCATTAATCATTTACAATTAAACAACAGTCATGATAGTAACACATCTGTAGAGTTGTCGATAAAAAGAGATACCTCTACAAACAAATATCGTACACTTTGTTTACCTACCGCTACACTAAAACGAATACGTTTAGAAGCTAGATTTCAAGCATTTAAAGAGAAAATAATATTCATTCATAATGATGATCGATGTTGCGATACTCATTAATCATCTACAATTAAACAACAGTCATGATAGTAACATATCTGTAGAGTTGTCGATAAAAAGAGATACCTCTACAAACAAATATCGTACACTTTGTTTACCTACCGCTACACTAAAACGAATACGTTTAGAAGCTAGATTTCAAGCATTTAAAGAGAAAATAATATTCATTCATAATGATGATCGATGTTGCGATACTCATTAATCATCTACAATTAAACAACAGTCATGATAGTAACATATCTGTAGAGTTGTCGATAAAAAGAGATACCTCTACAAACAAATATCGTACACTTTGTTTACCTACCGCTACACTAAAACGAATACGTTTAGAAGCTAGATTTCAAGCATTTAAAGAGAAAATCATATTCATTCATAATGATGACCGATGTTGCGATACTCATAACTCGTTTTTATGAAGGTGAGTTATCAAACCTTCGTCTTTATTACAATATAAACTATTTGAGGATTGAAGATGTTTCTTTATTTTTATAACAATTAGAAGCACAAACATGATCGTTGCTTATTGAAAAATAATTAACTTCTATGCCCGAGATACAATTGAAAATGTTTACTGGTCTCAGTTGGGAAAATGCTATCAAACTAAGTAATTAATATTTAACTTATTTCAATTAATATTTACAATATTTGTATCAATAAAGAATCCTGATATTCACTTTATTACTCAGATTTTGGTGGTATTTACGATGAAATTAAGAACTAATAACTCAAACGGGCTAATTGCTAGTATCTTAGGTCTTAAATATGAATAATCAGTATCAAATTTTGCAATCAAATAGTTTCAAGCTTCGACAAAGATATTTTACCAATCTATTTTGATATTTGTGCAATGTAACGAAGTTCTTTAATTGATGGTCCTAATGCACATATAGCTAAAAAGATATTTAATATTACGTATGAGTTGATGATAATATTAAATGGCACAAATATTAGCCATCAAAAGAGCAACACAAACTGATATAAGGAAAAACGTATTCGGGCCAGAAAATGGTATCATTGTGTAAGCCATTTCCCATATGTTGTATTGCTATATTGTTGATATATGAGAAATTAAAAGGTTTTTTCAAATGTTTCCACAAGAGTTGTTCACATCTAAAAGACTTACTTATTATATTTTAATTGGGAGTAGTGTTCACAATTGTCACAATATAGTTACTTCAAAAAGGATATAAAAGAAACGTATTTCATAATAAGTGAAATTCATCGTTTAAATATAAAAATACTCCTTTGTAAAGAAAGGACCCATTGAGACAAATCAAATGAGCCCAAACCCGAATTGTCGTTTATTCTTTACCATTGAGGAGTTCTCATGATCACCTTTCTTCTTCATTATTAGAACCCAGTTATAACAGGGAACCAAAAATCTCATCGAGACAAGCAGATGAGTCCAAATTCGACAGATTTACTGTTAGCCATTGAGAAGTTCCTCTGATCGCTTTCCTGCTTCATCATCAGATTTTTTTCAGTTACAACCCATAACCAAAGGACTCTCTAAGATAAATCAAATGAGCCCAAACCTAGTTTCTAAGTTTCTATCATTACCTCCTTTCTACACCATCATATTGGGTTGACTGTATCTATATTATTGTGTTGTCATCAGAATTCCATAAGTATGAACAATTTCAAATCAATAGGACCATCAGAAATGGCTGAAAATCGACGTGCTAGATTGGTTCATATAAATAGTTACACACAGGTGAAGCTAATAGGGGCGTGTTAATATAAAAAAATTAACAAAAAATTTACATAGAACTTGTTTTCAATAATTATTGAATTAAAAACGCAGTAAAAAGCATAAAATAATCAAAATATAAAAATTACATTAAAAATTTGCGGTAAAATATTGTTCGCAAACATGAATAAAATTGCAAAATGCTACCTTTGTATATATTTGCACATGCTGGGTAACAATATGATATGTCAAAGGAATCCAAACTCCATAAGCCTACTCCTAACCACTGGGGAGTTCCTTTCATCATATTTCGGCTCCATCATCAAACGCTGATTTTTTGTGAACGAATGACTTGTCAAAAAATTAAATAGGCCGAAAATTGATGAATCTACCCTTTACTATCAGAGATAATCTACCTGTCTGTCAGCTTTAACAACAAACCCTGGACACTGCTTGTGACCAAAGTACACATCAAGACAAACCAAATAAGCCCGAACATGATGCATGCACTTTTCATGAAATAGGAGTTTCTTGAATAACATAGGATATCATTTTATTTCTCACCACATGTTTGTACGGACTGAAAACATATGCATTGGCACATAATTCTTAGGATACTTGGAAAGAATACATTTTGTGAACAAACTGTATAAATGAACGCTATGGTTTTTACAATTTTAATCAATATGTCTATCCATCCATTTGATTACACTGTGCATAACATTAATCAGAAGGTTATTGTTATGCACAGTGTAATCCAGAGGAAGAATTTTTGTTTATCATGTTTATCATATTCTGTATATTTTGTTTACTAGTTTCTGCTAGCGTCATTTTACAATTCCTAAGCAAAACGCAATGTATGAATCATGCTCACTTAGGATATGCATATACATTTGAGCATTTAAATGCCCCTAATCATTTACTTTATGCCAATCGCAGAACTGGATGTTTTTTCAATAGAATCCTACGTTAGTGTTTATATAATAAAATAAAATTTAATGAAGGTACTAGTTGGGAAGGTGAACTTTATAAAGTTTTTAATAACCTATACTTTTTATACTGTAAAGAAAAAATAATACTAAGGAAAAGTGTCTGGGAATAATTATTATGCATACAATTTATCTAGAAAACTACTATTAAAATAGCGAAATAATACAGCGCCATCTAGCGTCAATGCATTTGATTCAGTTGTGCGACATTATCCGAAGATTCAATTTCCGTATACTCGTAGATGGCGCACATATAACATTGGGCTAACGATTGAAATAGTTTGTATCCCCTTCTTTACCGCGAATTCTAGAAATCTATGGTTTTTCATACAACGATAATTAGTGGGTCAATTATCGTTCTAATTATTAAATCGTCGGCCTAAAATGTTAACCTGCTAAGTCCATTTTATCAAACTTTACAGGACGATAAAAAAACTTTATAATTTTGAGAAATTATCATTTTTGTTTGTTTTTTTAATAAGGAAGATGAAAATAAATTTATTTGATTTTTTGAATGTATACAAAGTGAAAAATATGCTTTAGTTTTAGAGTAATATGTACTTTCATGGATTTGTCTGTTTTTCTTTTTATAGCTCAGTATGAGTTTAGGACTAAGCAGTTTAGGTATTTGCCACTTTGAATGTTTTAAATTAGTTTAGTTTAAATAAAACAAAGTAGAAAGTGCTTATAACTCTTTTTATTTTATGTATTCTAAATTATAATTTCTTACTTTAACATTTCTAGTAGGTATTCATCAGACAAAAATATAAAATCATAGTATTATTGTACTATGAATTAACATACAATCAACCAAGACTCTTTATTTCTTTTTTTTGAATTTTTTAATTTACCATTCCCTAAAATAATAAACTGAACAAAATCAATCAAGTTATCACAATGCTAAGAGATCTTTTATTATCTATTTATCACAAAATGACAAAGGCACTAGATAAATTCTATAAAATTATGGATACCTACTGCACAATTGCATTCTTATGTTAGCTTTAGAAAACAGAATAATCAACAAGAACATAAAATATGTAATTGAAAGTAATTTTAACATCTTGTATCTTAAATGATTTTAAGCCATTTGCTTAAAATCATTTAAGATGACGCTACTCGCGAGGTAAATCATCAAAAAATTTGTGGTAGTCTGAAGGTAATGTCCTTTTAATCTGTTGCAAGACCTCATATTTGCGTGCAGTTACTTTTCGTCTTGTGTCATGCAGTTGAGTTAACTCATCAGTTGTACAAGGTTTAACCTGTGAAGATTTTCTTTGAGGTAAAGAGGTCCATTCGTCCTTAAAGGAAATTTTATATGATACTTGTCCACTTGGTTCATAGCGTAATGCCCTAATATCTGTAACCTTAGGATCCTCTTTAGATCTTCCGGGACGAATGCTCTTATAGAACTGAACCTTATCAAATTTTTTAAAGTAGCAATGATTTAGATACTTTACTTCGTATGGCGCCGGACATCTGCGCGCATGTCTTGCGATGGATATGTATTCGGCAGGTACATTCACTACCCTATCTTTTACATAACGCTCTATTGTGGAATGCATGGAGTCTGCTTCCATTTGAGTATGCCCAACCTCCAAAAATTTTTGTTCTATAGTAATATCTTTATGCCTCAAAACAACATTTAACAATGCATTGGATAGTACACAATTCCTATTTTGATACGTACAACCATCACTGTATATAATTATAGTTTTACTGTCATTGTTTTCGTCGGTATTAATCACTGGTATTACTGTATGTTCCAAAAAATCTACCCAAATGGAAGCAAATTCCTCAGCATTCAAACCACCTTCTGCCTCATTCCATATGAAGCAGAATCCGTCCTTATTTTTAATATTCAAGAAACACAGGTTGTGAACTTGAAGTTTCGTCTTATAGTATAAAGTGCTCACGTTTGATTTTGGTGCCATAAGCACTGCCTGTAAATCCACTGTAAATATATATTTTTTACTATTTTTGTCCCGTTCTTTTTCTTCTCTAGCGTGTTCTTTTCTTTCTATATGTTGCCGATGTTCTGCGTCTGAAACTGTTCCTACTTTATGGCAAGCACATTTTTCGCACTCATCTTTCTTGGGCCTAAACAATGCGTATCTCTTTTCTTCAAACAAGTTTGAAAATGTGCAAATTGATAAAGACTTCGAATTTCGCTGTTTGCAGATTAGATTTCCATTCTGGTAAGAGATACAATTTTTGAGATTTTGACCTACAATAATGGGATTCCATTACAGGGAGGGACTCCAAAAATTCCAACAATGCTTTCTATTCTTCGGTGTTCGGTTTCTGCTTTGTCTTGTCTCTGTAAGTATTGGGAGTTCTAGAAGGATTATTTGCTAAAATTTTCCAATGAAGTATTGTCCATCTCCCTATCCCCAAAGTATTTAAAAACATTTTGCGGCATACTTTTACACTTTCTTCATTTAATTTGAGGTGATACACAAACGAATTTGCTCTTTTTGTCGAGTCAGTATTTTTCCGATTTCGAGGTCTTGCTGCTAGCTTTGTAGTTATCCAATCATTGACTAGCGTTTTTTTTTCTCCCCAAGTAAGATTCCAAAATCTAGCGAAAAGTTGCTTTCTGGTACTTTCATCAATAGTTTCACATTTCAATGTACTATATTTTGATATCTTGCAGGAACACCTTGATTTCATTGCTCGTTCTTCTTTTGGCTTCGTATAATTCCAAGAACCATCTTTTTTCTCCCGACCTAAGTATTTTTCACCTCTCTCTCTTCTTTTTCTATTTTGGTCAGCAAACCATTCAGTCTTATCTACTTGGAATCGTTTCTTACGCTTTTTCGATTTTGTTATTTGAAGACTAGATGCTGAATCAGTATCAGAATAATCTACCAAATTTCTGCCAATATCACTTTCATCTGAGATATGAGGATCAGGATTGATTGCCAATATTGACCTGGTTATCGCGCAAGTTTCATCGGTAGAATTCTTTATCGTATAATGATAAAGAATTCTACCTGCTCTGTAGGCACTTGGCTAGGGAGAATATTGGTTACATCAGAATGGGTTGCCATATCTGACCTGTTCTTTAGACAAGGTTCGTCGGCTGAAACTTCGACAGGAAGAATACTGCTATCAAAATGGCTTTCCAATTGAGATATACTTGCTGCAGCACTAGACTCGTTAACAGAAACTTGGCTGTGGAGAATATCGGTACCATCAATCTCGAGTTTCTGTGTCGATCTATTTTCTGTACTAAAAACATCTTCCGAAATTTTACTAGGAAAAACGTTGAGACTGTCGAGGTAATCTGAACTCACAGTATTTTCTAAAATCAAACCAGTTGTATCACTTGTCTGTAAAGTAAAATTGCAATCTGTTTCATAGTTTTCATTGTTTAAGTTTTCGACTCCAGAATTATTTAATTCATGAATAAATTCAAACTGAACATTTTCTAAAATCTGATAATTATTATTCTGTTCAGTCTCAAAGGATTTACTTATTTTCGGCTCGTCTTCTTGTATTTTTTGTAAGTCGGTAACAAGACCAACCAATTTCTTACCCCGATACATTCTGTAATATAAATATTAATAAATAAACCATAATGTTTAACGGCGTTGCATTAAGCCTAAGTACCCAACAAATAAAAAAAGGCTTTAAAAAATTAAATTTTATTAATTAGTTAATTTATTAATTAAGCAGTCGGATTAATTTGTTGTTAATTATATTCTAGAAATGACAACTGATAATTAGCTAACTCCTTAACAAGCAAAAATCTTTTAATACGTAAACCTGTCAAGTCCATACATTATAGGTTAGGGATCAAATTACGTATTAAAACATGAATGCATTATTAAATACTTACTCTAGCAGTAAAATAAAACTTACCTTTCATGAATAATGCTATGACACCATAAAACTTTACGAATTCTCACCGTAAAATTAAAATAAACTAGCGCGAAATTGTAACACGTTAATCTAATGCCGTTCTCCAAACAAAATGGCCGCTGAATGGGGACTTGGAAGGAATTATCCTTAGAAATTTGACAGTTGGTATTAAGCAGGTTTACGTGACTTCATTTTTAGCACCTTAAAAATGATTATCGTTCTTTACGTCTTAACTATAAGGTGTAAAATTGTATGAATTTACGAATAGCACAAAAAAGTAATTTTTGACCAAAAATGGACTTAGCAGGTTAACATTTTAGGCCGACGAAATAATCTTATTCTTCATTCGTTTCTGTTCATGTTGGTAAATAAAGGTGGCTAAAATTAGGCAGATAATTTATCCATTTATATTTGTATACTCACTTTTTTGCCATTGACGCTTTAAATAATAAAATTAACGGCAAAATTGGTGGAAGGAAAGAAAAAAAGGTTATTTAGGCGAATTTTGACGAATTAATACATAATGATATAACGGTGTGAAATGTAACCAAAGAAGTTATACTGATAAACTATGCATAAGGTCAATAATAAAATTACATTTTATTTTTATGGATATGTTGAATAAAACTAATACACATAAATAAACAATTTCTCTTCTTCTTCTTTTAATTAAGTCATTGTTCACAGCAATTCTAAGAGTAGGGGTAAATATTTAAAAAATCTATGTTTTTCGATGCAATATATCTCATAGTGACATCGATGTTATATAGAAATATACATCGACATTTTCAAAACATCGATTGTTTTTAGAGTTTAATATAATTATGGTTACCTGTAAATAAAAGAAAGAAAAATGAAAGATGTCTTAAGTCCAAAATCTTTATTATCAATCAAATAAAATGAAAAAAATTATGTATTAAACAAAAAAAAAATTATTTACGGGCACAGCTATTTAGAATTAAAATTACAAAAATAAAATTTTTCTAAAATTTCAATATTTTTTTCTATGCTTTGATAAAATCCAATTATATTTAATCTTTTGCCCTTCAATTGATTTCGTTGTTGATTCTGTACTTATGCTGTCTATGAAAACAGTCTTTCGGATGGGACGATGCGCCGATCATTGTTAAATATTTGAAGACAATTTTATACAGTTTAGGAAACTCTATCCACATAATCCTTTTATATTTCCAATGAATTTTCATTCAGTCTTCCTACGGGGGTTCTTAAATAATTGGAAAATTCACCGGACAATGTCCCTTTCGATTTATTAGTTTTCCATTTATCATGAACTAATTTATGGTGATTACTGCAGTGACTTTCTTTTGTCAGATTTATAGGAGTCGGATTTAATATATTCATCCTGATGCATCTGAATCTGCATTAAATCCTTTATTTGGCCTACAATATCTGCACAAGCTATAGCATCATTGAAGTGAATTTTTTTGAAACGTGGATTAAGAATGTTTGAAATGGTAATAGCGGTAACATTTTCTACAGCACATATTCTTTTACTAATTTTATTAAGTGCTAGTTTCTGTACCTCCCTTGCTATTGGTTCTTCAACTACAGCTGAAGTAATTTGTGAATCATATTTGTCCTAAGTCATTTCTCACAGCCCCCAGCCAGCTCAGCAGCCCCAAAGCCGCAATATAAAGAGGGCTGATGACGCTATTCATGTTTCTTATCCGATATTGGAGCCTCATTCTTTGCAAGTCTTTAAGAGTATTTGAACAATATATTGTGACGTGTAATATATATTGTAGCCTAATTCGTACATGTTAAGAGTAACTAAAAATAGTTCAAAGTCTATTATAAAATGTGAAATTATACTAAAAAAACTAATGTATAATCTGATATCCTTTTGACATATTTTATACTTTGATTTCTTTTCATCGATTTTGGAAAAAAAATGCCAAACTGAACTCGTTTTCTTAGGTTGTACCACTATCATGATACAAACTATCTGAAATAGATTAGAGAATGATAAGTTGAATGATAATAAATACAAGTACACACACATAATCAATTAATCATGATATAGATAACATAGTATCGATTGAAATCACTAGTGCAGAACTACTAACTATAGCTATTAAGCTTCACAAAATGTTGGGGAAAAGTAAAAATTAATTTATGATTATTAAATAATAACCTAAGTTAAAAATGAAAACTTTTGTTTTTAATTCAATATTTGTTTATACAATATTCGATACAATTTATAACAATTTTAACCTAAAATTCGAAATAGTGTTTTTACAGTTTTAAAATTTAGATGGTATTCGGCCTAGGTGTTTGTTTCGGTTATATATATATATATATATATATATATAATTATTATTAAAAACCTGTATCTTTATCTTGTAATAAAATAAATAAAACTTCATTTTAAATAAAGGATATGGCCAGTTGCCTCAAAATCAGTCTGTCAGCTAGGGTTCAGTGTTGTCAACCAAGTACTAGAGAAAAAATTATATATGAGTTTAAAAAAATGGAGAAAACTTTAAATTTTAAAAATGTAAAATTTAAATAATAAACAAAACAAATAATAAAGTGAAATTATGTTCACCCATGTGATATATCGAATAAAAAACAACTATACATCGAATATACCAAAGCGTTAAAAATGGATCGGTTGAATTCGACGCATTGATACCACATATCGAGTGTTTAATACATCGATATATATCGTCCATCCCTATACAAGAGTTCGTCGCGAGCATAGATAACATGTAAATAGATGGAACATTTCATATCATATATTTAACACTGTTAGAAAAAGATGGCAGGGTTCTTGCCGTTTACTACCTAACCATACGGGCCTATATTCACATTTGTTTATATAACATAAAAGATTGAAGGTTTACAAAGAGAAACATTCCAATTGAAAAATCGTCCTATTAGATGCGGTAATGATACTCGCAAACAGAAACTAAATTATTTTCAATTATGCAACAAGGATGGAAGTAAAACATTTCTATTAAAGACACAAGCTTTAAAAGCATATTAAAAATGACAAAATACTTTATTTCCCAAACTGTAATAAAAGAGTTCCTAAAATAAATATAGGAGTACTGGGTCCTTTAATACCACAAAATAATACATGAAAGAACACCACATATACCCCAATAAAAAGGACAATTCATTTAATAACTGCTATTTTTGTGTACGAAAGTTTTAGTTGGATTCTAATTATGCTAAAATAATATACTAAAATGGAAAATATTTTAATTTTCGACCTGTCATTTGTGTAAAGTAAATAACATTAAATAATTAAAATCTAAACAAATATACAAGAAAAGAAGTTTAAAAAAAATCCCAGTACTGGCTGACTGGTCTTAAAGTAAGTACTTATTAAAAGAATGATTAAAATCTATTAGCCACGACAAAAACAATAATGTGTAAGTAAGAAAATAGCAAATTAACAAAAGGAAATATTCACGAACCTATAAAATATTTATAAATATATATGTAAATTAAAATGACAAAATTTATAATGTGCCTGTATTCGATCAATTGGTGTTAACGAAGTAGTAATTTCCAAGAGTTTAATTTATTTGAACTTTATACATTAAATATTTACTTATTCATTTATAAATATATATGTAAATTAAAATGACAAAATTTATAATGTGCCTGTATTCGATCAATTGGTGTTAACGAAGTAGTAATTTCCAAGAGTTTAATTTATTTGAACTTTATACATTAAATATTTACTTATTTATTTATAAATATATATGTAAATTAAAATGACAAAATTTATAATGTGCCTGTATTCGATCAATTGGTGTTAACGAAGTAGTAATTTCCAAGAGTTTAATTTATTTGAACTTTATACATTAAATATTTACTTATTTATTTATAAATATATATGTAAATTAAAATAACAAAATTTATAATATGCCTATATTCGATCAATTGGTGTTAACGAAGTAGTAATTTCCAAGAGTTTAATTTATTTGAACTTTATACATTAAATATTTACTTATATATTTATAAATATATATTTAAATTAAAATAACAAAATTTATAATGTGCCTGTATTCGATCAATTGGTGTTAACGAAGTAGTAATTTCCAAGAGTTTAATTTATTTGAACTTTATACATTAAATATTTACTTATTTATTTATAAATATATATTTAAATTAAAATAACAAAATTTATAATGTGCCTGTATTCGATCAATTGGTGTTAACGAAGTAGTAATTTCCAAGAGTTTAATTTATTTGAACTTTATACATTAAATATTTACTTATTTATTTATAAATATATATTTAAATTAAAATAACAAAATTTATAATGTGCCTGTATTCGATCAATTGGTGTTAACGAAGTAGTAATTTCCAAGAGTTTAATTTATTTGAACTTTATACATTAAATATTTACTTATTTATTTATAAATACATATTTAAATTAAAATAACAAAATTTATAATGTGCCTGTATTCGATCAATTGGTGTTAACGAAGTAGTAATTTCCAAGAGTTTAATTTATTTGAACTTTATACATTAAATATTTATTTATTTATTTATAAATATATATTTAAATTAAAATAACAAAATTTATAATGTGCCTGTATTCGATCAATTGGTGTTAACGAAGTAGTAATTTCCAAGAGTTTAATTTATTTGAACTTTATACATTAAATATTTACTTATTTATTTATAAATACATATTTAAATTAAAATAATAAAATTTATAATGTGCCTGTATTCGATCAATTGGTGTTAACGAAGTAGTAATTTCCAAGAGTTTAATTTATTTGAACTTTATACATTACCTAAATATTTTCCTCTTTCATAGAATGAGTCCCATAGCCGCCTGCATTGTTGGAATAAAAACTCTTACACAGTTACATTTATCTTCCGCATTCTATCATATATTTTATTCTTGACAATAATTGCATACTTCCACTGTCATTACAATATCCTTCCATGTTGCTCTTTTTTCATTCATTCTCAAACAATATGTCGTACGGAAACAAATTATTCTCCTACCTTTCAACCAATGTGGAGCAAAACCTTCCATACCTTCCTATAATGTTTCTTGGATCATCGGCGATGAACGCCTGGAATATATCAATATTGTTTTACTACAAATAACATAAATTTATTGAAAAAAGGATAGGTTGTATGGTAAAAGAGATATATAAAAGTTGACATTTTTCCAAGAAATAATTTATACTAACGTTGATCTTGAGTAGGTGCAGATGACAAAAGAACAATTTGAAGTTTGTTATTTAGCCGAAACTAAATTTTATATGTGTGTATAATTAAATAAAATTACGTTTATCGCTAAATATCAAAGGAATGGTGTCCTATTTAAGTTTTTTGGTAAAATATTTTTATTCCAAGTGTAAATGACAGACGACCTTGCATTTCAGACCTTTAACAGATAATGTTTTTAAATTTTCACTTCTTTTGAAATGAAAACTTAATTGAACGTCTTTTACAAAATGGTGCAAATGAGTAATGACACTGGTTGATATACAGTCTGGAAAGTAACATTTACAATATAGATAGGTAGACAAACTAAAAAAATAACAAAACAATTTCAGGGTTTTAAAAGTATTTAACTAGGAATAAAATCAATAAAAACAGACGGAGATAACATTAAAATAGATACAAAGATAAATAAATTGATAAAGTAATCCAAATATAAAAAAAATGAAGAGTACATAACGGAAGGAGGGCAAAAAGCACAAGTCTTGATGAACGGTAATTATGTTTTTATTAGTTTTGAGCGATTAAACACTAAACAGCCATTGACAACGATATAGACAAGATAAACTTTAAAAAAGTTAAAGTACAATGAAGTTGGCTGTGTTAGAAAGAAATAGAATTCGTGTTGATAAAATAATTTGTATGAAAAAATATTTTTGTATGCGAGTCGCAGAACTCTGTTCTAGAGGTGCGCAAAATGTATCAGTGGAAAGATGTTATATATCGTTTGATTGGGGCGATTTATATTAATCACTTATATCAGTAGCTCAGTATCTCAGTACTCAGAGTTATTAATGAAATCATTTATTACGCATATGTTGAACCATTGAACAATGATCGTACAACATGGTGATAAATAGTAACGATTGAACATTACCCTCTATAGTTTGAAAATAAAAATAAATTCTATTCTAGAGTATCCACTTTCCTCAATACTTCGCAGGTTTAGGAATTGGGACTCTCTCAACCTAGATTCAAATTATACAAAAAGTAACTTTAATGATAATTAAATAAATTGGAATAGATTGGCGTATTTATACAATTATAAATTAGAATTTTGAAATGAAACAAAAAAAAGAGCTTGTTTACGCAAATATTTTGAATGAACTAAAATACACTTTATCACAGCGTTCACATTGGAGCGCATTTCACATCGCGAGTAGCTACGTTCGTCTACATAGATCCAGTTGCATATTTGACTAAACGGTTCGGTCATTTTCTTTCTCTTTCATGTAACGTCAAAACATATACTTTTATATCTATCTTCACGACGCGACGAGTTAGTGAAATGATTAATATGGTGAAACGAAAAGGACTCCGATCACTCCCGAGCTAGTGATATACTGATACATTTTGATTTCACGTGAACGAGTGATAGATATGATCGTAACATGTGAGCTACATCTTTTATATCTCTCACTCATGTGTTACACATCTCTACTCTGTTCGCGGTTAGACCTCGCAGTGACAGATTGAATTTATGTTGTTCTGTTCGCGCGTCAAATATTTTATTTTATATTTATCGTCGTTTTCGCGCGCTGCGCATTGAAAACGACTGAAAGTGAGAACGACTTTTATCATTGTGATTAAGTATTTATGGTTTTTTATTTTGGGTATTTATTGTCACTAATGTTTATTAGTGCAGTGTTCAATTTATTGTATTGTTTCTATCCGTGGTATAACGCTTGGTCTATGCTCGCAATATTTTGCTAGAATTAAGATCAGCTCATCATGGCAAAAAATAAATTATTTCAATTTCGGTTTTATTTTTTTTCGTTGGTACGAATAACACACGTTCTTTCTAGGGTTCCACACCTCAAACTGAATAATGGAACTCTTATGAGATTACTCTCGTGTGTGTCGACTGTGGAAATGATTGAAAAATACAATGAATTTCTGAATAAAAACATGTGAAATAAATTGGTTAATTTTTAGAAAGATTATTTACTTCAGAGTTGATTGATCCACGGCATCCAATATCAATGAAAATAAAGAATCCACAATAAATTTTGGATTCTATAAAAGTGCAATTTAAAATGTGATGTTAGAGGGGATTGAGTCATCTTTTACAACCATATTTTATATTTTCCAAGGACAAATCATCTAAAAATAAATTTAATATATACACACAAAAAATTTGTAGTATTTTTTCAAAAATTGTATTTTCATTTTCAAAAATAGTAATTTGTAGTATTTTTCCTGTAAAATATTAGTAAAAATTATTAGGGATTAGATACGACTATTGCAAAGATCCATTTGCCGAAGTATTCGAAATATCGATCTCGAGTATTTCGCAATTGACTATGTCAAAATAATTGAAATTTACTGTCGTAAAAGACGGCCAGGGACTGCTCATAATTTTTCTCCACGTGACTGCTTGAAGAATAATCAAAAAACTAGACGAATATTTTTTACTTCGTAAAAATAAAGAATTGCCACTTTTTCCAAATTGTCTGTCTCAAACTTCTCTACTTTTGATATACAACATATATATTATTATAACTTTCTTATATAGTATTACTTTACTTATGATAAAAAGTAGAATTTAGCTTGTTGTCAACGAAAGAAACAATTTCAAAATACCAAGATTATTTTATCGACAATGATATTAAGACATCGGCCGTCTAAATCGACATGATCGATAGTCATTTATGATTTTGCAGGCGGTCGGTCAAACGCGCCTACTATTATTAGTATTTATGTCGAAATAATACATTTTATACATCAAAAATACCTGTACCAAAAATAGGTTTCATAAAGTTTAAGACGTGCGAAAAACATGCATTTGTTTCAAGTGCAAGTTTTTCGCACGTTCAATATCCAAAAACCAAGTGTTAAAATTCAATGATTTGATGTTAATATTTAATATTCGATAGTAAATGAAACAAATACTTTTATTTTAGTTTGCTCTAACCTTATACTTCAGAAAACTCAAATTAGTATTAGAAAAAATCTAAATTTTTAAAACGAATTCTACAAACGTTTTGTTTTTTTTATTGTGATAAGTGGCGGTGCATAATCTGGCATTACTCTTTAATTCGGATTCATTGTTGTATTTATTAAAATCTAGGAAAGAAATTAAAATACCATAATAAAGGAAACTTAACCACTTTGACAACTTTATATTATTTTAATCCAATATGCTTTTTCAGTAATAATGGAGTAGAATAGAATTGCTTAGAAATTTGTTCATAAAAACGAATAACATGTGTACGAAGTCACAGGAAGTTGCTAGTTTTTCATAAAATAATGAAAATAACAATAGTAAATAACAATAGGAAAAATATATTGCTTTTGATATTGTATTATCCCAGTTTTTACGGTACAGCCAAGAATACTGCTCGTAAATGTAATTCTTTGCACAAGGTTCAAGTAGAAAACATCGTGACAAATCACTTAAGAAAACAGTTCCATGAAAATCAATAATTAAGAAGTTATGATTTTCTTTGAATTATTTTGAAAAATCTTTGCTCCACACAAATCATTTTTGTTTAAAAACGTACATAAAATTTAAAAAATTTTCAAAATATGGGTGTCGTAAAATCTGAACAACTAAAGATTTGTACATGATTTTAAAAACAACCTTATGATATGGTGATGATCTAGACAAAAATCGTAGTAGAGTAACTATTAAAATATCTTTGGAAATTAACGTCGTTTGCGCCAAGTCAGTGAAAACGAAAGGTAATTTTAGTAAAACTAAGTGTATTTTTTTAAAAAAGTTATAATTCATCATGTCGCCTTAACATACACAAAATGTTTGTAGGTAAAATAATTACTGGGCAAAGTGCTTTTATGTTGTGCAGGTATCGCAAACAGAGCGACGACACCCTACTGTTATTGTTTAGAACCCGTTTGATTAATTGCCGGTGGCAGTGAATTGAACCAGAAACAATGGCACTCGACGCGCTTACCACGTCTATTCAATATTATTAGTGATTTTCTTAACGATTTTGGCTTTGTTTATAGACTGACCATTACTTATCTGACTACTAGGCTTGTATGACTTGAACTTTCGAGCGTGCTTAGTGATCGAGAAATTGTTTTGGCGTACCTATGGCTGAAAATCGACGTGGGCTTCGTGCGTCATATTCACCACGTGAATACACCATGATGCATTATTTTTACAGCGTTACAAGAGACATTTCGCGAGAAGTTGCTAGGCTCTATCACGGATCTGCTGAAAATCAACAAGGCGCAAGAAACAGGCGCTTTCCGGATTACCGGGTTTTCACGAGACTGCATAATTCGTCTTTGAAAGGAGTGATTCCTGGCTTCCGTGGTCGAAAACTGGGACGAGTTGACTGAGGCCGCGAAAACCTCGTGTTATAAGAAATAAGTCGTGATCCGACCACTAGTGAAAGACGCATGGCAAGGCGTACTGGTATTCCGAGACAGTCAACTCAAAGAAGTATTCGCGTTTACGATCTACATTTTACCATTACGAAAATGTTCAAACGCCTAAACCAGAAGATTATCTAAGACGGGTGGAGTTTTGATGAGCAATGTTAGCAGAAAATCGAGAAGATGTAAACTTTTTCAACAACGTTTTGTGGTTTGATGAGAGCTGGTTTGAGCAATTTTAACTGTTTGACACTCTCAAATCTCATAAATATTTCACTGTAAACCCACACTTGGTAAGAGATTCAAATTTTCAAGGACATTATAACATCAAGTTATGGAGAGGCTTAATTAACAAGGAGTTCGTGGGCCCTTTCGAACTGCCTTCACGCCTGAAACCAATATCTACTTAAACTTTTTACAAAACGAGTTACCAAAAATTCCCTGCTGCAACGTTTCATCAAATATACAAGAGCATATATGGCTGCAGCACGAAGGCACTATGATGACTTTGCTCTAAGAGTGAGGTAGGACTTGAATGCAGCATATCCGGAGAAGCGAATCGGCCGCGGTAGCAAAATTACTCATTCTCCAAGATCTCCTTTTTCATCTGAGGTTACTTTAGAGAAATTGTTTATTTCCAAGAAAGTACGAATGAATAAGATTTGGGCCAAAAAATCCAAGTGGTGATAGCAACAATCAGGCCATTTTACTGAAACTGACTGAAAAGAAACTTCTTACGCCGATGTCGTACATATATTGTAAAACAAGGCTATTCGCCTTCGAACATTTCGAATTTTAATTTTGATTAACTCATTAGCAAAAAAAATATTTATATATTTATTGTATTTAAATATTTTTTTTGCTTATGTTGTCAACCCTCAATCTTTTCATTTACACATGCATAACTTTCATTACTTTTTGTTTAGTGGAATAAATCTGAGTTGAATTAATACTTTTTAAAAGAAACACGCTTAATTTTGATAAAATTACGATTATAGCAGAAATTTAAAATTTTGTGTTTAGTGACTTAGTGCACATGATGTCAATTTCTGAAGATGTTACAATATATACAACACAACGATGATGTCACTATAATTGGAATTACAGGTATTTCCAATTATAATGACATCATCTTTTTCATTATTTTATGACATCGTGCGTAAAATACGTCAGTGTACATATTCAATTTATAAATAAGAATGTCGATTATACACGAATGCCTCACAATATTTAAATTGTATTCTTTTCGCTTCGCTCCTTTGTTTATCAGGTGCAAAATAAGATAGCTTCAAGATTTTGAAATACCGAGTCGGTATGATGTAATTTTATATTATGAAGCCTAATCCAAATTTTTATTTAACTCCAGGGGAAATGAAGCAATTTTTTTTAATATAGTTTTTTAGAGACATATTCATAATTATTAAGTAACATTGCTTTTCAATGATATTTTAATATTAGTTTCAGATGTCAGTTAAAAAGTAAGACTTTACCAGAAAGCTATATCACGGCGTAACTATTTCTGACATCTTATCTAAGAATTTTTGAAGTTTATCAATAAATTGGAATAACATATTTTATGCGAGGAATAGCTAGTAAATTTCTAAAATAGGCAAGTTTGTTTAATTCGTTTTTTTCCTGTTTATTAGAATCTGATGTAAAAACGGAGTCAGATTGACATGAAACTTTTATCATCGTTTAGCTTTTCTTACGAAGAACAAATATGTACCTATATATATAAATATATATATATATATATATATATATATATGTATATGTATATATATATATATATATATATATATATATATATATGTATATATACATATATACAGTCAAAATCTGTTATAACGACATCAAAGGAACTACTCATATTTAGTCGTAACAAGCGATGATGTTTCCGAGAAAGTATTTATGGTATTATTGAATGTGTATTCTGTAAGTACCTAGATATTAATCCATAGGTATTAATAGGAAAAATATATTTATATAAAAAAGTAAACTACATACATTTTGTTTATTTCACATAAAACGTATAATATAAAAGAACAATAAGTATATTACTTTTCTGTATGCATAAAATCTGTAATTTTAGTCTGTTTGGAACACTTCTGTCGTGCATATATATTTTGTAATTCATGTTAGATTTTAATTAGCGTATCGTCATATATGCCCTGGATGTGGAACTGTTCATTAAGAAGAACAATCTTTCGTAAAACACTAACAGCATTGAAACCATCATTTAAAGTTGGTACTGTAAATTGTTCTTCAGAGTCTTCGTGTTCATCATCTTCCTCTTGAACTTCTCGTACAATATCATCCTCCGTAGCTGGTGCACAAATTGCAATAGAGTTATCTACATCAATGAACTCCTCTGCCTCAGTAGTAGATAAAGCAGGGCGTAAATTTTGGGCTAATTATGCCAAAGAAATATCGTCCTCTTCATCATCATCAGTCACATTATCTGAGGATATTGTTATGAGGTCTTTAAAACCACCATGTCTAAAGCAGTTAGCTACAGTGTTTTGTGTAACTTTTTCCCGTGCTTCAGATAACATCAAGATGGCATCAAGAACCGTAAAGCTTTTCTGGTCGTTACTGTCAAGGTTTTGTATTAACTTTAACACTTGTAGTCTTCTATAACGAGATTTCAAACATCTTATTACACCTTGGTCCATAGCTTGCAGTACAGATGTAACATTAGGTGTTAAGAACACAATTTTAATGCATTTCAGATTAGTAACAGCCGGATGAGCAGGAGAATTATCAACCAAAAGTAGAATTTTCTTTTTGTTTGCTTTTAATTCAGCGTCCCAGTTTCGTAACCATATTTCAAAAATTTCCGATGTCATCCATGACTTCATATTGTTTTCATACGTTACCGGCAGTGAACGTATGTTTTTAAAGCATCTTGGTTTCTTAGATTTGCCAATAACTAAAAGTTTTCTCTTACAGGATCCTGTCATATTTGCTACAACCATGATTGTTAGTCTCGTCTTGGACATTTTTCCTCCAGATCAATTATCTCCTTTGAACTTTAAAGTCTTATCTGGTGTCATATTGTAAAAAAGTCCGTCTGCGTTAAAAATATCATCTGGTCCATAGCCTTCGTATAATGTAGGCCACTTTTGCGTCATCCATTCTTCTACAGCATTTTTAGAAACACTGGCAGCTTCACCACTCATTTTCCCGCCGACAATACTATGTCGAGCCCGGAAACGTTGAATCCAACTAGACGAGCAAATGAAATCTTCACCAAAGCGCTGAGCAAAATCGTTAGCTTTTTGTTGAAGAATTGGTCCGTTTATTGGTACATTATTAGTCCTTTGATATTTAAACCACTTTAACAAAGCTTCCTCAATCTTCATATGCTTCGTTGTTCTGGCTCGTTTCATTTTTAAAAAATTGTTGCCATAAAGCGTTTGAATTTTTTCCCTTTCTTTCGAAATGGTTGAAATTGTCGAATGTGGTACACCATATTCTTACGCTAAGTCTTTGTTTGGACTTCCACTTTCTAGCTTTGACACAATACGCGATTTTTCTTCGATATTAATTTGTTTTCTTTTTCTTTGCGACATGTTAAACATTTCACAAATAACTCCACAATATGTTTTGGTGCGTCTTGTGTACAGATAAGTAACAAACTGACTGAGACATGAAGAAGCGGGCTTTTATTACTATTACTACTCTACTGCATGCTCGTGTTTTGTTTCTAAGAATTACAAAAGACCCTACACTTTTTGTTTACTTTTGCGAGTGACCATTATGTGTGCCAGATGTGGGTACCTATGCAAATCGTTTACAATACAGCTTAGTAGAAACTCAGCTGGTCGTTCTAACAGAATGTTATATACATATATATACATCAAACCATACAAGTATTTCTGAATTTTAAAATTTGACAGTTACAACTAGATCAAAATAAGATTTGAAACAATTATAAACGACAATAAAATATAAAAAAATTGTTTTTAGTATTGCTACATTAGTTTAGACAATTTTGCTGCGAATAATTATTAAATATAAAAAATTATTGAAATAACATTCAATCAAGGTCCTTTTTGTCTGGGCAGAGCCGGGCAGGAAGCTAGTATTAAATAAATTATTATGTAAAACTCGCATTATTTAATATGGATATGGAATCCCATCACCTCACAAGTCTTTGCTTTACTGCAGTTTGTTATAGAGGCCTTGTTGTATGTATAAAAAGTTGTATTATTATTTAATAACTTGTGAATTTTTACGTTATAACTTGTATGTTGTTATATTGTATATTTTGTATTGTTATTAAATAACTTGTGTACGTTTTTAGAATCACGAAAAGAGACGTTACTATGAATATTTTTGTGAAATAAAATAACCTGTTTAGTACGATGGAATTCTCAATACAAGAAATATGCTTTTTGGTAGAAATTTTTAGTAATATCTCAAGCATAATCTTAGATAAAACTCTGAAAAAAAGTGATTTTGGATTCTTATAACTCTCATTTATGAATTTCTCTATTATGAAATAAAAAAAATAGAGGTTTTCATTTACCCTCTGTAAAATTGAAATTTTTATGTGTTAACTATTGAGAATTATCCGAGTTAATATGCCTTGACCCAATTTAAAATTTCGTTAACCGATTTCTGAGAAAAATCAGTAGGACAGATAAGATGGTTACAAGGTTTTTATTTTTCCGTTTTAAGTTACATAAATCTAAAAAATATATTCAAGTCTACTTTTATAATATTAGTACAGACTGTGAGCGCTGCGCCGTTTTTCAATAGAGTTCTCCCCATCAGTATTCTTCCAGAGAATTTCAAACGTGCTAAAAATACTCGGAATTCTGCTTGATCGAATCGCACGGTGATGTCGAATTGCTACCGCCCTAGAGCCATGTGCAGTTATTACACATGACGTGTATACGTCGCAAGCGTCATGAATAGTGTGTGCTGAGTACTGCGTGTTATTATCGTCTAGACCTTTGAGGGAATGTTGCTTGTGCTGTAGTTACTTAGCTGTCAGCTTTGACAGAATCATTTGACGTGTCTTTCCAATATAATGGAGTCGCAAAATGGCAGTTTGTGACTTAACATCAGCTGGAGGATTAGGAAATAAATTTTATAAGTATGAATTCGATTATATTACAGTTTCATCTTTCACAAATAAGTTGAAGATAAGGTTTGAATTCTGCTTATGGAAGCGGTAAACGATTTTTTTATATTAATATTCTGATTGTTATTTCTATGTGCAGGGTGACCCAATCTGTAAAAGCTAAGTCTAGTAAAAGGTTGGTATCGTGACCTATTCAAATTACTCCTATTATATCGATCATTTTTTTTAGTTCCGGAGAAATTTTGTTCTTAATGATTTTTTAAAAAAATGTTTATGTGACTTCGATTTTTCGTTTAATATTTTTTTCAGTATGAGGTTTTTTTTTTAATTATTGTTTAGTGTTTTGTTATCGAGAATAAATTAATAATTCTATTAAGGATTTAACCAAAATCTGCCAAATTACCTGTGAGAGGAAGGGTCGCAAAACAACAACTGTTAAAAAAAATTAAATGTTGGTGAAATGTCTACATTCATTTGAAAAATTGTCACCGATTCTAATTTTCTGAAATCACTGAAAAATTAATATTTTGTAAGATTAATTTTTCTGCAACTAGTGATCAAAGTGACAAGGACAGTGGTCATATAAATTACGCTGTTATATTTTTTTACTTTTTCAAAATGAGGTTCAAGTGTTCGTATTTTTATTTAATTTATTAACTGTTAAATTTAAAAAAAAATCTATCAGCATTGAAAGTATAACTAAAATTATTTCTTTTATTTCGCAACAACATTTTCAAGAGATGTACATAACTAGGGAAAACTTACTTTAAGTTGCTTCGACAAGCACTTCTTCATTTTTTTAACAACTCCTTATTTCGATAGTGTGCTTAATTACTGTGCTGTATTTTTTAATATTTCATCCATTTTCAGCACTACTTTCTTCGAAAAGTTTTAAATATTAGAATCTTTTTCGTTAATTATTTGTCTAGCAAGATATGTTGACAAGCGGTGTGGCTAAATTTGATTTTAAACAAGCCCTTATTGTTCTCCGTAATAGGGTACTGGGGTCAGATTTATATTTTAAAATAGTAGTATTATTTGTCAGCTACTACGTCGTCAAAGTAGGACATATTTCTACTTGCGATTATAATTGACCATTCGTCTATGGTTAATACTGCCAAGAACTTCTTTGACGATGATCCGAAACTGTTTATATAGGTTGGCGATTACCTTGAGTATAAGTTACTTCAAGAGGATATCGATTGGACGTTTGAAATGTGTTTGAATAATAATTAAATGTTTGACCTCACCAAGTGTGCTTTGATGATCTTGTCCACTAGAGATATACTTGTAGCTTCAAATTAACTGAAATTGGCTGTATAATGTTATGCTGGGATTTCAATGCGATTATATACATGCTAACTTAAAATTTCATGATTGTATTAAATATTTTCGAATAGAGTAATGAAATATAAACCGTTAATTGACAGAATCAAGGTCAATATCTATTATTTCTACTTTGTTAATTCCTTACATAACCTTCTATTAGTTCTACTTTGTTAAAATGAATATCTTTTTCGCTAGTTTTGAGTTTTATGTGGTTTTTTTCGGCGACTTTGATGAGAATTTGAGTCTCTTGGATTAGTTTCTTACTTCTAAGTATTGTGGATAAAACTAGATACTTACTTACTGGTTCAAAAAGTTTCATAGAAATAGCGTCTACTAACTATTATGAAAAAATAACCTGACTTTTCATGAAAATTAATAGTTTGTGTGATTCAAGATTTAAATAACATTTTGAACGGGTTTGTTTTTTCGCTATTTAAGAGTACTATTTTCACATTATATAGACTAGACCCAGCTATAAAAAATGTATGATTCATAATTTGTCTGATTCAAGATTTAAATAACATTTTGAGGGGATTTGTTTTTTTTTCGCTATTTAAGAGTACCATTTTCACATCATATAGACTAGACCCGTTCATAAATAAATGTATAATTCATCATTTGTGTGATTCAAGATTTAAATAACATTTTGAAGAAATTGGTTTCTTCTCTTTGCTATTTAAGAGTGCCATTTTCATATTATATAGACTCGTCCAACACTATATAGATTTGTGCTGATCTCCTTTAGGTTGATTATATTGCATCAACAGAAGTGAAAATTAAGTGATGTATATCCATTTCTACTGGACAGATTCGTAATTAAGTTTGAGTGATAGGTTAACTGCCCACTTAATTAAGACTTATCACAATTTTCAAGAATAAAAAATTTAATTTGCACAAGCATGACAGATTTTCAAATGTTTGTCCAATTTCATACAATGCCAGTGGAAGAGAAAAAAGAATAGCCGGATACTTATGTAACCATTTAATATTAACAATTTTTACCATTGAGGTCAAAATGAGTCCATTAATTTTAAGTTTACTATCGTTCTCTCTAATTGCTTCTCAAATTCGTTGCAGGTGGGCATCTTCGACCGCTGTATTCTGTTTGGCGCCCGCCCTGGGTGCTCTCATCTTCTCACTGAGCTCTCCGCCCAGTTTTCATAAGGAGGGTAATGGCGTAGCAGTAAGTGGCGAGGATTGTCGTTGGGGATTGCGTCAGCTACGCAACACTTTGGTATTTCCCATTTCTGCGATATGCAGGTAAGTTGAATTGAATTTGTTGATAAGGTAAGTTCTGGTTAAGTGTTAGGCATTAATTTCTTTACACTTAGCTATGAGATCTCGTTTTTCATAGCAGTCTGAAGATGTTTTAGTATAATGTTGAAACACGTTTGCGTAGACATATTTGAACGTCATTTTCAGCTGGCTTCAATAGATAGCACTAAACTTAAATTAACTTAGCCAGTAATTATAACTTTGCAGTTATAATATAGTAAAACATCAAATTTTGCTTTCCTGTGAAAATATTTGCAAACGTAAATAAATTGAGGGATGAAGAATAAATGATGGACGTATTTACGTAATTTTTGAAATTTTTGTCCGTTTGTATACGCTTCGTGTAAAAACTACTAAACCGATTTGAATAAGATTTCAGAAAAATATAGGGGTTAACTTGAAGTAATATTTAATTTTAATTTCATCGTAATTGGTTCATTTATTCAGAGGGTTCGCGAATTTGTATTTTTAAAAACATAAATTATATCTTATTAATCAACAGTAACAAAGAAGTACCTAACTATTCAAAGCGTTTAAATACACAAATGTATATCGTACCTATATACATCGATGGATAGTTATTTCTTAGATGCGACTTCTGACTTTACTGTGTATAGTTATTACCCGCTTATGTCTAGGCCACACTCATAACTCGAATATTCGCGTTATCGCGATGTATGTAGTCAAATCTTCGCGAAGACTTCGGCATTTCGGGCGAAGCCGAAGACACTTCGCTCCGCTCTCGGTAAACTCTCGCACATCAAAGGAATTTTACGCGATGAACTTCGCTTGAGCGGCCACACTTCAGTCGGCTTACAGACATAGAGCGTAGTGGACGTGTCGGTCTAAATTAAGTTATACAACGTATAATTTCGATATGGATTGGGGTAACGGGGCAATTTGTGTATTAGCAGTTTCAAAACGAAGTCGATATTATGGAACCCGAAAGATCCGAGCCACAAGCGAGAAGATCTCATCTATGATCCTTGGGTGAGAAAAAAAAATAATTTAGGTTGGGTTTGTAGAATAGAAGATATAAAAATAAAACGAGACTCGATTGTGGCATACTACAGGTGGCATCTTGACAATAGTGAATTATGATTAGTTATCATCCACTATCGCCTTTCACTTATTTATTTTTTTATTTGCAGATAAGACAAAATATGTAACAAATAATTATTTGCCGTCATAAAATATAGAGCGACCCCTTCCTCCGTCTTGTTTTTTGCGTTCGGTTGTCGCGATAAAACGTCACAACGATGCACGTGGCCATGCACATTCGTCTTAGGCCGAAGACAAAGTTTTCTCACACGAATATCATCGCGATACTCGTAAACGAGGTTTCAGCGTTAGGAAAATAACTTTTTGCAAAGCTGATAGCGTAGAAAATAATCAGGGTCGTTTCCGATATTTTTGGAATCGCTCCTTCACAACTCTTTGAAACGTCACCTTTTAAATTTTGAATGATTGAATTGAATGGTTTATACAAGTCTAATGAAAAGAACGGATAATTTTTCTGGAATAAATTATCGGTCACAAGTTTCTCATGGCTTTGGCAGATCAATGTCACTAGTATATAAATTTGAAACTATAATTGGAAGAATATCTGTGTTATTACTACGATTTTCTTTTAGTAATTGGTTATTAATAAAACTCGTTTTATTTATCCAACACCTAAGTCATTTTTTAACTCGATTCTAAAAAACTTCACAGACTTCAGCATCTTTAAATTTTTTTGACTTGTACAAAAATCCGACATTGATGCGAATGCCCGAAGCGAAACTAATTAAGCACGAACACGCTTTTCACACAATCGTACTCGGTCCGCCTCGGCGAGTATGAAATACGAAATTATATTTTGAAATAATATAACAATAGTTTTTTACTAATGTTATCATTATAAACCTTGCTAATCTACACAATTTGGCGTTTTATCATTTTGTGCAAGCAAACGTTTCACATCAAAATGTTTGAAATGTAACTTCTCAAGTTCGAAAAGCTCGTATAGTTTACGAGATAAACGTCTGCGACTGACGGAAGACGAAGTTAAATCATTGTAGTTTAATGGAAGTTTAAGAAGTTCTCGGGCCAATTGATAGAATGGACGACCGCACTAAACGAAACTATAAACAATTGTATTCCTTTAAAGTTTGTACAGGCAAGGTTGTGATAGAGATGAAATGTCATGAAAATTGGACGAGTACTGTTTGAATCTTCAGTTACAAATCGAAGACTTCGTGAAGTTATTAGACTTAACTTGATTTAATGTTACAAATATTTATGGTATGTATATTTTAGTTAGAGTATAATTTAATTTTTATATTTCCTCATCATAAACTTTCTAAGGGAACACCTTTTAAATAATTTTGTGGTGTACTTGTACGTTTGTCCCTGTCTTTTTAGTTTTTTGAATTACGTTAATGTCTTGTCGGTTAGTTATAAGGTATTTTTTTCGACACATTAATTTGAAATTTTGTGTTATAATAATTGAAATTTATCACAGCACAAAATTTGGTATAGGATGACTAGATATAGTTTTTTATTTGTTAAAATACAAATTAATTTTGGTAAATTTTTTCTTAATACAGAGGGCTGATATTTGATGTAATTACAAGTACACAGGAAAAATCGACTATTCTTTATTTCTAAGTACATTGTGAACTATTTCAAATTGAAGTTAATAAAGGGAGAAACAAAAATCGGATTGAAAAAAAATTTTGAAATGTTTCTTAAAACTGTGTCTCGTAAAAGAAATTCAGAAAAAGTGAGAAACACCTAACATCTTCGTAGTACAATCCATTAAAAAAAAATGGCAATCAGCATTAAATAGAATAAATTTATGGTACGGTACGTTTTCGATGCAAGTTCAACTCGGATTTGAATGGCTTTAAATTATTTCAATTATCAGCGAGTAATCCGCATAAATGAAGGTATAGTCTATTCTGGCTTAGCGCTTTGGTTTGGGGCAGAGACATTTTCTTCTATAATATATGAAATAATTTTTTTTTATTGAAATGTTGTATTCACTTTCAACATAGAGTTGACACTTTTGTAGCCTGTTGTCGGTTGTCGGTGATTCTAAACGATATATTTATGTATATGAAATTGCTCTAGGTCTATAAAGATACATAAACCTTCAAGGATTTATTTGATTCTATCTTTCGAATGAAAATTCTCTTACGTATATAAATATTAAATTACAGTAAGTTCATAATCGTGCAGGGACCTTGTAAAAAACTTTGGGGTTGACTGAAACGATGTAAAACTTTATGACTACATATAACGGTTACCCTAGCGGCATATATTAATACACAAACGAAATTATTATAGCGGTATTAACCTCAGTTATCGTGACCCCAAAATGGGAATCAAATTCCCGGTCCGGTATATTTTAGGATTTCATTACAAGAAAATTTAAATTCTACTTTGTAGAATATATAGTGCTTAACCAGCATCCTGCAACTGCCATTTAACCAGCGACAGGAGAATAATAGCGCTGAGTATAGCCCTGCGACTAATGCTTTTCAAGCGATAGCGAGACACTTAGTGCTTAATCAGCACTCTTCAGCTGTCAATTAACCAACGACAGCAAAATAATAGCTCTGAGTTTCGTCCTGCAACTAATGCTTTTCAGGCGCTGGCAAAACAATTAGTGCTTAATTAGCACTCTGCAATTGTCATTTAACCAGCGACAGTAATGTAGTGTGGTAGGGTCAATCTAATACAAAACCATATATTTTCAATAGTCTTCTGTAGAGTCTTGCTCTAAGGGCTCAATTTCAACATCAAACGAAATTTGATTTTCAGACATTCGTCTCAAACGGTCATGTGATTATTTATAGATGCTGTTTCTTTCAGTAAAACATCTCCAACCGAGAATCTATTTATCTTAGCCTTATTGGAATCAAATCTAACTTTTTTATAAGACGCAATATTATCAATATTCTCTACAGCGAAAAGCATTCAAGTCAACTTCGGATTTATTGCAATCAGCAAATATTAAATTTATCGGTCGCGTTACTCTGCCGATCAATAATTCCTAAGAGATACATTTTATAACGCGGTGCAGTTCAATACAGTTCAGAGCCAGTTGAACCTCAGGCAAAGCATCTTGCTACGATTTGTCGCCACTGACCTTTACAGCAATTAACATATTTTCTGAGTGCTCATAACTCGTTCCGAAACGAAATTCGGAACGAGTTATGAGCACTCAGAAAATATGTTAATTGCTGTAAAGGTCAGTCCGAAAAGAGTTCGTTAGCGAAATTTTATGGGACTAACAATATTCAAGAAAGCTTGCGCTTGCAAAACAACGACCATGATCCACAATTATATGTATAGGAGCACATAATAATGACATGGCTTACTCTATGCCCCTAATATAACTATCAGAGTCAATCTGAAGGGAGTGATGCAATATCACGAACTTTTTAAATGCATCAATCAGAATGAATGCGTATTCTTTCCTATCGTTCTTCTCACCAAGCTTATCTGTGGCATCCACGTGGACGATATGCCAATGGAGGGGGATTTTTGGTATCGCAAGAAGCTCTACTTGAACTTGACCAGTTTGCGATTTGGATACTCCACACGTAACACAGTTCTCTACAAACATTCTTAGGTACTTAGACATGTTTTTAAATCAGTACGTATCGCAGAGTTTTTCAAAAGTGTTGTTCTATTCAAGATGCATTATAGTTTCATGAGTGGAGCTTAGAACCGACAATCTATAGGTAAGCAATAAGCATATATAGGCGAATATAGCTGTGACTCTACCGATGACTCTACTTGCGAATATTACGAAGGCTATGTAAATTTTCTACTATGATATCTTATCTGTTGTCGGTAAAAGTTGCGGATTCGCTCATCATGTAAATGACTAAAGCTTGTCTTAAGATTTCGCGAACAAATCAGACACTTCATGTGGTAATTAGCTGTCTGGCGAAACATGAAATTTAAATTTTACTCCAACTTAACAGTTACATCAATAAGAGTTAAAAATGATATCGCTTTTTAAAGTTGAGTTCTAAAGGTACTTATGGCGAAAAAGAAAAAAGAAAGCTAGTCTTTGGATATGGTTATCGAATCTAGCCACCTGCGCCAACACTGGAAACACTGCTATTTGTTCAATCCTTAGAATTTTCCAACGTGACATAGGCGATGTTATCACACGTGCTGAGTACGTAGTCAAACACTCGTCTCCCCTTGGAGAACCACCGTTCAATTTATGAGAAAAACAGCGAGCGTTTTCGTCGGCTAGTCGAAACGAGCAATAAAAATCTCCTTTAACTCGAAATGAAATAAGCGACAGCCATGCGGATGCTTGACTTTTGAGCGCGCGGCTTAGTGCGATTATAGGCGATGATCCCCTGAACAGGTTCGTCCGCCATACAGATGTCAGCAGTGGATATCCAGGATTTTCCATCATAAAATTCTGGTAGCCCTTACCCGCAGAGCATTTATTCTCAGTAACAGTGTTAAACATTTTGGTTTTGTTGCACCAAAAGCATCCTCCAATTACCACCCTCATTATTATCTGGCTGACTTGTTCTGCTTCCCAGTTTTGATGTCGGGCACTTCATCCAGACCATCTTTGATTGTGGCGTTATTTATTTATTTACTTCGAATTACAAATTATAATTATCGCACTATATTACACTATTAGTCTTGCCCACAGATCATTTATAAAATGGTTTTGACTGTTCGTCCGCACGAACTGTCAAATGTCGACTGATTGCCGCTAGTTCACGTCGGTTAGCCCCGAGCGCAGCGAAGTTCGTAACTGCCTTTCCTGATAAACTATGTCCGACGTATTTACAACTCCGACATAACTCCGGCATGTATAAATTCTCAACTCCGATATGTACATGCGCATATATATATATATATATATTGTGTGTGTGTACATATACACACACACACAAGTACATATTAAAAAGTTTTTTAATCTGTGGAGGGGTTAATTAAGTATTTTTTTCCTAATTTTGAAATCCTTTCTTTTCCGAATTTCAAGTTACTGTTCTGTAAAAGGGCTTTGCAGTATTTCTGCGGTCAAAACGTTTTTGACACAAATGTCTTCGTTCTTTTTTTATTTCGTTTCCCTACATTTTCGATACTAATGTGCACTATTCAACCTTGAAAAATGTATACATTTTTAAACGATGAAACGAAAATTCTGAAAATGTTTTTTTTAAACAACTTGCTATATTTTCATGATACTTACATATATCATGTAAGATTCTTACTAATGATACTTATATATATATATATATATATGTATATATATATATATATATATATATATATATATATATCACATAGAGGTACATAAGATAAATAATTGGGAAAAATTGTAGTGATATATTGAGAAAAAGACATATAAACAATAATTTGATTAAAAAAATATTTCTTGTACTTCTTAACAAGCAACATCGACTGTTTATTTATTTGTTATATTTTATCAAGTCTTATATTTTTTCTGAGCAGACTAATATGGTATAAATAATAAAAAAACGCACGTCAAGCACGAGTGGAACTCGCACTACGAGGGTTCCGTATATTTAGACACTTATGTATATTTAATCGTACATAATACTCATATTAAACTATATACAAATTTTAACTTTTTAGAACAAAAGTATATTGCCTACTAAATTCTTCACAGGCGCAAATGGGGAAAAAACGTTTTATTTGATATAACCACCAACTAAACATTTCTGTTTTTTTTTCTTTACTTGGGCTATGAGACCTTGTGTCTTGCCAAATTTCATGATTCTAGGTCGACGGGAAGTACCCTATAGGTTTTGATTTATTTGGGAGTGTCTACATATGCAGCATAAATGTGCCGTAATTTTTAATTGCCTTAACACATATGCTTGATTTTTACACAGCTTCAAGGAAATGTAGACCTAAGTATTTGATATTAATTTCAACTTGACGCCTTCACGTGTTCTTGAGAAAAAGGGTCTTGACAGAACGACTGATGAACAAGGAAGTGATCCTATAAGGGTCCCTTTTTTCTTTTTAGAATAAAGAACCCTGAGAATTAAGTAATTGAAGCATATATAGCTTAATTAAACTGTTTAGGAAACGCATATTTTTCCATTTGTAAATATATAATTCTCTTTCCAGTCTGCATGTATAACAACCTTCATTATTTTTTTATTGCGGTCGCAGAACCTAGTTTGGTAATTACATTTATCGATATCTACACTTATATTTAAATAATCTAACACTTCACTAATTAAAATTGTTTATTAATGATCACTACTTAGTAATAAACTCGTCAAATACGACCAGAACTTGCACTGCGAGAGTTCCACACTCTATTAAATTATTTACGAAAATTAACATTATTTTTCAACATATAAATATTTTGCTTAGTTAATCTTCGGCTTATTTTCAGACGTAAAGATTTAGAAACAAGGTTATAGTTTTCCGGTATACTCCTACTAATGCAGCTTTTTTCACTGTTTTGATTTCAGCAGTTTTGGAATCTCTTTAAGTCACTCTTTTAATTGATATCTTGTACGGTACAAGAAGTCACTTCAATGCTTTATTTTTTCTCTTTTAAATTTCCACATTAGTATTTTTAGGTGTTGAGCATTAAGATAAGTGCAGGTGAGTACGTCTATATTATCATTATCCCAAATTGCTACTTCAAACTCTTTCTGAGAAGAATCCGCCAATTTCCATAAATCCGCGAACGTCGCGTTATTTTAAAAAAATAATTCATCAGGGCTATTATACATGAAGGTATTACTACCTTAGAATATATAAATGAGTTTCAATATTAGTTCATTAAGCCATAAATTCTTCGGCAACTTGGTATATGATCTGACGTTCCGAATATTCCAATTTAATATTTTTTATAAGTATAAAATGAGTTTACTCCATAAAAATATGTTATAGGACATAGTAAAACTCAACAAATAAAAAAAGCAGTGGGTGTTGCTTATTCGAAAGTATCGAAACATTTTTTCCTATTCAATTTAATATTTACATGCTTTTTTCTATTACAAATGTATCAATGTTTCTCAATAATTTGGCTAATGAAAAATATTGAGAAACATTGATACATTTGTAATAAATATATGAAATAAAATTTATATTTCATATATTTATTTCTGTACTTTAAAGTATCTAATTGATACATATGGCGGGCTTATTGCTACAAGAGCAATCTCTTACAGCCAACCCTTTACAATAACGAATTTAATACACCGAGAAGCAGTTAGGTTATTTAAAAAATTAAAGTTTTTTTCGAAATTTTTATTTTATTTTTTTGCTTGAAATTAAAGTTCAAATTTGTACCAAAGTTACCAAAAGTCAAGGAGAATACAATAAAAAAAATCAAAGCACTTATAGCTAAAGAAATTTTCACCATGGAAACTCGGTCTCATATTAATGATCCAAGAATGCCTTCCATTAAAAATGTCGTGATGACGTAACATGCAAGTAGAAAGTTAAACTTATTTTCGTGCTTAAAGTATTAATTTACTGGAATAAAAAGTGTTTGAAGTTTGAATCCAACGTTAGGAAATGTATTATTAAATATTATTTTAAAATTAGTCTTGTAATTTTTACATGATACGTGAACAAACAGACAAAAATCTAAAATAATGCGCTTTGGTTTCAAAGAAGCCTAAATAGAATATTCTATATTTCTTTCAAAAATATATTTATTATACAGATACACTTCTGTTACAACTTCGTAAGAGTATAAATAAAGATTAATGATAATTTCAGTGATTGTTAAGTTACAGTTATATCGGAGAGGAGTTGAGATAGCTTCCTAAAAGTTTTTAAAAAAAATTCACATTCAATACCTACTTTATGGCTAAATTGACATTTGCAGATATTGCCACCAAATATTCTGGTCTATCGAATGTATGTGTGCGGCGTGGTACCAGGACGTGGAGCGGTGCGAGGCGGGATTGGAGAGGCTGCGCGAGCGCAGTCCCATGGAGTTATACCTTTTCTTGCAGGCCTTCTTGCACGCAGCTCCGCACGCAATCATGCAGCTTTGCATACTCTTCGGAATGGATTCTGAGCCCGATATGGAAACTGGTATGGTTTTTTTTCATCGAAATCATGATTTATATATACTAATAATAAAAAGGTAAAAATAAAAAAAATATAAAAAGGATTCCATTAACAACTAACTGCGTTGCAAATTGTATCGCGACTGCCTCTTTTAAGGGTGTTTATTAAACTACAAATTATTTTACCGATAATTGGTCTTATATATTTCCATCACTTTGTATTTATTATGAGAATAGGTTACGTAATTTAAGAAAACAATTGAATACATTTGGCGTTAATTTTGTAGAAATTCATTATTCACAATTAAATGAAACTACGTGATGTAGTATTATTTCTACTATCTTTCATTTCTTTACCACGACCTAGGTTTCGTTGTATTACAACATCTTCAGGTGGGATATTAGCAAAGATTCGCTAATATCCCACCTGAAGATGCTGTAATACAACGAAACCTAGGTCGTGGTAAAGAAATTAAAGATAGTAGAAATAATACTACATCACGTAGTTTCATTTAATTGTTAAGAAAACAAATTGAGTCTCACCCACATAAGCTCATGGATTGAGTGATATCCCACTAAAAACCCTGTCAACCGTAAGTAGGAGGGTTCAGTACACATTTAGCCACTTATAAACATTTAAGGGTACATAGTATTTCTAATAAACTATTTACAAATATTGATTTTTCACAACGTAAATGTATCGCCTTCTATATTTTTCATAGGTGTTAAAACATGATGCATATTTCAAAAATAACCTTATGTTAGAGGTGCCGTCTTCGTACAGGTTTGCTACCTAAGTTTTTAAGTGCACAGTTACGCCTATTACCAGTAGGATTCTTTATAAACAAGTCCATCATATACAATCAAATGCCTTAATCAAATAAAACACATCAGTATAGCAACGTGGAACTCCCGGTTCTTTTCAATAATCTGCCTCACGTTCATGATTTTTTCTCTATTGCCACGGTCCGGCCTGCTCGCGTGGTATTTGTCGCTGCAAGTATGACTTCAGTCTCTCATTAACTATGAGTATGTACAGCATAACTTTACTGGTATGAGATATCAAGGCCACATTCCTACAGTTTTCACATGCTCGAGTGGATCCTTTCTTATGAAATGGTACGAGTGGAGACTCATTCCATTTCGTAGGCCATTTACATGCCTGCCAGACTTTATTGCAAAGGTTAAGCACGATCTCAACACCTTCGTCGCCCAGGTTTTTCAGCTCTTTGGCTAATACTCCATCTCCCCCGGCTGATTTGTTGCATTTTAATTTTCCTAGTGCGTTTCTGACTTCTGACGCAATGATTAACATTATTCCGTGATGAAGTCGCTCGCCGATAGGGGCAGGTTGTCGTGTTCCCCAGATGTAGTTGCGTATAAATTTTCATAGTACGGACGCAATCTCTCTTGATCAACTTCAGTTAGCAAATTGCCGTCACTGTCTCCAGTTGCGTATGTGTTTGGCTTTGGTTCTCGATTAATGCTTCTAATTTACAAAAATAAGTCTTTTGTGTGGAATGTTTGTACATGATCCTTAATATCCTTTCAGACTGAGTTAAGGTGGTTCTCGTAATCTTACTCGCCCAAGGCACAATTATTGGACCCTTGCCGTTGGTATTGTGTACAGTCATAGATATTGTAGTTTCATAAGATGAAATGTAATATAAAATTATTCGAGCGCTGGTTCCAACCCTCGTTTTAATACTTTTCACTTTGTATTTAGCTAGATAGTATTTAAAATAGGTATGTGATTAAACATGTTGAGGTAGTTATTTTAACAATTTTTTTGAAATTATAAGTCGTTACTTTTTACAGAAAGTACTTGTTACGTAAAGCTATATACATTTATTTGGTGAATTTATGCCCTAAATATAATTTAACGATTAAATTTTAGCAAATTAGCTTTATTTTAACTTTGTTGGTGCAGGCATAATTTCCTGTGAATACTGGGCATTCTCCTTTACTGAGTAAACCGTCAATATGAAACATTTCATCTAATTTTATTATCTAAACGGTGCGCAGCTAAGTAATTCTTAGCTTTCAAAATGGCCGTCCGGGTACATATGGTTCCATAGAGCAATCAACTCACCTTCATTACTCTTCGCAAGATCTAGACACAGGGAAATGTTACCCATAATGATTCTACATGTCTATGTTTTATTTTTTCAATTTACCTATGGTTTATTTTCGATAGTAATTATATTATGTAGAATATTTAATGATTTAATAGCGCTGTACACGAATAAAAGAGGCGTTCCTTAAAAGTTTAAATTCGATATTTCACTTTATTTTCAGTAATTTGTTTAAGATACACTTGTTTGTTATTAATTTTATGTTGTCACTTTAAACGGTAGTCGTATAAGTGCCCTGTGATAAAGCTGGTGATCGAATAAAGAAATGCTTTTTTGATCGTCTCGGTTCAAAGACGTATTTTTGTTTGTTCGCAAATAAAAAACATGGATACACTCGCGACTAATTGCTTATTTCCTGTGGCAAATACGTTTATGTCACTGGACGGAGAGCGAAACCGATTTTTTCACGTTTAATGCGAGGGACGGTTAATATATTCTCAATATTGGTATATTAATAGCATATAAGGTCAACGCTTTTAATTATTTGTATAAACGCACTTACTAGCTACATAAATACATAATGAGAGTCAGAATTATTACTGTATCATGAGCTTGTGCTATTTATGGAGGTTCTGTAGTCATACAAGCGACTTTAAAAGGGATTGAGAAGGCATCGAACACGGCTCGGAATTATATTATAAAATGCTTCAGTACAATTAAAAGAACAGCAGAGTTTAATAAATTTTCAGTCGTTAATGTAAAAATAACATAATGTTAACATTAACATATTTATAATCGCCTATACCACGTCAAAGGATGGGTTTCGAGCAGTCTTAGATTGTCTTACATCACGCCAGCTACAGACTGGTGGGACCAGGTTTTTGTGAATATTTAATAGTCTGTTAACTGGAGCTATACGCTGAAAATAATGAAAAAATTATAAAGAGGATTTTGTTGGAGTCATTATGATCCAGAAAGCATATAGGATTGGATCTAATTGCACGTTAAGTGGACAGACTATCCTCAAATATTGTAACTTCGTCCGGCGAAAGGTTATGGTTGCATTTTTTGTGGAACTATGACGAAATATGATAGATTATTAATAAAGAAAAGGCAACTAATGTCATCAGAGACAATTATGCTTGAAAACTTTATCAGCTAAAAAGATCCTTATGCCTGGAACGCATCAGCAATTCATGTGTTTAAAACATGTCGCAAAATTAAAACCACTATTAATTCTTTTTACACTTAAACCTTGTTATAAAAATATGAAATGTTCTAGAAATAGGAAATGTTCCAGAATATTAAATATCCTAGGATTTGCAATGTTCTAGGAAATAAAATATGCTAGAAATATGAAACATCGTAGAAATATGAAATGCCCTAGAATATGAAACGGTTTACACAATTGTCCCAGAATTATGAAATGTGCTAGAAATGTGAAACGACCTAAAAATATGAAGTGTCCTATAAAATAAAATTTACTAGAATATAAAATGCCTTAGACAACTGTCCTAGAAATATGAAATTCGGAGAACAAGTTCCTTTTATAATGGCAACCATTTGAAAAGTAATTCCTTCTCCAAACAGGTGACTAGGTGATTCCACAAACCCTTTTGATTTACTAAGAAACATACGTTTTGGAAGATGTTTTCCTTTTATAACAGAAAAGTCGTTTATCAACAAGCAATATTGATTGAAAATGGGACTAGTAAAGGCAAAATTTTGGTTGAATTGACTGAAAATTTGGTTAGCAACAACCAGTGTTACATAATTTTGTATCTTATTAAAATTAATAATTAATTTATGATAATGAATTCCATAATTTGTTAATATTTTCTATCGCGTCCTCGGAGCGTTTTCCAATAAATTTGACATGCAAGGCTTTATTTAGTAGTCGCGTGTAAAATTGACAGAATATATAATAGTGTTTAATAAAATATAGAAGTCTGATTATAAATACAATGAGAAATCAATATATAATCTGTTCTTTAAAAATTAAAAAAAAGTGAATTGAATAATATTTGCAAATACTTTAAATTTATTTTCAAAGTATTTTTTAGGACTTTTATTTCCTAATTATGATACAGCTTTTTAAAATCGATTACATATTATTTTTTAAATCTCCAACGTTAAAATTATCGCTTCGGACACAATGAAATTGTTCATTTGTAAAAAAAGCGTTTTATTATTTTTTTCAGTTTCGCTGCAATTGGTCAGCATCATTGCTTCAATTTTCAGGATGGCGAGCACAGCCACCCTATATCGTCGTTTCGAGAGAGAGAAAATAAGCGGCAAATGTTATCCTTGGTCGGAAATTCAAGATCGTAAATCCAAAGTACTTCAAACTGTAAGACCCGCCTTGTCGACTATAGAGGAAGTAGATGAACCGCCATCTAGCAGAAACAGTTTCCAGCGAATGATTTCGATTGCAGAGTCAGATGGTCAGTTTTCTGCAGAGGATATCTTCGATTACAATTATATGGATTCCGATTCGGACATAGATAATAACATGGATGTTACGTACAGGAAGGCCCGGGATAAGTCATTCTCTATGTTGGACAGGTTAGAAAGACCCTTTTCGTCTGATTCCGAGTATCTAACACCGATCCAATCGAACAATAGGAATAATGAAACAGGGGAGGACAATTACAGACCATTAAGCAGGCAAAGAACTATGATTGAAAATACTGCCCCTGTAAGGGGGAGGCCCTACAGGAATATTAATATCGTCGATATGTCACAATACGTAACACCACCCCAAGTCGAAGCTCCCAGACTTAGTGCTCTAGTATCAAGACTTAAGAGCAATGCCGAAGCTTTCTCTGAAAAGGTTCCTAAGCGCAGGATGCGATCCACCGATGAGATGCCAGCCACGGCCCTTCAGATACTGCTCCCGATTTGGAGGCCGAGGTCTTTCATTCGGGGACTGGAGCCGCAGGATGGCGTTGCAGCATCAATCACTTATATGGCCTGGTTTTTCTTTTTCATAGCTAGACTCTTATCCTTGGCGGCGTTCACTCATTTCTTTCCAGTCACCGGGGTGATGATACTCCTGTGCCAGTATCAAGTTATGCTTCTGTTACTCATAGTGCCAAAAGCGAGTACAATACGCAGGGCATTTTATATATTTTTAGCGTTTGTCTATTTGTTTTGTTTGCTCGAGTTCAAAGTCAGATTTAGACATGTGCGAGTGTGGCACACGTTTTGGTTTATTGTTGTCACATTGCAAACTTTGGTACTGACCATTGTTTGGGTCATGGCCGATTTTAATTTTGACTCCTGGTGGCAACGCTACGTTGCCATAATAATAGCTATGAGTACTGTGATTAGCTACTCTTGCTTAATAGTATTTTTTGCCATTTTAAAACCTAGAGAGAAGATCATTTATATAACGCCCAACGAAGCGAAGAAGTCATCTAATGCATAATAATTGCGCTATGAAATTTAATGATTTCCATAAATATATTTTATACTTTAAACCATTACCGTGAAACTATATTGAATTTAGTAATGATAATGGAGTAGCTTTTAAAAGAAAAAGCTTTATTGATTTTAATGGTATTATGACACATATTTACGATGAAGTAAATTTGAGTACTTAAACTACGAGCATTTGAGTGCATATGTACGAAGTAGGTCTGTAGATTTGAGCATGTAAATAACTTTGAAGCAGGATTGGACGAGAAATAAGTATAATTTGTATTAAATGAGTTATTTTTTTAGAAACAAACAAAAAACTCGTAAACAAATTCTAGAACAAAAAGTTTTCAACCATTTTAATTTATAAATTTGATTTGGAACATTTTTCTTGATATTTTAAATTGTATTTTTGCTCTACAAACAAAATTTTCTTAGAATAAGTAAAAAAATGATTTTAATTTTTACATTAATCCATACTAATATATGGTTGCGCTGCTGTAATAAATATTTTTGAACATAAACTTTTTTAAATGAAAATAAAATTTTTTTAAGTAATACATCATTCATAAATAATGAAAACGTATAATATTTTAAATATTCGTGACATATTATTAACAAGACTTTTAGCGTATAAATGACATTAAATTTATTATTAGTAATATTTATATTAACTGTAATTATAACTTTTGTATGGTCACTGTAACTTATTATAGCTAGTCATTCAATGTTTTCTATACGATTTTGTATATTAAGGTAACATTATTGGCAGGTAAACAATAAATAAATTGGGCCCCTTGTGCCTAAAAAATGAAACACCATGTTTTTAATTAATGTCCAGAAAAAATAATTGATATATTAATCAATCTAATATTAATTTGAACTTTCTTTTTGTTCTATCAAAAGGGAACACACGCCACTGTGCAAAACGAAAAGGAGAGGAATGATTTTATCATACCTGGGTTTATATAGATTTTATCATACCTAGGTTTATATAGGTTTTATAATACCTGGTCTTGTATAGCCTAAACAGCTTGACGGATTTAAATGTGGAATGTGGCATTGGATTCGTCTTCGCTTCACAAATATCACTAATTAATTTCATAATATATTTTAAACCCTTAGTTTCATAGAATATTTCCTTACCCCGACTGGTTCCTGGATGCTTTCTGACTGGCAAAAAGCGTGGGAAAGATTATTCCAGTTATTTCCAGATCTAATTTACTATATATATATTCTTGGTTTTCAAAATATTTTTTTTATCAAAGGAAAACCTCAGGATGGATTGGGGTGTGTGTTGGTGTGATCTGAACCATCTCGTTTCTGTACGCCCATTAAATAATAAATTTTCTTCATTTATATATAAATTACTAAAATATAAAATTCAGCTACCTATTAAAATTAGATTCATTTTATTGGTTTCTAATAAAACTATTCTAGACTTGAAACCATACAAAACATTAGAAAGAACGACATTAAAATCTAGGACCTTGGAGAATCCGGTAAATGTGTAGCTATATCTATTTTTATGTTTGTTGGTATTTATGCATATACTTGTTTTTACTCCTCTACATATTGTGATTACATTTGTATTATCAAGAAATATACTTTTTTGTATATATTTTCGTTTAATTTATTTAATTGCAGTATTCTTCTATTTGATTTTTGTTTTGCTGTATAGTATTTTTTGTGACAGAGCAGCAATGACAGATATCCGGAGTGTGTGATCTAGCCAGTGTTGCTTAGCCACCACTTCTAAATTTGACATTGTTAAAGATTCTCTATGGAGAGAATGACCGCCGATGAATAATAGACATATGTTCGAATGTAATATGGAGTACATTCCGAGGCTGCGAGTGTTATCGGTTACAGCGTCGAAGCGCGCCTATGAATATAGCGGTTGGTATTTTGTTATATATCATATTATAATATATCGAGTAAAATTTCTTTCAGTAATTATTTTAATGCATTATCTTATTAGGTACTGTTAAAAATGTTGGAAACTTGGAGTACATTCCGAAGTTGCGAGTGTTATCGGTTACAGCGTCGAAGCGCGCCTATGAATATAGCGGTTGGTATTTTGTTATATATCATATTATAATATATCGAGTAAAATTTCTTTCAGTAATTATTTTAATGCATTATCTTATTAGGTACTGTTAAAAATGTTGGAAACTTGGAGTACATTCCGAAGTTGCGAGTGTTACCGGTTACAGCGTCGGAGCGCGCCTATGAATATAGCGGTTGGTATTTTGTTATATATCATATTATAATATATCGAGTAAAATTTCTTTCAGTAATTATTTTAATGCATTATCTTATTAGGTACTGTTAAAAATGTTGGAAACTTGGAGTACATTCCGAAGTTGCGAGTGTTACCGGTTACAGCGTCGGAGCGCGCCTATGAATATAGCGGTTGGTATTTTGTTATATATCATATTATAATATATCGAGTAAAATTTCTTTCAGTAATTATTTTAATGCATTATCTTATTAGGTACTGTTAAAAATGTTGGAAACTTGGAGTACATTCCGAAGTTGCGAGTGTTACCGGTTACAGCGTCGGAGCGCGCCTATGAATATAGCGGTTGGTATTTTGTTATATATAATACTAGCAAACCCGGCGAACTCCGTTTCGCCACCAGATGGCTTCGTTTTTTTTAAACTTTTCGTTTGGGGATTAAAAGATGAGGAAAATTTTTTTTTTTTTTATTTTAAAAGGAAAACATTTCATTTCACAACAGTAATGAATTCATTTCGATTACAAAAATGAAGTGTAATTTAGTTGAACTTCTCTAAGTAAAAAATTAAAGTGAATCCAAAGTAAATACTGAATCGAAGCGTTATACGTGTCCGAAAATCATCCGTTTCATTGAAGTGCTCTTTGGTAAACCACATTTTTTGTTTTTTGGTCTGACGTTAACACAAACAAAGCGGATGGTTTCCCAACTTGGGAACACGCAACGTATAGCTGCCCATGTGAAAAACAATGATTTTCTAAATTTATCCCGCAAACACTAAGCGATTGGCCTTGCGACTTGTTAATTGTCATTGCGAACGCAAGGTGAACCGGAAATTGCAATCGTTTGAACTCAAACGGAAGATCAGTCGGAATCATTGGTATTCGAGGAATACATACATTTTCACCTGGGTACTTTCCGTTAATAATGGTTGCTTCAATCAAATTCGGCATAAGTCTTTTCACCGCAAGTCGAGTACCGTTGCAAAGTCGCGGTGGATTCAAATTACGCAATATCATAATAACTGAACCAACTTTGAGTTGCAAGTTATGTGGTGGAAATCCTGGTAACTCCAGAGAGTTCAAAAACTCCGTTGAATAATTTACTATATCATCGGGATTTGTTATGGAATCAACGGATTTACAATTTCACAGTGAACACAATACTGGTTTTAAGTTAGCGTTTGAAAGAACGTGCGCATAATAAATGTCACATGAAATTAACTGAGCAGAGTATAATGAGTAGCTGTCAAACAATGTATCACGCACCGGCGCCACCTACTTAAAATACTGGCGCCATCTGCTCCACAACCATGCAAAACCATATTGGTTTGTAGTACATGCTATGTATCAGAGATGGCGCTGTATGTGAAAAATGATTTTCCCTGTTTTCCTGCTTTTCTGTTGAAATTTTTCCTGAATTTTGTTTGCTATAAACCTCACGGAGCCCGAGACCTTTCCAACGAATGGAAAACCGTGGAAATCGGTTCGTGCGTTCTGGAGTAATAGCGTCAGGAAGGAAAACCCGACTTATTTTTATATTATAGATTATAATATATCGAGTAAAATTTCTTTCAGTAATTATTTTAATGTTATTAGGTACTGTTAAAAATGTTAGAAACTGATCTTTGGTTGTCGAATCTCATATGCAAATAATTTCTTAGAGACATTTTGACAGGATGAAATCCACTTTTTCTTTTCATTATTTTGTGCAGTCTTTTTGGTTTTAATTAAATCTTTTTGTAGTGAAAAGTTCTTTAGGCGTACCTTGTGCTTTTTTCACTTTTTCTGACTAGTGATCGAAATCGGGTATGTTCGGTGCCATTCGGCATCGATCAAGCGAGTTCACTGTTCGGGTAAACTCGGCATTGGCCGAGCTGAGGAACACGGATTGAAATGATTCAAGATTGATTTCAAGAATTGCTTTATATTTTTGATTAAGATTTTTTTCACAGTAATATTTCAAGTGCATAGAGTTAGTGTTTAATATTTTATTTGAGAGTTAATATAATGCGCGTATGTTATTGTATTTTTTATTTTAGTTTTTACTTCTGTCGTGTAATCATAAGCACACACCGTTTTTTTTTATTTAACCATAACAATCTATCTTATCTTTACAAGCGTAAATAAGCTTATTTATTTTTTTAATAACGCTTGAAAATATCAGTGAGGTAATAAACTACAGGATATTGTGGAGCTAAGAAAGCTAAGGAATTTTCCTCAAAAAATACTTATTAAAAAAAAATAAGTATTATTTGGCATATCGGAAGGAAAATTAAATAATGAAAAAGGATATGGATAAGGAATCGTTGGATGAAATTAGGGGAGAAGCCATCTTTGAGATGACATTTGAAATGTGTGCTGACAGTGAATCTCTAGTTTAATATTGTTTCAAAAATTGATTGCTTGGTCAACAATTCTTTGAAGTATTAATTCAAAGTGTGATAATAAAATAAAGCTAGCAATATTTAAAGAAGAAATGCATTAGGAAATAAGGAGAGACTGTAAGTTTCTAAAACTAAGTCAACGAGTTCAGAGCTAAATAAGAGACCAACTAGCTAAGAGATATGGGAATTGTTTAAAGATTTTAAGAGTAATGAGAGAATATGGAGATTGCATCGATTCAGAACGGTTTATCAATTGAGTCTTTATTTAACTAATAAATAAATTTTCCTTTAAAAACTTTTATTGAGTTTACTTTTTGGTCTCTTTATCTGCTACAAGTTTTTTTATTGTTCACCTACTTTCTGATAGGCGTTCTGAGACTGAAACTTGGCACATATGTTTGTTTCTGGTGACAACACATTATGGTAACTATGGAGTCAGGATCTTATGACAGAATTAGAAGTCGCAAAGGATATAATCCCATTTGCCTTGATAAGTTCCTTGGTATTTCTTAATTTTTAGTATATTTAAAATTAAAGCTTCTTCCAGAAAAAATATTTCTTTTCCTTGAAATATTTATAGGTAGAACCATTAAAGTGGAATTAGCAATGTTTAATGAAAAAGTTCTGCTGTTTTATATGTCTCCAGGTTTTAAAACTGTCTTTCTCTGGAGCATATCCAATTTGGTACACAGGGTTCGATAGTCCCTGTGGATAGTAGATATAAAGGTTATGAGGAATATATGATTTAATGAAGAAGTTCTTTATTAAAATAACAGAAAAACGTCATCTGGAGGTCTCCTATGAAATGTTTTATTTTTCTTTAAAAAAAAATATGTTTTTCCGTGATGAAGACTGTCCTGTAAGTTACATTTTAATATGGTCTATTATTGTGAAAAATTCCTTATTTGAAGCGAGAGAAACAAAGCTCTCATCTATGTTAAGATTATATTTTAGGAATATATGTTAGGAACAATAAAATAAATGTCTCCATCTAGCGAGGAATTGTAAAATTAATTTCTAATGTATAGAGATTACGACGAGTAGTGATAAAAGAAATAGATAATGTATACGAAGGCAAAAGAAGAAAAACGTCATTTGTCGAACCACTATTTATCAAGTATATGAGATTTGGTAGAGAATCCCCTTTGTATAAGACTGCAGAAATTTCTTAAACAAAAATAATCACAAAAATATGTTAAAACATATGGATAACAATCCATCAAACCAAAATCATCACCACCTTACATGTATGGGAGGTATCTAAAAACTTTTTTAGAAGATTTTATTTCACAACTTTTTAAAATCTGCTTCCTAACATTAAGAGTCTGCGAGTAAAACGGCTATGCCATACAGGCGGATACCACAGACAAACGGACATGGTGAAATTATAAGGGTTGCTCTTTGGCTATGAAAGCCGAAAAAAGAAAAATATCACTAAAACGACCAAGAGCCCGTGAACCGCAGCATAAAGGTTCAACGAATCTGACAGGCGCTTAAATGAAGGTTGTTGCATATGTCGGGATTCACAAGAGGTGTTCTCTTATATCGAGGATAAAAAGGAAAGATGAATCTTTCTGAGGCGTTACCCATCGGACCGTACACTAATGGTATACAAAATGGACGCAAAGGGTAAAATTAAATATTTCTTAGGAAACTAAGTAGGCGTGTTCCTATCTGTAAATATTTTTCCCCAGAGTTTTCCTACGTACTACGTTGTAGCGATTGTTTAATAGTTATATTTAAATAAAATACATATAAAAAATATTATGTTTATATTCACTTTCAAAGGTACACTCATCGTTTGAAAAAAAAAGGAATTACAGGGTCGGATACTGCCCAGTTGTTACCATGAAAACGTCAGCAGTGTTCAGCTCTTAAAATTAAATAAAGCATTGGTTTTTAATTATTTAATTAATTTGCAAATTATATTTTACGAATACAGAGTAGTAGTATTAGAAGTATACACATATGGCTTTAAAATTATTTAAACATCTCTTGCTAATATAAAAGACTTCTCTTGAGACCAGGCAAACTAATTCAAGTTTAAACAATTTCTGAACAAACGCATGTAAGACTGCAAAATACATCAATACTTGTTCTTTAAAATAAGACCAAGATGGCGGCGCTATATTTGTTTATTGTCCAGCTATTGAAATGTTAGATTATTTTGAGAGAAACTGTCATTCATTCGGAATTCTGAACAAGTCGCTATGTTTATACGTGAAAATAGAGTATAGTTGGTACATATACATCTGTACCAACTATACTCGCGCCGTTAACTATGTAAATAACTTATTTATTTTTTGAATTGGTAAGTAAATTATACTATATTTAACAGTGTTATTTGCAGACAAACCTTGGCGTGCAAGTCTCATTTGCACTCGGCCGATTTTTAAGGTTTCCTACCTTATCAAATTATAACGGTGTCAGCAGGTAAGCATATATACGAAATTGCTCTATTATTTAGTTACTCATTGAAGATACAAAGCAAGGATTTCTGATTTTCCGATTTATTTCAGTTCTCGTGTTTCAAGAATTCTCTAGTTTTTTCGAGTAGTCGAGAAATTTGTAAAACATTAGAAAATACAAATAGTACCAAGTTCTATTCATAATCAGTAACATTTGTGATATGTTTAGAAATATTCTTTAATTAAATAAACAAAAATAACTTTCTCGTAAAATAATTTTAATATTTTTTATTAAAGTGTTAAACAAAAATAACTATCTTTCGGAAACAGAATTATTGACTGTTGTTATTCATATTTACTTAAAGCGATGCCTGCCTGCTCTGTGGACGTCCAGGAATGTCTTTTGACCATCTCCACGTTTGCCCGAAGATGAAGCCCTACCTTGATGATTGGGAGAGGAGGGCGCCCCCTGATGATCACCTTGCCTACAAAACAGCTTTTCTCTACTGGTCGGCGCGCCACCTAATGGCAGACATGCCAAGCGTTGGCTAGTAGTAGTAGTAATATTTACTTAAAGTTTTAACATTATTTCTGACTGAAATGATTCAATCTTTTAAGTAAACGTAATTTTGGTGCAATTATCAATTAATCTTATACAAAACTAACACAAGTCAAGTTAGATGGACCTCGTTTAGATAGGTTAAGCTAATTAAACCAATTCTAAGAAATTAAACCCTATTAGATGAGATGTCCAAATTAATTCTGTCATATTTACTATGGTAGGTATCGAGACATGACTGAAGTTAGTAGATAGTTATCATAGAAAAAGAACAAACCTATTTATTAATTTTAATTAAGCGTGATTTTAAAATACCCGAGTATTTATTGCGCCATCTTATAATCGGTTTCGAAACGTCGATACAATGCTTCTAAATGATGAAAAAAACATCTTCACTTTCTGACGAATAAGGCTTTACAGTCATCACAGCCTTGTACAAGTTTTCCAGATTTGGGTATGGTTCTCCCTTTGCTTCATATAGGAATATTTTTGAATCGATCTTTTTGTATTGTTAATATTTTCAGGGAAAATAAAAAAAAACCTCAAAAGTTGTAGATATATTTGAAAACAGGTCTTGGTTTTTGATATTGACTTCTTTATGAAGTGGGTTTGGTGCTAAAATTAATCTTTTAAAAAGGTCTTCGGTACATTTAGTCAAAGGCAACTGGTTAAAGACATTAAGTTTGTATTTCGCCTTTAATGAATAGTGTTTTTTAGAGGTTCTCAAAATGTGTTAACGACATCGTCTTCAATTGATTGTAATTTTTCAACCGACATGTCTGTTATTGGCTCTGGTGCCAGAATGTTAGCTTCATTCCACAAATTTCATTTGATTAAAACCTCGAATTCGTCATATGAATTTCTTCTCGTCTCCTACATTTCAACATACATGACATTTTAATATTGCTTAAACTATCACAGGGAAATCTATTTAATGCTAATCCTTTTCTTAACTCCTTTATTGCTTTTACTCTTGAAAATACGACATATGTTAAACCAACAGAAGTTTCTTTTTCTCCAATATCTACCACTGCTTTATCTAATGTCAAACTTTGCGACTTATGAATTGTAATTGCGAAAGCTAATTGTAATGGGAATTGTTTCACAGAACAATTAGTTTTCCAAAAAAATGTTTATTGGCGGTATTGGAACACTATCAATATTTTCATAGGTTGAATGAGAATAATTTTGATATCGAACTGTTGTAACTCGTGGCCAGTTAGACTATAATTTTCTTCATAAGTTATATCTTCAACATAATCTAAAGCCCTATTGACTAATCATTTTTCCACCCATAAATTAGAACGTAACATAATTTTAGATGCAAGCAATAAAATTAAAAATGGTTCAAGTCTACCTAATTCGTCTGCACTTGATGGTTTTGCTTTAGAACAATTGTGATCAGCTGGAATATAAGCAACTGGTTGATGCACTTCTTTTAACTTTTGGTCATTAAACTATTAAATATATTTGGCGTTAATTTTGTAGAAATTCATTATTCACAATTAAATGAAACTACGTGATGTAGTATTATTTCTACTTTCTTTAATTTCTTTACCACAACCTAGGTTTCGTTGTATTACATCTTCAGGTGGGATATTAGCAAAGATTAACTCTCAGGAACAACCAACAGTATTTATATGTTTCAAACACAATAGCGGAAGCCTGGTTTGTGCGGATTTTTCCATTGTTTATGTTAGTGAGTTTATTGCAGGGGCGCAGAGTAGGTTTTATTATATTAGAGAGTTATACAATATACCAGTATTTTAGTGAGGGTAATAAATTCAATTGTTGTTATTATGTGAGGTTATACAATGCAAACTTTACGGTGTATGTAATAAAATTAAATGGAAGTTATTATCGGTAATATATTTATACAAAAGCAAGGGTATTTGAAAGTAAGGACAAGGTAATACACTAATTCTACATATCTCCGGTTTTGTGTATTCATATATTTATTTATTTTACTTTTTTTGTTTTTATTATATATACTTATATTTATATGTGTATTAGTGCTGAAACAATTTCCAGGGTACTGTAGTATCAATGTTGTATATTTATATTATATCTAGAAGATATTAAGAATGGGTGATGATATTATATTTAGTTGTTCATTTAATATATTGACCTTGATATCTTTTTTATGTCTGTTTATTTCTAATGTTTCTAGGATATTAAGTTTATTACCTTTTGTATTTATTTGTAATATATAGGGGGCATTATCAGTATGGGGGTGATGGTTATTTTCAATGAGATGTTTAGCAAAGTGAGATGTGTCTGGTTTATTATTTCGCCAGCTGGCAATGTGTTCTTTATATCTTGTATTAAAATCTCTTCCTGTTGGACCTATGTATACACTATTACAGTCGTTACATTTAAGTTTATAGATACCACTCTTTTTATGTTTACCTATTTTTTCTTTATTATTAATTTAATTTTCTTTATATATTTTTTTTACCTATTTTTTCTTTATTATTAATGGTAAAACCCTACCCAAGTTATTTAAGGTACTATACGTACATGTTATATTATTCATATTTTTATTATTAGTTAAGAGTTTTCCTAATTTGAGCGATACATTACCTATGTATGGGATAGATTTATAGTAAATATTATTATTATTTGGTACGACCGGGTATATTTCTTGTATTAGTATTTTTCTTAATTTATTATGGTACAGTTTTGTGACAATTGATGGGTCATAATTATTCTTTGTTGCGATTTGTTTTATAGTTTTTATTTCTTCACGTAGCTTAGGTTTTTCTAGAGAGATGGTGAAAGCTCTGTGAATCATGGAATGGAAGGCTGCTAACTTATGGGACCAAGGGTCTTGAGATTGACCATTAATTATGGAGTCTGTAAATGTGTCTTTTCTAAATATACTAAATTTATGTTTATTATTTTTGCGTTCTATTGTTATAAGTAGAAGAAATAATAAACCAGACACATCTCACTTTGCTAAACATCTCATTGAAAATAACCATCACCCCCATACTGACAATGCCCCCTATATATTACAAATAAATACAAAAGGTAATAAACTTAATATCCTAGAAACATTAGAAATAAACAGACATAAAAAAGATATCAAGGTCAATATATTAAATGAAAAACTAAATATAATATCATCACCCATTCTTAATATCTTCTAGATATAATATAAATATACAACATTGATACTACAGTACCCTGGAAATTGTTTCAGCACTAATACACATATAAATATAAGTATATATAATAAAAACAAAAAAAGTAAAAGAAATAAATAAATAAATATATGAATACACAAAACCGCAGATATGTAGAATTAGTGTACCACCTTGTCCTTACTTTCAAATACCCTTGCTTTTGTATAAATATATTACCGATAATAACTTCCATTTAATTTTGTTACATACACCGTAAAGTTTGCATTGTATAACCTCACATAATAACAACAATTGAATTTATTAACTTCACTAAAATACTGGTATATTGTATAACTCTCGGTAATATAATAAAACCTACACTGCGCCCCTGCAATAAACTCACTAACATAAACAATGGAAAAATCCGCACAAACCAGGCTTCCGCTATTGTGTTTGAAACATATAAATACTGTTGGTTGTTCCTAAGAGTTAATCTTTGCTAATATCCCACCTGAAGATGTTGTAATACAACGAAACCTAGGTCGTGGTAAAGAAATTAAAGAAAGTAGAAATAATACTACATCACGTAGTTTCATTTAATTGTCATTAAACTATTTTACAACTTTGTTGCAAATCTAACGGCATCACAGAAAAAATCAGTTCATTTGGTGATAGTGTTTGTCATTCATGTTTCATAATCTTCGATTGTACATTCATAATTATTAATTCGATCAAGTATAACTCGAAAAACTTGTTGAGATTCATTTTGTCAAAACGATGACGAAAAAAGAAATATTTTTCAATACTTGATGTAAATGTTTATCCTGTCAATGATAGATAGTGGCAACTGATTAATACCTCAAAGATATATATATATATATATATATATATATATATAAATACTCCACTAAACTGTTCATCTTGCCTTGAAAGAAAAGCTCAGCGTAAACGTAGATAAATTTTTCTTAAAATGCTACATCCAATCATACTCATTTCATCAATAAATATAAATTTATATCCATAAGTTTCCTCTTAAAATTGGGCAAGTGGATGTGTACTAATATCTTTGAATATTTTATTTATTCTCAGTAAAAGTTTAGAATAAATTATCGAACCGCTAATGTTAACAGCGGTAAGGGGCTGGTGTAAGCAATTGATAAAATGGTAGTCCCAATGTTTGACTCAATCGAAAAGTAAAATAATTGATCAACGTGCTCTTTTTAGTTTGGCTTTGTACAACAATTCTTTTAACAGGTTGTTTTTCTCGTAACCTCGTAGATAACTAAATTATCTCTCAAACATATTAATTACTTGTTGCTGTTCATCGGAAAAAGCGAAATTTGGGAAATTATTTTGAATACTAACAATGTGGTTTCTATGATTTTCTACAATCTTTTCATTTTCAGTAAATTCGTATAATGAATCTATTTGTGCTTTATTTAAAATAGCATGCCATTTATACCGTATATCGATTTCTCTTCTACCTAAGTCCACTTCTTGATTAATATTTTTCAGTCCAGCAGCTACACCTATCCAATCATATGTCTGATATATTTCAACTGGATTTATTTCTTTATAATCTTCTTCGTCTTCCAAATTTTGTAACATACAATCCAATTCATAACTCAGTTTATCGTCATTTTATCATTGAAATAATGGTCATATACAATCTTCCAAGTATTAACGTCAGGAAATAGTTCATTAAAATGTCACCAGGCAACGTTTAATAATACTTGTTGCTTATATAAATTTTCACTGTCCATTCTACTCCGGTCGTATTTAAATTTTTAAATAACTCTAAGAATAAAAGGTACTTTTCTCGTACTATAAGTTGAACCTCTTTTAATTTTTTTTTTAAAATAATGTAAAGACATTGCTCGAATTCCGCAGGTCATTGTTGATATTTCTGTAAAGAATTTCTTACAGAAATACTTCCATCTTCTCTATTCATATTCAGATGTTCTCATATATCATTTGACTAATTTATAGTAGAAAATTGTCTAGAAAATCGATACAGAGGCCAACCCATAATAATCCAAAATATTTTCTGAGCAGAGTAGTCACGTTCAGTACATATTTTTATCACAATCTTTTGGATTATCTGTTGAACATTGTGATTATTATTTGATTCTTGTACTGTTTGTGTAATAATTTATTTCATACCATCTGATTTAAGTTCAGCTTTGCTAGCATATTTATCAACATATCTAAGAACGGTTTGAATGGAAACAACAGCTTGTGAATCAATGTTTGCTCACCAAATTTTCAATATTTGTGGGCAGCGGCTATTTAAGTATGAATAATTTCTTTTATATATATATATATATATATATATATATATATATATATATATATATATATTCTAATTCGTTATCTCCAATAAATTTAATTTTACTTTTGTTTATACATTCTTTCGGATACTTAAAACGACAAATAATTTCAGATGATTTTTTTTGCTTCTTTGATAATAGACTTTAGTACATTTATGCACTTGTACGGCATATATTAAGTGATTGTAATTAGCATTTTCATAAGATATATAAGAAAAATATTCTTTTGATGTATGTATACCATAAGTTTGAGAAGGATCTGGATACCATGTAGATATAAATTCATCAAAGAAATTAATGATTTCTTGAATCCTTACAATACCATTTGGATTGAGCTTTTTTAGATCGGAAGCATTTTCAAACCAAAAAATACATGCGTATGAGGACTACTTCTGTGTTGAAATTCAATGCGGAACCAAAAATCTCTGACTTTTAAGTATTTTTTGACAAAATGATTCATAAAAAAATCTAGCCGCTCATGAAAAAAATAAGCAAAAATCATCGGATTTCAATTCAATAATTTAAATTCACTGTTTTGATTGAGATTGGCATAAATATAGTCTGAATCCAATTTGCGATGTATCTCTGGCTAATACAAGTTAGCTGCATTTAACGTCATAAATCATGTTGGACTTCGTAATTCTTCAACCATATCCATTAACTCTCTACATCTCGCATACCAATATGGGCTAGATAACCTCAAATTAGCATTATATGATAAAACTGATTTATACAATTTTGGTTGACGGTCTAGAAATCCTTGGAGCTGTTCGATTGTTACAATATTATAGACACGTGAATACTCCCATTTTGCAAAGCTATTCAATGCATTAGACTATCAAATGCAAAAAATCGAAATCTTGGATGTTTAGCGAAACTGTCGTCTTCATAAATCATGAGAAATTTAAAATACTAATTATTAGAAATTTTACAAATTTGTGTATCTTGTCTTATCAATGGGAAATAAAGTAGGAAATGCCCTATAAGTGTATCCATTACACGTAAATTCATTAATTGGTACAGAATCCAATAAAGGCCAATGACACGAGAACCATGATTTTCTTCCTGAAAGTTCAATACACTATTTACTGCCTTTCCATTATATTGGAAGGTAACTGTTGGGGCTCCAGATTCATACACATTATCATACAATATATGTTGATCATCATCTTCCCTATCTAAATTAAATCAAATAAGTATATTGTTTTTCTTCACTTAATACGATTTGTTATTCAATAAACATTGTTAATTATTTTCATCAATAATATCACTATACCGAGAATTATTATTTTTAAGATATTTCAACGCAGTCTCAACATTATTACAGATTACAATAAAATATTTATACTCTTCGGCATCATTTCTTCTAACAAAAATAAATTTTGAAATAGTATCAATACAATGAGGTAAGGAGGTAGTAAAATCTGTAATGTTTTGATGAAAATTGATGACTTGTCCACTTTATACAAATTGATCACGTTTCAGTGGGTATACTGTAATAACCAAGTGACCTTGAGCGATTAATTGTAGCTCAGGAAATGTTAATTTTTTTATAACATCAGGTGTGGCCAAGGATCCATATTATTGTCTATGAAAAATTTATTGATTTTAATTTTTACTTGAAATTTTTGTCAAACATGGCTGATACAAAGTCCAGTTTGTTCTTGTTCAATATGTAAATCAAACCAACGACGACGATATAAATTGCAATGTGTCAATTCTATTTTTTTCCGGGAAATTTCAAAGTTAGCGGTATATTAAAAATCGGTAAGAATACAATTCAGCATCTTAAGTTCATTTCTGACGTTCTGTTGCATCAGACATCAAAGAACGGTTACTATTGCGTTCATTACGACCAGTTAAAGTATTTCTTCTATTTTTATTACAAACAATTACTGTATAGACTATGAAAGGAAGAGAAGAATAGAGAAAGATAATTGTTATAATTAGACTGATGGGCGTTATTCAAGTTTTTTACAAAATAATAAAGAAAAAGCTAAAATGATTTCAGGGGCCACGAATAAAGCATAGAATATTACGCTATGGTTTTTGAAATTTGTATCTTTCTGTCTTTTTTTGTTTGTCTGTGGTATCAAGTAAAACTACTAAGCAGATTTAGATATGGTTTAATTGTTGTACTCCTTAGAGTCTAAGAAAAGATACGTGGTATGGAATATTTTATGGGATTTTCGTTTGTTCGTCAGTCTATTATCGTTGTTGCTTTGTTTAGTATATGTTATGTTCGAGTGTCTGCTTGTTTTAAGCCTAAATAAGGATGTGAAATATTTAACTTTTTCTGTTATTTTGGTTTGTTTGTCTGTGAGTACGTCTTGTTTGTTTGTTTTTGTTAAGTAAGAATACGAACTTTTGAAGGTTCTTTTTATTTTTTGTCTGTTTGTACATTTGACCGTTTTGCCGAGGTTGAATTTCAGAAATGAATTTAGATGGGCTCTTCTATTATTTAAGACCTGTCGGTATATAAACAAAGATTTTGCTTCTTAAATTAATATTATGTGAAGGAAATATTTTGTCAGATTTCAAGACAAAGTATCCTAAGCTTTTACACTTAAGTATGATATTCATTGACAAATATGGCTTACAGAGTAGACAGAGAAAACAATCATAATTTTTTGCTTTTAATGCAGTTTGTTGTAAAAGCGTGTTTTTTTTTGGTTTTTTAAACTGTATTATAAATTAGTAGCAATTTTAAAATTACCATCAAGTTGAATTTAAGACGAAAAAATTCTCAAATCATTCGATGATTTTCATGACTTCGTTGATTGAATTCGATTGGCCTTTTATGTGAACGAAAACATTCAACATTTCAGTCAGATTTCAAGACAAAGTACCCTACGCTTTTACACTTAAATATGATATTCATTGTCAAACTAATACTAAAGGGTTTACAGAGAAAACACTTTTTTTAAATATTTTTTGCTTTTTAGTGCAGTATTTTGTAAAAGTGTGTTTTTTTTAGTTTCTTAACCTGTATTACACATTAGCGACAATTTAAAAATTATCATCAAGATGAATTTAAGACAAAAAATTCTAATTCGATGATTTTTATGACTTCGTTGATTGAATTCGATTGGCATTTTATGTTGATGTCCCATCCCGCGATATTTATTTAACGAGTTCAAGCGTGGTCGTACTAATCTCAGCGATAATCTGCGTTAGGAATATCCCTCAACGGCGATTAACTAAGATAATATCAATGCTGTGTAGCTCATAATAACGACTGATAAGAGAGTTATCAATCAGCAGATTCCAGCAAGTTTAGGCATTCGTATGAGTCAAGTATAGAATATTGTACATATACACTTTGCGTCAGCAATCTTTGTGTTCATAATAATAAGAGATAATAAACTAAGATGATGCAATAGTCTATTAGCAATGCATTTTTTCACTAAAAACTATAATTTTATTTCGACCTGATTGAACTTATATACATTAAGAAAATCTTACAAATATGTATTGTAAGATTTTCTTAATATATACATTTACATTTACGTATGATAGCTTTTTGCATGTTTTAAACATAGGGGCATTAAATGTTACTTTTAAATTCATTATTATTTCCA